>JAGFBZ010000775.1:645000-964247 GCA_018398805.1 Hirundichthys speculiger | reverse complement strand
TGTAGCTTTGGCGTAAGGCCGCCCCCCACAGTCTGAAGACGTAACTGCACTCAAGGTCCCATTTCAAAGTCACATGACAGCCCTTACACTTAACTTTGGAGGGCCAAGGTTGAGGGCCAAAGACTGAGGGTTAAGGGAGGAAACTGGAATTGGCCCAATTTGTCCTCTGAATGATAAATATCATCTGATAAACAGACACAGCAACTTTGATTTTTCATCTCTACTTTTAATTTTGATATTAACTGGGTAGAATATCGCAATATATTGCGATATCGTGATAATATCGTATCGTGACCCAAGTATCATGATAGGTATTGTATTGCGAGGTCCTTGCCAATACTCACTCGTAGATGCAACCAAATCTAAAAGACTATGGCACAAACCCAAAACCGACGGAGTTAGAAGTGTTAAAAAAATGCTACAGTAAGTGCTTGCAGCTTCTGAGTGGTCAGCACATCGCACGATTCAAAGATTAATACGATTCATAGTTATGATTTACGTTTTGTAAAGCTGTTCACGTGGAGTACTTGTATTAGTATGCACTGACATGTAGAGGTATGCCGATGCCTCGCTTGATGTAAGTCAAATAGCAAATGCAAATATCATAAAAACAGCAGATTTAGACAAATTGCAGTCAACGATCTCATGAGTATTGGCTGCAGACTTTAAATGACAGGCGGAAAGGGCTCGGATATGGGAAATCCTTCCGAATTAAACAGTGGGACTGGAATTTTAATAAATTTCTCGCCAATGAAACCACAAAAAAAAAAAAATGATTACAGGGTCTATTTGACTCACAGTAAGGCATGTTTTAAAGAAGGCTGAGTAATAACAGTAGTCATTGTTTTATTTTTATCTAAGCATTTGTTGTAGAAAATAGGTTCCTCGTACTTCAAGACAAGTTGCAGTATTGAATCCAAGAGCAGGTGAACTAGTTTGTCCCATAGTTAATCTAAAATGAGAAAATAATCTGGTAAAAATGTAATAAAAATCATCAGCTTTTGCGATATTCAGAGGGAGGTTTGGTCCCTCTGACATGGACAGACTCAACGACCCATATGAGCGTGAGAGATTACTATCATGGCAGAAATGTAGATGTTGTGGAATGATTCAGGAATCGTGACAGAAGTCGATCAGTATAAATCTTTGAAAGGCTTAGAGTAGTTTTAAACATCAGATGGTCCATGTAGTAGAAGTCGTACACTCCCTGTCTCTCCAGCGTGCTGACCTGGGAAAAGTATTTCTCCGTGAGGTCCACGGTGGTTCGCTCTGCGCTCTGGTTGCCTTTGAAACTGGGCACCGTGATGTTGGGCGGCGCCCCGACGAGCCGCAGGAGAAAGTTGGACTCCTCTTCCATGTTCTCCAACTTGCCGATGAAGTCGTAGTCTATGATGCACGGGTGGCAGAGCTCGTTCACCTTCTGCCAGTGGACGTTCATCCCCCTGGGCCGGTCGACATCCAGCAGGTACTGGACGAACTCCTTGAATGTGACCCCGTCGCCCGTCTTCAGCGCCTCCTTGGAGGGGTGCGCCCTGTATTTGGATATTATTTCTTTCCCGTACCCAGAGTGGAAGAGTTTGTTGGGGCTCTCAAACTTATTCCTGTAGGCTGACACGAATCGATCAAGGGGCTGACGGACAAACAGGAATTTTTGGTAGGTTTCCAGGCGGTGCATGATTTCATCCATATTAAACCTACCGAGGGTTTTGAGGTACCCGCCGGAGTGGACATTGTTGATGCTCTTAACGTCGTAGGCCTGGCCCGACAGCACTATCAGGGTCCTCTTCCAGTTGGAGCAACCCACCTTGGGCACCCGGCAGTACAGCAGCTTGTACTTGTCCTCCACGTAGATGTTCTTCACAGGTTGCGCGTGATGTTTTTCGAGATGTTGCTTTTGTACTTTGCGCAGATCTCCTTTATCAGCTGCAGGCGCGCCTCGACGACGCTGGAGAGCTGGAGAGAACAAACAAACAAAAAAAACCATACATGGAGGAAGAGGGAATTTAGTTTTCACTGACTACTTAGGTAAATTTGAAATTTCATGTCAGGAAAAAGAGCAAATCCCCGGCGCAATTCTTAAAGTGGCCACTTGATGGTGCTGAACAATCACTGCTGAAACAGCAGCCCTCCTGGTCTTCCTGCCTTCCAAGTAAATGTCACAGATGACCTAGGGCCCGATCTTACACCCTCCTGCTACCCACTACCTGCAAATTGCTGATTTAGGAGCCTCTGCCAACCACTAATGCAATTTTTACGCTCCCCTAAAGCTGCCACCCATTATGCCGACTTCCTTACTCACATTGTAGGCGCGGCAATGGGCGTGTCTCTTGCGCTTTCCACAAATTCGGTATCTTGCGGTACTGGTATCTCGCAGATTTCAAATAGAGGGTAGTGGGTGGTCTGACCACTGACAAGTGCTGATGTTAAAAGTGTTTGAACAACAAATGTTATGGCACTTTAGTTTATATGGCAGCAGAACATTTCAATAAAAGTGCATTTTACACTACTTTTGAATTCATTATTTGATTTAAAAAAAAATAACTAAAAAAAACACGGAGGAGTCTATTTTAGGAGAGAGAGGAAAAACCAAAACACACACAAAAAAAAACTGAAAAAAAAACAAAACAAAACTGTAGGTGGCAGCCTGAGAAGCCGGACCTTGTTCAGCTGGAACCGTTTGGATCACTGAACTGACTGAACACCCAGTGTGAGGCCATCTTCTTTACACAGATGTTATCAGACTCACTGAGAGCTACAAGGCTGACAGTCGCTTCTTCTTCCTCTTCCTCTCTCTTATTTTAATAGATAACAGGCAGGAACAAAAATGTGTGCATTGGGAGAAATGGAGTAAACACGTACGTTTCTGGACTCCTGTGGAGTGCTTCCAAGCATCTTCATGCCTGAAGAGAGAGAAGGGAAAAGAAGAAAGAAGATCAGTGCTTCAGGAAACAACCCATGTTTTTGTCCTTGTGGTACAGTTACCGCTGATAAATCAGATACTCCGACAGCACAGTGTTTTCTGTCTCTTAGCACGTTTAACTTGGATTTCCGGCAAATCCGGCTCTGCTTTACCTACAGGCGGCTCTGTCCGTGTCATGGTGTGAGAAAAACAAAAAAACAGCATGAAAAGTTGGTTTCAAGCGCTGATAAGGGTAGGAAATGGAGCAAACGATTTGAAGTGCCATAATGGATAAATTGGGGGGAAAAGTGTATAATTTGCAAGGCAGAATAAAAGAGAGACACAGCAAAAGATGCAGTTTGTTTGACTTTTTTCTTTCAGGACAGCAGCAGTAGTAGGTGGAGGAGCACAGATGGGTTTTGTGGCAGCCATAACATATATATTTATGTCAACACGGCAGTGCCTCGCTCCCTCTGAGCCTTAAATGACCGGTAGTGAATGTTATGTTCAAGTAACGTTGGCATAATCAGAAAAATTATTTCTCAATCAGGAAAATCAAGAATACCCCCACATGCCAGAAAACAACTCGTTAAGTTGGTCATAATTTTGGTAGTTGCTGACTTGAATCGATATTCACAGTATTTTCCCTCATGTTACACATAAAAAAAGAAAAAAAAAATAGAAAAGGCTGAAAGAACGACTAGCAAACGAGGGAACTTTGGAATTTACGTTACACCTTGAATGCAGCCTGCATTGTGCCGATCACAACAAACATGGTGGTGATGGCGTGGAGCTTCGTTAAAGTTTCAGAAGAAGATAGTTTGGTGGTTATTTGTGACGAATCCTCCGAGTGAATTCTACGAGGAGGGAAGCACAAGCTTTAACACGTGTGACAGTGTGGGGTCCTGTCACTATACCTCCGATTGATCACGTGTCCTGGCTACTTGGCCAAGGGGATATCCCTTTGGCTGACTGGTAAGCACACGTGACTCTCACCCGGGAGTCTGGGGATCAAATCCCGCCCGGGCCCTCCGTAGTTTACCTTGCCACATTCTGGCGTTGTTGGCAGGATGTTCATCCCCAAAACACCAGGTGCAGGAGGGGATCCACTGGCTGGAGAAGGATCCCTGACCACCAGTAGACCACACCCTGGTAATGACCTGCCACAAAGCTCTATTTCCAGCTCCAAATAACCAAGGTAGGGAATAGGCAACCCATTGGCCGCTCGAAGCTGTAACCAATGGCAGGCCTTAAGCCTCTCTGGACCCCTAGACTCAAAGTGCTGCCGGAAAAAGCTCTCCGTAATGGTGGACACCATAGACCCTGTGTCCACAAGACAAGGAACCACTACTCCCCCCATTATCACATCCACATGCGGACAAGCAGCAACTAGCTTAGCCTCATCCCCCACAATAGCTGGTGAGCCTGTGGTCACCCCATCCGAACTTTGGCTCTGCAGTTCGGCGGGCGCTAGTTTCCCGAATGCTGTGCTGAATGATAACTCATGGCTGGCTGAGAGGAAGTGGGCGCTGCAGATCTAGGGCGGGACCGAATACGGCCTGCATCGCACTCCCTGGCAAAATGGCCGGGTTGACGACACCGTTTACAAATTAGCGGACCGCCGAAAGACGGATGATTGCGCTGCTGACTGGTCTGCAGCTGGACAAGAGTTTCAGTAAGCCTGTTAAGCTGTTGCTGTTGAAGCTTTAACATCTCCTTCACCTCCAGCAGCTCACCGGTCTGGGATGGATTAGCCACCCGAGGGGCACTCTGAACACCATACTGTAAACCCAGCACTGAGGGAACTGAATGGCTCCGGCCCCGCACGCCACCCGGCAACCCCTCGCGCTCCCACCTTATTGCCTCCGCCCTTACCTCAAGCAGAGAGGCAGTAGGTGTCCTGCGTACAAGTTGCTTTAGCTCTCGACGAAGAGACCCATCAATAACGTTCTCAACGAACTGGTCGCGTAGCAAAACATCTGCGTTTAACATGCCGCTTGGAGCCTGCTGCTTCACAGAAGCCATCAGATTCATCAGTGCCAGGGAGAATTCCTGAAGAGTCTCCCCTTCTTGCTGGCATCGAGAGAAAAAGGCTTCCTGTAAAGCAACGTAAGACTGAGAACAACCATACAGCTCCCGCAGAGCAGCAATAATTTTAGCTGGGTCTCCTCTCTCCGCGCTAGAACGATGCTTTATCTCCTCACGTGGCTCTCCCTCCAAATGGTCGAAAAGAAAAAACTGCCTGATCGGATGGGGACAGGTGGCGAGCTCTCATACATGCCTGAACCTCTTCTATCCACTCCTCTAGCCCTAGGCCTGACCTACCCCTGAAAAATGGACACTTCCTATCTCGGGGTACTAAAACCAGCCTCTCCGTTACAGGAGCGCTCGGAGTGGGAGGTACTGGAGGAGGCTCAGTGGGAATGGTAGGTGAACCACTGGTACCAGGCACGGCTGCAACCTGCTCCCGCTGCAACCTATCGTTCTCTGCCCTCAATTGTGCCACCAAATCCCTCAAGTCTTGTAGCTCTCCCTCCATTATCTTACTGCTACGAATAAACTGGATGCTAATCTTACCACGATAAACAGGAAACCCACTGCTGCTTCGCCTCAAACCCAATGCCTCCGCTCACACAAAAAAAAGAAAATGTGTAACTCAGGATACAAAAAGAAAAAAAAACCAAACCAAGAACACACGTCTCTGCCTTCACTGTGTAAATCCTGCCAACAACGCCAAGTTGTGGCGATCCGAGGGCTGGTACTATTTTATCACGCCAAATTACACGGATGGAATGTGGCAAGGTAAACTACGGAGGGCCCGGGCGGGATTTGATCCCCAGACTCCCGGGTGAGAGTCACGTGTGCTTACCAGTCAGCCAAAGGGATATCCCCTTGGCCAAGTAGCCAGGACACGTGATCAATCGGAGGTATAGTGACAGGACCCCACACTGTCACATCTCTCCCCCTCTTTATGCAAGCATGTCCTCATGGTTGCACAAACCGCACAGGCTGCCACACACAATTTTACAATCCATGGACTGTCACATGGATCCTGCCAACAACGCCAGAATGTGGCAAGGTGAACACTACAGAGGGTCCTGTCACTATATACCTCCGATTGATCACGTGTCCTGGCTACTTGGCCAAGGGGATATCCCTTTGGCTGACTGGCAAGCACACGTGACTCTCACCTGGGAGTCTGGGGATCAAATCCCGCCCGGGCCCTCTGTAGTGTTCACCTTGCCACATTCTGGCGTTGTTGGCAGGATCCATGTGACAGTCCATGGATTGTAAAATTGTGTGTGGCAGCCTGTGCGGTTTGTGCAACCATGAGGACATGCTTGCATAAAGAGGGGGAGAGATGTGACAGTGTGGGGTCCTGTCACTATACCTCCGATTGATCACGTGTCCTGGCTACTTGGCCAAGGGGATATCCCTTTGGCTGACTGGTAAGCACACGTGACTCTCACCCGGGAGTCTGGGGATCAAATCCCGCCCGGGCCCTCCGTAGTTTACCTTGCCACATACGTAAAACCTGATCAGCCACCTACAACATAACAATCACTTCCGTGGAGTTTTGAAATCGCACTAACGCAAGCTAATGCTAGCGTGCGCAAGTCAGCAGCAGTCTCCCCTCCCCTCTCCTCTTCCATGAGATAAAAAAACAAAAAAATCACTGAACCTCATTTACTTTAATTAAAGGTATTAATTTAAATGGAACCACAAGTCAAAGTCCTTTAAATGTTAATCCTTTTCAGTTTGTAATTCTGATGCCTGTATTTCCATCAGTTCAAGGAGCCTTTATTTTTTTTTATATCAGTCAGTAATGAACCTTATTTAAGTTAATGTGAGATATCAAACAGGTTTGTTTGATAGTTTTACAAAAATGTTTGAGAGGCTTGCCAATAGTTTTTCAATGGAAAAAATAAATATCTGTTCATTTAAAGAGTCCAAACTATTTTTGATTTTGTTCATAGTATTGATGTAAAGATCTTACCTATATGTGTGTGTTATCGGTTATCGGTATCGTTTTTAAAAAACAGTTATCCTGCATCACTAAATAAACGTAAAGCACCTCTGATTAACCTGCGTCGGCAGAATAAGACATGAAGGAAGTCGCATAAAATGTTACCAGACACCTTCGTCTGAGCCTTAAAGTATTTAAAATCCAGAAACGACACACCCATTCACAGAGTCCTAATTAACTCTGCCGTGTCCTAAAAAAAAGAAATTAATTATGAACTTTTTTACCCTTCCAGTTTCTCTGACTCTCTAAGAAACAGCTCATCATCACCAGCTCGACACCAACAAGTGCTGCGAGTGACAACGTTTGCTAACCTCCAAATAAACTACCACAAACAGACACTAAACATGTCATCAGACCAGGTTTTATGTGCAGCTGCACCGCCCAGTCATGTGTTTTGGTCATAACCGACTAACCAACGCCAGTCCCTTCCCTCTCTGCTCGTACTCGACAATCGCCTGCAGGCATCAGCAAAGGCTTTATGTCCCTTATCCTCACCGCACGCTGGATTCAAATACATGCACAGACAGCAAATGGAAAAGTTTGAAAACCTGCACATTCAGCCAATTCAGGCATAGTTAAATACGGGGCAGCAAGTGGTTTCCTCCGACCTCTACCTGAAGGGGAACACATAAAAATAAAAACAAAAACACAATTTAACATATGTCTTCGCTCCAAAGGCTGCGTGAGTCTCATTTAAATCACTATGAGGTGGTATCAGTGGTTAAAAAAAAAAAAAAAAAACAGTATAATGGTCATGTCTGCAGTTTTCAGTATCCACCATTACTTCTTTCTAGATTTGATTTAAAAGCAACATAGTGGAGTTTCCTGAACAAAGGTTGCTTGCTTTGACAATGTCATCAGCGAAGAGAGGAATTCGAACCCCGGTGCCGTATTTTGTTTCATTTTCCTTTTTTCACGAGGCCTTTTAAAGCTTTGGGAGGGACTGAATGATGACCGCTTTTATGTCTTTTCCTCCACTTTTTTATTTATTTGTTTCCCCGTAGATTAAAGTCACTGCCAAATCCTTTTATCATAACCTGCTGATGGATCTGCATCCTCAGCCGTTCATACAGATATGCAAGGACAACGGCTGAAATTAGTCAACACAAGCGTTGGGAAAACCGCCATGATTTCTACGTAGATGAAAGCTGAGATTATAGAGCACATGTGTCAAACACAAGGCCTGTGGGCCAAATGTGGCCCACCACGTCATTTTCTGTGGCCTTCGAGAGCTTGTGCATTATTGGCTTAAAATTTAAACCAATATTTTAAGACTAGTGATGGGCATTCCGGCTCTTTGTGGAGAGCCGGCTCTTTCGGCTCGGCTCACTGAAAAGAGCCGGCTCTTTCGGCTCCCAAACGGCTCTTCAAATTTTTTGGTGCTTAAATTAATTTATTACCAACAAAAATGTAAAATTATGCGCATTATTAATTAAGTGTGTAAAAAACATGCAGTATATCAAATGTTTGTTGTAGAAAAACACTTTTTATTAATACAATCAAGAGAGTGATCAAAAAAATAAATTAGAAACTGCAAAACCAAACATTTAACTATTTACAAATAAAGTTACCAAACAATTTTAAACTTTTACCTTTTTACTTCAAGAGAGCGATCAAAAAATAAATTAGAAAGTGCAAAACCAAACATGTAACTATTTACAAATAAAGTTAACAATTTTAAACTTTTACCTTTTTACTTTAGAGTGATCAAAAAAACAAATTAGAAAGTACAAAACCAAACATTTAACTATTTACAAATAAAGTTAACAAACAATTTTAAACTTTTACCTTTTAACTTCTTAACACACACAACAAAATCACACAACAAAATATAAATTAAAATGTGTTTAACAGAAACAAAAAAAATCAGCATCCAGATGACAGTTGTGTCCTTCAATGAAGGTTGGCATTGAGGAACACCAGGTGCCTCAGCTTTGAGGGGCTGATTCTGTTCCTTCTCTCCGTTATTATCTGACCAGTTTTGCTGAAGATTCTCTCTGAAGGGACAGAAGTTGCCACAATGCACAGTCTCCGTGCCATCACATGAGTGAGGCGCGGATAAACTGAAGCCCTGGTCTCCCACCAGCTCAGTGGGTCAGCACTCCTTTGGAAAAGGGGCTCCTCAAGGTAGGATCTTACTTCAAGAATTGAATCTGCTGAAGGATTCCTTCTTGTTGAGTCTCCACTGGCTCTTTCTTCAAAAAACCTCCAAACAGCTCCAGATGCTTGTGGCTCCTCTTCTTCATGCTCTTCCTCTTCTCCCTCTGGGCCCCCTGGCTGTGACGTTAGCTGGCTGGATCTGGCTGCTGCTACAGTAACTCGCTGAAGCGCTTCATCAACAGCTCTGTTGTCATTGAAGGCCAGCTTCTTGAACCTTGGGTCCAGAATTGTGGATTCTGATAGAACCGAGTTATATTCAATTTTGTGGAACTTTCTGTCCATGGAAGCACAGAGAGCAGCCACCAACTCTGACACTTCCGCTGTGGTCACTCTGGTCTGGTGTTCAGTGGTCACTCTCTGCAGACCTTTGCAGAGGATTAAGACTTTGGAGGCTGTAACATAGCTGAAAAAGAGTAAACAATAAGTGTTCAAATTATGACTTGTTTTATTAAGCAGTATATATTATTACTTCCGGTCATGTCTGATCCACTTTTCATAACAATAATACAACAACAACAACAACTACTACAACTACTACTACTACTACTACTACTACTACTACTACTGATAATAATAATAATAATAATAATGTGATAACATTTGTACACTATACCTGTCTGCACTGATCTCCACGGTGACCTGCTCAAACGGCTCCAGAACTATGCAGGCCTCCTGCAGTACCTCCCATTCCTCTTGGCTCAAAGGATCCACTGAGGCATTCAAAACAGCCAGGGTAGAGATGACAGCATCCTTGGACTCCAGAATCCTTTTTAACATGTGAAAGGTGGAGTTCCACCTTGTGATGCAGTCTTGTTTGAGCTTCAGCTCAGGCATGCCCATCTGTTGCTGGGTAGATTTCAGCTTGTGCGTGGCAGTAGTGCTCCTGTGGAAAAATTCCACAATCGCCTTGACTTTGTCCACAGTGGGCTTCATCACCTTGAGCGCATCCCTTACAAAGAGGTTTATGGTGTGTGCCAGACATGGGTGGTGGGTCCATTTCAGGATCTTGATTGCTTTTGTGATATTAGCTGCATTGTCACTAACACAGCAAACCACTTTGTTGTCCACACCCCACTCTTTTGTCACTTTTAGCAGCTCCTCTGCTAAATTGTCACTGGTGTGTCTGTCACTAAACTCAAAGCAGTCCAGAAGACAGGACACCATCTTGTATTTTTCCACAAAGTGACATGTAACTGACAAGTAGGATGTAGTGGCACGGGATGTCCAGCTGTCAGTAGTTAAACAAACTGCTGTGGCTTTGTTAACCCTCTCTTGCAGTGAAGCACGTTCTCTGTCATACAGTCCGGGGATTATTTTTTGGGAGAGTGTTTTCCTGCTTGGAATTGCATACATTGGATTGAGTGCATGAATAAAACCTCTGAATCCTTTGTCATCAACAACTGAAAATGGTTGAAAATCACATGCAATCATTTTGGCCAGTTCTTCATCAATTGTCTTCTGCCTTGCTGTGGTCAGAGACTTTTGCAAAAATTGGCTGATAGAGCTCTGAGTTGTAAATTTAGCTGGTTGAGTTGGAGCAGGAGTACTAGCAGATGCTGTAGACACTGAGGTTGCAGGAGCAGTTTCAGTTGATACACTGGCACCTTCATTGACATCACTTGCTTGTTTCTTTTCCTCTAATTGAACTGCCAGATGGACAGTTCTCATGTGTCTGTGTAAGTTGTTTGTAGAGCCAGCTCTATAAGAAATCTTTGCTTTGCAGACCCTACATTCTGCCTTGGAATTATCAGTGACATTAAAGTGAGTCCAAATTTTGCTCCTTTTCCTATTATCACTCATATTTTTACCTTTCCTTTTCTCTTGCTGCGTTGTGGGACCTGCTCTCTTTGGTTTTCTTTGGCTCTCTTTGGTTCTCTTTGGTTTCTTTGGCTCTCTTTGGTTCTCTTTGGTTCTCTTTGGCTTTCTGGTTCTCTTCGGCTCTCTCTCTCTCGTAACTCTTCTCCCTCCCTCCTGTGTGCATGTGCTTGCTGCGTGCTGTGTGTGTGTGACTCCAGCCCCTCCCCCCTCTGCTCAGCGCAGACACGGAGACGACACTACACATATCGGCCAATCAAATGCGGCTTGAAGGGAGCGAGAGAGAGAGAGAGAGGGGGGGGGAGCGAAAGGCCTCACAATTGACATGACATGAACGACGGGAGCCGGCTCCTGATTGGACAGGAGCCGGCTCCCGTCGTTCATGTCAATGAGCCGGCTCTCAGAGCCGTTTCGTTCGCGACCGACACATCACTATTTAAGACTTAAAATAAGCGTACATTGCTTTAAAGCTCGTGTTGACAATAAACTACATCTCCCATAATGCATTTTGTCATTACCCACAACGATAACGGTATCTCACCATGAGCAAGACATAAAGACGATTTTCAGAACTGATGAACTTAAGAAAAACCTCTACAAACTAGCTCCAATATGTCCAAGAAAAGAAAAATTGATGCACAAGGAAGGTAGTTTCATGAACGACGGGAAAACGAATACAAGTTTGTATCTCAAGGTGGAAAAACAGTATGTCTTTTGCGTTATGAGGCGGTGTCAGCCATGAAAGAGCATAATCTACGTCAGCATTTTGGCAGCAAACACGGAGCTAAGTATGCTAAATTTAGCCTGCAAGAAAAACAAAGAACCGCTTCCGCTTTTGAAACCAAGGTAATGGATGCTCTCAGTGATGTAAGGAGTTAAATATTTGAAACTTGAATACATAATAATATAGAAACCGTTATTTAACAATAAAATATAGTGTAGTTTTATTTACTTGGATTTACATTGCATTTTGTTACATTGATGATTTCTACAGAGATGAAAGCCTAGATTATAGAGTGACTCTGCGATAATAATTCAATCCAGACACCTGCGTATGTGCTGATAACTCATGCATGGTTAAATCCAGGACACATCAAGACTTTTTGTCACTATTAAAAAAAAAAAAAAAAAAGATCAAGTCACTGGACCATAAACATTTACATATATCACTCTTACTGAAACTCTGGTTAGGGACTCTATTTGCAATTTCTTCGTAAGTGAATTACTGCGTGTTATATATATTATCTGAGGACCAATAGCCTTCGCTGTGAAAGCAGAGCTGCACGTGTTCTCATTAAAATCATGTGTATGTTTATCCGTCTATCCATCATCGATGCCCGTTTAATCCCATGCAGGGTCACGGTGACCTGCTGGCAGGGCCGGACTGGGAGACTTTTTCAGGCCAGGAGTCAGTCATGTAACCAGGCCACCCTGGCCTTGCCCACACGCGCATGTTCACGCCCACCCCTACATGCATTGGCACGCATGTACACGAACACACACACACACACACACACACACACACTGCATTCCAAATAGAAGTTCAAATATTGGACCTATGTACAAACTAAGTTAGGAATATACAGTAACTTTTGTGTTTGGGGCCGGGCTGGTAAAATACAGTAACACAACAATCCTCAGCAAAATCCACTAACACACTTACTAGAAGAGAATAAAGGTTTAACGCAGTGCCAAGGTTTTATGTGTAGCCTACAATATAACCTAATAAACAAAGACAACAAAGTCCAAATCAAACAATGAACCAGCTATGAGGGGACAGCCTTTGAATACATGTTCACAGAACATGCACGCACTGATAGACGCAATGTATAATACAGTCCGAGAGTATAGTTCCTAATAAGCAGTCACATAATATTGACTCATATTCTAATATAGGGCTGGGATACATAACAGCAAGTCAGCAACAGACAGCAAAATTCAACACCACTAGTACTTAATAGAAATGAGAGCCATTTATGTCAAATAGCAGTGCCTGTTGGTGTTATGTCTGCAACTTGCATGTTGTTGCTCTAGAAATGATTCTGGACCTTCTGCCAACTGCTCTGCACTGGCTTCTCCTGAAGTACCAGCAGGACTTATGTCATCACCATCACCACCTTTGAATAGCAAACATATGCTTACAGTGTTTTTTCATACACTATAGTTCATATAGCAAGATAGTGTAGCCCAGTGGTTCTGAACTGGTCTGGCTTCAGGACCCACCATCACCCTTAATGACAAGCCGCGACCCAAATCAAGGAAAATTTCCAACTTCTCAAATTTATTGAATGAAAATATCGTGTAGTTTGAATCGGAGATAGTAGAATAGAATATCACAGAATGCCAACACACAACAATAAAGTTTATTGGTGAACCAAAATGGCAAAAACCAAAATGACTTCCAGTGGGAAATATTCCCTTTGATGCTCAATTAGCTGCATTTTAATTTAATCCAAAACACTTCACTTCAGTAACTTTAGCCTTTTTTAACAGACTCAACATGCACAAACATGAAATAAAACTGTACAACCACTGAGCAGTAGTTTCAAAAAGAACTCAAATATGTAGCGTTTGCTGAGTATCCACTTCCTGAATATATAACAATTTCCTATTAAAACTATCTAGTCACTTATTGAAGCATTAATCATAAGGCTGACATAACAATCAGAACATTTCAGTAACAGCCATTTTTAAGACTCAACAGTGCTTTTATGCACAAACAGGAAATAAAACAGTGCAACCACTCAGCAGTAGTTTCAAAAAGAACTCAAAATATATAGTTTTATCTGAATAACCATCACTGACCTTTGTGTTCAAGATAAGAAAATCCATATCTCATATATTCTTCGTTGTATCTGTGTTTCACCAGAGGGGTGTACTACGAAGCGAGATTAGAGGGTTAGCGAGGTATGTTGAGTCTAAAACCAGGATTTCCGGTACCACGAAGGTGGCTCTCTTTCAACCTGGCTAGATCACCATGGTAACTTACTCTGCAAACTTATCCTGGTCCGGAGCAGGTTATGTGCAGAGTTTAGGCTCAAATCGGCTCTAAAAAGCGCCGCCCTTTAACTTTCACCCAATCCCGTTGACCTGAGCGCCAGGATTGTGCAATGGAGGGAGAGTATTCAGAGACCGGACTGATCCGCTGGCTTCCCATGACCATATTCTCTATGAACGCTAGAAATTTCCAGCTGAGGGAATACGTTACATTTGTAATCTGTTAGAGCCAGATATTGGCAGCGCCACCAAACGCAGCCGTGCGCTCACAGTAGCGCAAACGGTGTGCGTTTCTTTGTGTTTCTTTGCCGCGGGAACCTACATGCATTCAGTTGGTGATGCAGAAAATCTGAGCCAGAATACTGGAATAAAGGTTGTACTTGCTCTTACTGAACTGCTGAATATGTTTGTAGTATTCCCTGGCCATCTGCCCACGCTTCAAATAAAAGAGGCGTTTTAATCAGGTAACTCAAATAGTCAAATAAATCAATAGTCCATTATATTGATAATCAGTGTGACGTGGAATTTCATGTGAAATGTTGTAATATAATTCATAGATTCCCCAGGGTGATAGGGTACCTATTAAAGTGGCCGGTGAACGTATATTGGTATCACAGATAATATCAAATCTTAAATTAATTTCACATAGATTTAGCAAAAAACTAAAGTGATTTTTATTTATCATCCATAATGGGACAGTCAGACCTACATAATGTTTAAATCTGCTGCATTAAGTTTAAAGTTTAAGCGCTCTAAAAGAGGGAGGGAGATTAATTAAGGTGTATTAAGTGGTGAATAAATATAATTTACTGTGGCAAGAGACACTACGGAGGGCCCCAGCGGGGTTTGATCCCCAAGCTCCCGGGTGAAAGTCATGCACAATTGCCAGTCAGCCAAAGGCATATCCCCTTAGCCATGTAGCCAGGACACGTCATCAATCGGAGGTCAGTGACAGGACCTCACACTGTCACATTACGAATTTACACGATCTGCAATTTTTTGCCAGCACTCCTCTCTGGCTTTATTCGCACCAACAGTATTGCTTTTGGCCGTAAAGATTTCTTTGAAATCCTCATAGCCCTGCATTATTAAAACCTGTTCCTCCTGACTGAAATATACGGACCGCCATCTATCCATTTGATCCGGAAGAGGCGTCAAATGACGCGTCAAACGCCCCCTTTCGTGTGAACGCGCACAGATGAGAAAGCAGAAAGCCGCGGTTAACAAAGATAGTTGATAACCACCGTCGTGGTACCAGTTATCTCTGATCGCGAGTTTCAGGTTTGTTAAGCCAGCTCACCCAAAGAAAGTCTGGCTGTGTTGAACTTGCTTCGTAGTACACCCCTCTGCTCAACATATGGAAACAAACTCTGCAGGTCTTCTTCTATGGTGTGAACTGGCGGGTGTCAACTCACATTACAGGGCATTATCGCCATCTACTGTTAAGGAGAATAAATGACATGCATTTTTTTTTTTTTTTTTAGCATTTTCTTCCCCAGGCAAAGGCCCACGACCCACTGAAAACGGGTCTGCGACCCACTTTTGGGTCATGACCCACCGGTTGAGAACCACTGGTGTAGCCTATGTCTCACTTATTGTGCCCTTGTATTCATATACATAATAATGGAATGATAACAGTAAATAAAAAGTGGCTTGTTTAATTTCATGGCCAGGGCCTATAGCCTACTGTGTAAAAGTGTACAGCCTCAAGGACCCAGGTCCCTGGACCTCAAGAACCATGGGCGGAGTTTGCGGGGGGGGCAGGGGGAGCATTGCTCCCCCTGGTGGCTGAAATATGTAATTGCATTGTCAACGAACTGGCAAAAATAAATAAATGTTTTTGACCGTAATGTTTTTTTTAAGTCCAAAATAAACTGCAGTATATTGTGACAGTTAAATGAATCATGTTATATTTTGTTTCTTAATACATTTAACATCATTAACATTAACATTTATAACATCTACTGTGTACTGTATCCTGTTGCAACTACTGGTTTTGAACATCATCTAATCTTGGACTTCATGGTTTCGTGGTGAGTGTATCTTGTGTGCCATCATGTGCGCGCGAGTTTGCACATATGTGTGCATGCGCGCCGGTTCGCGTGCATGCGCGCCGGTTCGCGTGAGAGTGCGCCCGTTTGGTGAGAGTGCTTAACAATTTTTGCCCCCCCGACGCAAAAGTCAAACTACGCCTATGTCAAGAACCAGTGTTTTTTTTTTTTGTTGTTGTTTTTTTTTACATAACTTACTTGCAGAGGTATCTTGGCTGGGGGAGGGGGGGCTGAATAAACTTGTCAGTTTACGGCATTTGGCCGCATCCTCCTCCAGCGCCTTTCTTTTTTTCTGTCTCTCCCTCTCGGCACCGCCTTTTCTTGTTTTTTTATGTTTGGCAGTTAGGAGCTCAAACTGCTGTTCATCACGTCATTATTGCAATCATGTGCCATCGTAAAAGATCTCCTGTGGGATCTTTTTATTTTAACAGTTTCAAGATGACAGAAAACGTTTCTGCTTTATTACCAAAAATAGATACTTTTTTTTTTTTTTGCCAGTTTAACAGCGTGGAGGAGCTTTTTAAAGTCATTTTGTAGTCCTTCTCCTACCATGGCTTGTTTTGTGTGAAATATTCCTTTTTTATTGACACTGTTTCAGCTGTGAGTCTCAGACCACCTTCCCAGCTCAAACCATCACAAATTACTTCTTTCAACCATGTTTAAAACAGCTTAAAGCTGAAACAGATGTTTTGCTTCTGAATTAAATAGTTTTGTGTCATGCATCCATCCTTCATCTGTATCCATCCATCCATCCATCCATCCATCCCTCATCCGTATCCATCCATCTCACATCCATATCCATCACTCATCCATCCATCCATCCATCCATCCATCCATCCATCCATCCATCCATCCATCCATCCATCCATCCATCCATCCATCCATCCATCCATCCCATCATCCATCATCCATCATCCATCCATCCCATCCATCATCCATCCATCCATCCATCCATCCATCCATCCATCCATCCATCCATCCATCCATCCATCCCACATACATATTGATCCATCCATCCCTCATCCTTATCCATCTGTCCATCCATCCTTCATCCATATCCATCCTTCATCTGTATCCATCCATCCATCCATCCATCCATCCCTCATCCATATTCATCTATCCATCCATCCCACATCCATATCACTCCATCATCCATCCCTCCCTCATCTGTATCCATCCATCCCTCATCCATATCCGTCCTTCCATCCCTCATCCGTATCCATCCATCCATCCCACATCCATATCCATCCCTATTCCATATCCATCCATCCATCCATCATCTATCCCTCATCCTTATCCATCACTCATCCATATCATCCATCCATCCATCCCTTCATCCATCCATATTCATCTATCCATCCATCCCACATCCATATCACTCGATCCATCCATCCATCCCTCATCTGTACCCATCCATTCATCCCTCATCCACATATATACATCCATTCCTCATCCATATCCATCCATCCATCCATTCATCCCTCATCCACATTTATCTATCCATCCCTCATTGATATTCATCTATCCATCCATCCATCCTACATCCATATCGATTCATCCATTCCTCATCGTTATCCATCGGTCCATCCATCTTTCATCCATATCCATCCATCCATCCATCCATCCATCCATCCATCCATCCATCCATCCATCCATCCCTCCCTCATCCATATCCATCCATCCATCCATCAATCCATCCTTCATCTGTATCCATCATCCATCCATCCCTCATCCATATCACACAGTGGAGGTAGCCAGCATGTTCAGATCTACAGAAACACATAAATGTTACAGGAAACAATCAAAACAAACGCATGAAAAATGAAACATGACCACAGTGGAATTTGCTAAAAGACAATTTATTAGTAGACACTCATCACCTGAAAACTGTCTTCCTGAAATACACCATGTGATTGGCAGTGTAAAATAAGGCAAAGGGCTTAAGATCATCTTTTCTGCACTTTTACAGCAGCATTAAGTTATACATTCACTTGTTACTGTGATTATGCTTTTGATACATTTGTTCCACACACCCACATACCGATAGGACTTTATTAGCTAGAAGGCAGGGAGAGAGAAATACCCATCATAATACAATATCTGATTGGGCCAGAGCTCAGCTAAACCTACAGCCTGACCACAAAATACAAGAAACGAAACTTTAAGTTAGGATTGCAGAGAGCGCGTGTAGCAACATGTCAGACAACGCCGATGAAATATACAGCGCTTCTCACCACTGGTAAATGTAGCTAGGAAATGTGGACGTACGCTCGTCTGCCTCGTCCCCACCGTGGACATCACTAGGTCCTGCTTCTAGTCTCGCTTAGCAACGTAACCTCAGAGTCTCTCCAAGTACACATGAATGAAGAACGTTGGTCTGACTGGAATAATGGAACAATCTGACCTGATTGGTTCTGGACAGGATTCACTGACCGTCCAAATGTCATTTAAATTGCCGATTTCTGAAGTGCTCAGTTTGCTTATTAGGGCAATTATATGATAATTAAAAATAAAAATCTCCCGACTCCGACACCCCCCCCCCCCCCCTAAAAATAGAAAACTCCTCGGATCTACACGATTCACGTAGGTCACCCTTTTTGACTTCAAAACGGTGAATTTTGCCGAAAGGTGAGGGATTTTCATGCCTGAAGTATTAGTTCTTCAGTGTTTAGAGCTTTTTGTGTTTAATTTTTTTTTTTTTTTAAAGAAAAGCTAATGTTCAGAGTTACAGGCATCAAAAAGACATGTTAAATTTAACATGCTATTTTCTTTAACTGCTTACTAAAGTTTTGGATCCATGTATCTTGTTGTCAGTGATATGTTTTACTGTTGAAGTTCACGAGTGACTGAATCACTAGTCATTCTGAATTTTTGCCTTTAATAGGCAACTTAATTGTTTCATAACAACTACTTTTATTTTTGATATCTAACCTCAGCCTTATGCTCAGTGTATTCTCACATTAGCAGGAATAATTAAACTTTGGGCCATATTTATCTTTTATTTTTTGTTGAGGGAAAGCAAGAATTGGATTTTAAGTATGAGCAGAGTTTTACAAACCTGTGCAGTGAGGAACACCAGATTGGGAGTTTTGCGTTTCATTATGTAATGTCAATTAACCCCCCAGGTATATTGTAAAGGCTGAAGTTAATGTCTGAATTTTTGTTCAGTAGGCCTGGTGTACTGTCTCTTGGACATTAAACCAACAAAAGAATACTATTTTGAAATAAAATTTGTGTTTCTCTTTTTCTTCTCAGTAATAAAGCAAAATAAGTAGTTGGGGTTAAATTGTCAATTTTTAATTAATCAAACTGAACCGAATCGTATCGAATCGTTTACTATATTTTATGAATCGTCCCTGAATCAGATTTTAGCCTGTGAATTGAGATTTTAATCGGATCGTTTTGTGAGAGAAAGATTCACACCCCTAATATAAATGTTACGAAACTATCTTTCTGTCTTCGTTACATACACTACTGGTCAAAAGTTTTAGAACACCCCTATTTTTCCTGTTTTTATTTAAATTAAAGCGGGTCAAGTCCAGTGAATAACTTTAAATGGTACAAAGGTAAGCAGTAAACTGCCAGAGGTGGAAAAAAAGTTTAGATTGCCAAAACAAATTTCAGAGTTATAAAAAAAAGAGGGGTCTTTTTCAGTGATCAAGCAACAATGGATGTAAATTAAGTCTTGAAATTTGATGCAAACAATTCCCACAGATGTCCCAACCTCTGTTGATTACTTACAAAGCTCTTAAGTAATCAACAGATTGCTGGATCCAGAGTTGGTGACTTGTACAGAGCGACTGACACCCTGGACCAAAAGGGCTACAACGGCATTTTACAGAGCCATCCAGTACCTTCTCTGGTCTACGCCTAGTCGCTTAGGGGTTCATCTTACAGCAAGATAATGATCCAAAACATACATCCATTCTGTCAGAATGACCTTAAAAGAAAAAAACAAGACGGTCAGCTTCAAATGATGTAATGGCAGCCCTGTGTCCAGACCAGAACCCCATTGAGCTGGTTTGGGATGAACTGGAGAGAAAGATGAAAGCAAAACAACCTGCAAGTTCAACACATTTCTGGAAACTTCTGACAGTGTTGGGAAGAACCTTCCCAACAATATTAGATTTCCATTGTAGAAAGAAAGCCACTAACACAAGTGTGTTTGTCTGTTATATCTGCAAAAAGTGGCGACTTTGATGACTCAAAGATTGTGGTTACATTTTTGTAAAAGAGATTTCATGATATCTTTTTTCAAATATCTAATTGTTTATTTGTTCTATACATTAATTTCAGATTACATTGAGACATTAAGCTATGTACTGTAAATTACTATAGAAACTGGAAAACTGGAGGTGTTCTAAAACTTTTGACCGGTAGTGTATATATTATATTATCTTCTTCTTCTTCTACATCTTCTTCTCCTTCTTCTTCGTCGTTGTCGTTTTCTTGACAGACTGGATGTAGCTTTGGCGTAAGGCCGCCCCCCACAGTCTGAAGACGTAACTGCACTCAAGGTCCCATTTCAAAGTCACATGACAGCCCTTACACTTAACTTTGGAGGGCCAAGGTTGAGGGCCAAAGACTGAGGGTTAAGGGAGGAACTGGAATTGGCCCAATTTGTCCTCTGAATGATAAATATCATCTGATAAACAGACACAGCAACTTTGATTTTTCATCTCTACTTTTAATTTTGATATTAACTGGGTAGAATATCGCAATATATTGCGATATCGTGATAATATCGTATCGTGACCCAAGTATCATGATAGGTATTGTATTGCGAGGTCCTTGCCAATACTCACTCGTAGATGCAACCAAATCTAAAAGACTACGGCACAAACCCAAAACCGACGGAGTTAGAAGTGTTAAAAAAATGCTACAGTAAGTGCTTGCAGCTTCTGAGTGGTCAGCACATCGCACGATTCAAAGATTAATACGATTCATAGTTATGATTTACGTTTTGTAAAGCTGTTCACGTGGAGTACTTGTATTAGTATGCACTGACATGTAGAGGTATGCCGATGCCTCGCTTGATGTAAGTCAAATAGCAAATGCAAATATCATAAAAACAGCAGATTTAGACAAATTGCAGTCAACGATCTCATGAGTATTGGCTGCAGAATTTAAATGACAGGCGGAAAGGGCTCGGATATGGGAAATCCTTCCGAATTAAACAGTGGGACTGGAATTTTAATAAATTTCTCGCCAATGAAACCACAAAAAAAAAAAATGATTACAGGGTCTATTTGACTCACAGTAAGGCATGTTTTAAAGCAGGCTGAGTAATAACAGTAGTCCTTGTTTTATTTTTATCTAAGCATTTGTTGTAGAAAATAGGTTCCTCGTACTTCAAGACAAGTTGCAGTATTGAATCCAAGAGCAGGTGAACTAGTTTGTCCCATAGTTAATCTAAAAAGAGAAAATAATCTGGTAAAAATGTAATAAAAATCATCAGCTTTTGCGATATTCAGAGGGAGGTTTGGTCCCTCTGACATGGACAGACTCAACGACCCATATGAGCATGAGAGATTACTATCATGGCAGAAATGTAGATGTTGTGGAATGATTCAGGAATCGTGACAGAAGTCGATCAGTATAAATCTTTGAAAGGCTTAGAGTAGTTAAATATCAGATGGTCCATGTAGTAGAAGTCGTACACTCCCTGTCTCTCCAGCGTGCTGACCTGGGAAAAGTATTTCTCCGTGAGGTCCACGGTGGTTCGCTCTGCGCTCTGGTTGCCTTTGAAACTGGGCACCGTGATGTTGGGCGGCGCCCCGACGAGCCGCAGGAGAAAGTTGGACTCCTCTTCCATGTTCTCCAACTTGCCGATGAAGTCGTAGTCTATGATGCACGGGTGGCAGAGCTCGTTCACCTTCTGCCAGTGGACGTTCATCCCCACGGGCCGGTCGACATCCAGCAGGTACTGGACGAACTCCTTGAATGTGACCCCGTCGCCCGTCTTCAGCGCCTCCTTGGAGGGGTGCGCCCTGTATTTGGATATTATTTCTTTCCCGTACCATGAGTGGAAGAGTTTGTTGGGGCTCTCAAACTTATTCCTGTAGGCTGACACGAATCGATCAAGGGGCTGACGGACAAACAGGAATTTTTGGTAGGTTTCCAGGCGGTGCATGATTTCATCCATATTAAAGCTATTGAGGGTTTTGAGGTACCCGCCGGAGTGGACATTGTTGATGCTCTTAACGTCGTAGGCCTGGCCCGACAGCACTATCAGGGTCCTCTTCCAGTTGGAGCAACCCACCTTGGGCACCCGGCAGTACAGCAGCTTGTACTTGTCCTCCACGTAGATGTTCTTCACAAGGTTGCGCGTGATGTTTTTCGAGATGTTGCTTTTGTACTTTGCGCAGATCTCCTTTATCAGCTGCAGGCGCGCCTCGACGACGCTGGAGAGCTGGAGAGAACAAACAAACAAAAAAAACCATACATGGAGGAAGAGGGAATTTAGTTTTCACTGACTACTTAGGTAAATTTGAAATTTCATGTCAGGAAAAAGAGCAAATCCCCGGCGCAATTCTTAAAGTGGCCACTTGATGGTGCTGAACAATCACTGCTGAAACAGCAGCCCTCCTGGTCTTCCTGCCTTCCAAGTAAATGTCACAGATGACCTAGGGCCCGATCTTACACCTCCTGCTACCCACTACCTGCAAATTGCTGATTTAGGAGCCTCTGCCAACCACTAATGCAATTTTTACGCTCCCTAAAGCTGCCACCCATTATGCCGACTTCCTTACTCACATTGTAGGCGCGGCAATGGGCGTGTCTCTTGCGCTTTCCACAAATTCGGTATCTTGCGGTACTGGTATCTCGCAGATTTCAAATAGAGGGTAGTGGGTGGTCTGACCACTGACAAGTGCTGATGTTAAAAGTGTTTGAACAACAAATGTTATGGCACTTTAGTTTATATGGCAGCAGAACATTTCAATAAAAGTGCATTTTACACTACTTTTGAATTCATTATTTGATTTAAAAAAATAACTAAAAAAAACACGGAGGAGTCTATTTTAGGAGAGAGAGGAAAAACCAAACACACACAAAAAAAAACTGAAAAAAAAACAAAACAAAACTGTAGGTGGCAGCCTGAGAAGCCGGACCTTGTTCAGCTGGAACCGTTTGGATCACTGAACTGACTGAACACCCAGTGTGAGGCCATCTTCTTTACACAGATGTTATCAGACTCACTGAGAGCTACAAGGCTGACAGTCGCTTCTTCTTCCTCTTCCTCTCTCTTATTTTAATAGATAACAGGCAGGAACAAAAATGTGTGCATTGGGAGAAATGGAGTAAACACGTACGTTTCTGGACTCCTGTGGAGTGCTTCCAAGCATCTTCATGCCTGAAGAGAGAGAAGGGAAAAGAAGAAAGAAGATCAGTGCTTCAGGAAACAACCCATGTTTTTGTCCTTGTGGTACAGTTACCGCTGATAAATCAGATACTCCGACAGCACAGTGTTTTTTCTGTCTCTTAGCACGTTTAACTTGGATTTCCGGCAAATCCGGCTCTGCTTTACCTACAGGCGGCTCTGTCCGTGTCATGGTGTGAGAAAAACAAAAAAACAGCATGAAAAGTTGGTTTCAAGCGCTGATAAGGGTAGGAAATGGAGCAAACGATTTGAAGTGCCATAATGGATAAATTGGGGGGAAAAGTGTATAATTTGCAAGGCAGAATAAAAGAGAGACACAGCAAAAGATGCAGTTTGTTGACTTTTTTTCTTTCAGGACAGCAGCAGTAGTAGGTGGAGGAGCACAGATGGGTTTTTGTGGCAGCCATAACATATATATTTATGTCAACACGGCAGTGCCTCGCTCCCTCTGAGCCTTAAATGACCGGTAGTGAATGTTATGTTCAAGTAACGTTGGCATAATCAGAAAAATTATTTCTCAATCAGGAAAATCAAGAATACCCCCACATGCCAGAAAACAACTCGTTAAGTTGGTCATAATTTTGGTAGTTGCTAACTTGAATCGATATTCACAGTATTTTCCCTCATGTTACACATAAAAAAAGAAAAAAAAATAGAAAAGGCTGAAAGAACGACTAGCAAACGAGGGAACTTTGGAATTTACGTTACACCTTGAATGCAGCCTGCATTGTGCCGATCACAACAAACATGGTGGTGATGGCGTGGAGCTTCGTTAAAGTTTCAGAAGAAGATAGTTTGGTGGTTATTTGTGATGAATCCTCCGAGTGAATTCTATGAGGAGGGAAGCACAAGCTTTAATACGTAAAACCTGATCAGCCACCTACAACATAACAATCACTTCCGTGGAATTTTGAAATCGCACTAACGCGAGCTAATGCTAGCGTGCGCAAGTCGGCAGCAGTCTCCCCTCCCCTCTCCTCTTCCATGAGATAAAAAAACAAAAAAATCACTGAACCTCATTTACTTTAATTAAAGGTATTAATTTAAATGGAACCACAAGTCAAAATCCTTTAAATGTTAATCCTTTTCAGTTAGTAATTCTGATGCATGTATTTCCATCAGTTCAAGGAGCCTTTATTTTTTTTATATCAGTCAGTAATGAACCTTATTTAAGTTAATGTGAGATATCAAACAGGTTTGTTTGATAGTTTTACAAAAATGTTTGAGAGGCTTGCCAATAGTTTTTCAACGGAAAAAATAAATATCTGTTCATTTAAAGAGTCCAAACTATTTTTGATTTTGTTCATAGTATTGATGTAAAGATCTTACCTATATGTGTGTGTTATCGGTTATCGGTATCGTTTTTAAAAAACAGTTATCCTGCATCACTAAATAAACGTAAAGCACCTCTGATTAACCTGCGTCGGCAGAATAAGACATGAAGGAAGTCGCATAAAATGTTACCAGACACCTTCGTCTGAGCCTTAAAGTATTTAAAATCCAGAAACGACACACCCATTCACAGAGTCCTAATTAACTCTGCCGTGTCCTAAAAAAAAAAAATTAATTATGAACTTTTTTACCCTTCCAGTTTCTCTGACTCTCTAAGAAACAGCTCATCATCACCAGCTCGACACCAACAAGTGCTGCGAGTGACAACGTTTGCTAACCTCCAAATAAACTACCACAAACAGACACTAAACATGTCATCAGACCAGGTTTTATGTGCAGCTGCACCGCCCAGTCATGTGTTTTGGTCATAACCGACTAACCAACGCCAGTCCCTTCCCTCTCTGCTCGTACTCGACAGTCGCCTGCAGGCATCAGCAAAGGCTTTATGTCCCTTATCCTCACCGCACGCTGGATTCAAATACATGCACAGACAGCAAATGGAAAAGTTTGAAAACCTGCACATTCAGCCAATTCAGGCATAGTTAAATACGGGGCAGCAAGTGGTTTCCTCCGACCTCTACCTGAAGGGGAACACATAAAAATAAAAACAAAAACACAATTTAACATATGTCTTCGCTCCAAAGGCTGCGTGAGTCTCATTTAAATCAATATGAGGTGGTATCAGTGGTTAAAAAAAAAAAAAAAAACAGTATAATGGTCATGTCTGCAGTTTTCAGTATCCACCATTACTTCTTTCTAGATTTGATTTAAAAGCAACATAGTGGAGTTTCCTGAACAAAGGTTGCTTGCTTTGACAATGTCATCAGCGAAGAGAGGAATTCGAACCCCGGTGCCGTATTTTGTTTCATTTTCCTTTTTTCACGAGGCCTTTTAAAGCTTTGGGAGGGACTGAATGATGACCGCTTTTTATGTCTTTTCCTCCACTTTTTTATTTATTTGTTTCCCCGTAGATTAAAGTCACTGCCAAATCCTTTTATCATAACCTGTTGGCGTGCTGCCGGGGAGCAGATGCTGCTATGTCTTCGTTAAGCCCCACCCTGAGCCGGGGCCCTGCTCGCCTCCATTTGCGGTCAGATTGGGAATTGAAATTGGCCCTGTCACTGTTTACGCTGGCCTCTCATTGGAGTCGGCCTCACGTTCCCTCACACAGCCCCTGTTTTCCTGTCGGAGCGCCGCTGATTACAGCTGGGACTGACGAGTGCAGACATGTGAGTAAAGCACAGGGACAGCAGCTGAATGCTAACTCAATAGTTGGGGGGGGGGGGGGGGGGGGGGGGGGTCGCTGATGGATCTGCATCCTCAGCCGTTCATACAGATATGCAAGGACAACGGCTGAATTTAGTCAACACAAGCGTTGGGAAAACCGCCATGATTTCTACGTAGATGAAAGCTGAGATTATAGAGCACATGTGTCAAACACAAGGCCCGTGGGCCAAATGTGGCCCACCACGTCATTTTCTGTGGCCTTCGAGAGCTTGTGCATTATTGGCTTAAAATTTAAACCAATATTTTAAGACTTAAAATAAGCGTACATTGCTTTAAAGCTCGTGTTGACAATAAACTACATCTCCCATAATGCATTTTGTCATTACCCACAACGATAACGGTATCTCACCATGAGCAAGACATAAAGACGATTTTCAGAACTGATGAACTTAAGAAAAACCTCTACAAACTAGCTCCAATATGTCCAAGAAAAGAAAAATTGATGCACAAGGAAGGTAGTTTCATGAACGACGGGAAAACGAATACAAGTTTGTATCTCAAGGTG
Organism: Hirundichthys speculiger; assembly: GCA_018398805.1. Taxonomy (NCBI): domain Eukaryota; kingdom Metazoa; phylum Chordata; class Actinopteri; order Beloniformes; family Exocoetidae; genus Hirundichthys; species Hirundichthys speculiger. The sequence continues at coordinate 937,733 of JAGFBZ010000775.1, read as the reverse complement.
GAAAAACAGTATGTCTTTTGCGTTATGAGGCGGTGTCAGCCATGAAAGAGCATAATCTACGTCAGCATTTTGGCAGCAAACACGGAGCTAAGTATGCTAAATTTAGCCTGCAAGAAAAACAAAGAACCGCTTCCGCTTTTGAAACCAAGCTAATGGATGCTCTCAGTGATGTAAGGAGTTAAATATTTGAAACTTGAATACATAATAATATAGAAACCGTTATTTAACAATAAAATATAGTGTAGTTTTATTTACTTGGATTTACATTGCATTTTGTTACATTGATGATTTCTACAGAGATGAAAGCCTAGATTATAGAGTGACTCTGCGATAATAATTCAATCCAGACACCTGCGTATGTGCTGATAACTCATGCATGGTTAAATCCAGGACACATCAAGACTTTTTGTCACTATTAAAAAAAAAAAAAAAGATCAAGTCACTGGACCATAAACATTTACATATATCACTCTTACTGAAACTCTGGTTAGGGACTCTATTTGCAATTTCTTCGTAAGTGAATTACTACGTGTTATATATATTATCTGAGGACCAATAGCCTCGCTGTGAAAGCAGAGCTGCACGTGTTCTCATTAAAATCATGTGTATGTTTATCCGTCTATCCATCATCAATGCCCGTTTAATCCCATGCAGGGTCACGGTGACCTGCTGGAGTCTATCTCAGCTGTCTACGGGCGAAAGGCGGGGTCCACCCCATCGTAGGGCCACACGGAGACAAACAACCACTCACACTGACAGTCACTCCTACGGGTAATTTAGAACCACCACTTAACATGACATGGATGTCTTTGGACTGTGGGAGGAAGCCGGAGTACCCGGAGGAAACCCACGCAAGCATGGGGAGAACATGCAAACTCCACACAGAAAGGCCACTGCTGAGGTTTGAACCAGGAACCTTCTAGCTGTGAGGCAACAGTGCTGACCACCAAGACACCGTGCTGCTTGTGAAAAACTGAAGGACAAAAGAAATAACTGTGGTTTGCATTCCTGAAGTGAGAACAGACATTTGCAGACAGCAGTATGAACTTTATATTAGGGCAGGGAAACAATTAATATTGTTAATCGCGATTAATCGCATTATTTCCCTGATTAATCACGATTAATCGCATTGTATACGCAAAATAAAATAATGAATTCAAAAGTAGTGTAAAATGCACTTTTTTTAAAATGTTCTGGTGCCATATGAACTAAAGTGTCATAACATTTGTTGTTTAAACACTTTTAACATCAGCACTTGTCAGTAACACATATTTAGTGTAAATCTCATCTTAAAAAATGTCAAATAAAATAAAGCTTATTGCCACCAACCAGGTCATTAATGTCATCCTGTTTTTATAAAAAATAAAAAAAAGTCTACAAACAAAATCCAACAAAATGATTGTATCTCAGCACAATCAGAACATTAAAACGGGTAATTTCTGAGGTAACAGCAGAAACTTTTAAGGGGGAGTTCAACTTGGCAGTTGTTACAAATAACCTTGTTTCTGTTGAATCCTCCGTCTGGGAGAATGAAAATGAAAATGTCCATGTTAAAGTTCAGTAACTTTACCAATCCGTGTATCATTCATTCTTTCCATTTTCAACTGTCAATCAAAAATTTAAAAAAATTAAAAAGTGACATTTTATTACGTTTTTTATTTTTCAATCTAACACAAAAAACGAAAAAATGCCTGTTGTTTTTCATATTTCAATTATGGATCAAAAATATCAAATGAAAAAATGGGCCACAGAACTGATTTTGTTTTATAATTGAGGACTGGACTTTCTGTTGTCATTACACATCTGTGCCATTAGATGGAGCCGCCCTGAAGTAACCAGCTAGCCAAAACCAGCTCTTACTTCCTGCTCTCGGTGGAGGTGGTCGCATCTCTGTGAGCTCCTATCTATCTGTCCCTGCTGCTTCCCTTTGTCTTGTCTGAGCATTTTTGGAGCCTCACTCGGCATAATATTCAAATCTCTAATCATGGATCTGGTCAGCTGGTTTCTCAATGCAATTAATCAATTTTTCTCGAAGAGAAAACAGGACACAGGAGAGTCCTCCGGTCCTGGAACACTGGCTGGATACATCAAGGAATCTTATGGATGGAATCTGGGATGTCTGCCCTCCCTGTTCATTGTGGACGCCAAAGTTGTGTACCTATTGGGATTTATGATCACAGGATTTCTGCTGTTTGGAGTTGGCGGATACCTGCTGTATCGGAAAATTTACACGGCAGCTGCTATCCTGGACACCATAAACCTGTCTGCCGTGTGTGTTGGAGTGAGCCACACTGTGAACACTCAGACTGCTGCTCTTGGTGAGCTAAATCAGAAACTGGGGGCGGGAAGTATGTGTGTGTGCATGTGTATGTGTGTGCGTAAGCCAGTGGCCCCCGTCCCAGTTCAGTCTGGAGCCACAGGTGTTGTTTGGAAAGGGGAGGGCTCGGGGAAGGAGCGTCAAAAAGTCATAATATTCAGGAGAGATTAGGTCGAAGGCCAGCCTTGGAGGCGAGCTTCGTTTCAGGGGAGCCAGATTCAGATAAGAGAAGAATGTTTGGGTCAGACTGACATAATTCTGTCTGCCTTCAAAGTTCTTGCTGGTTCATCTCGGCGGGAATAACTCCAAATGTCCGAATTACAGGTCAATTCTCCCTGAGCCACGCTCGCAACTTCTCCACGTTCGAATCCATTTCACCAGAGCGTTCCAAAATCATCACTAGAACATCCAGTTTTAGGTGTGATCCGGAAGAAATCCTGGATTCTGGACCACGATAATTGTTGAGCTTGGTGGAGGTCTGCGCTCTCTGACTGCTTTTCTAGTTCTAACATGTATTTCTTACAGGTTTTTATGTCATTTCATGTATTATATATTATTTATAATAAAAATTATGTTCGAATTTTGGGCGGTTTGGAACGGATTAGGGCATTTACATGGAAAATGCGTTTCTACTTCCAGAACCAATTAATTTCGTAAGTAGAGGTACCAGTGTATTCCTGTGGGAATGTTCTTTTGGAGCTGTGGGACATTTCAGCTCCCGTCCCTGCACACCACTTTACAGGAAAGCTTAAAGCCAGAAAAACTGGCATTGATTATATGTCACGAGCAAAGATGGCAGGATGAGCTGGAACCAGCAGGAGCAGAAGTCGCATCGAAACAACTGGATTTTTTCTGCGAGTGGCTTTGAATTTGTGCATTGTTATCCAGCTTGGTCGCGTGGCTCCGGACAGACGGGACCGTTCAAGGCTCCATAGCTACTTCTGATCAGCACTTTTCTGTTTTGCTCTGGTCTCCCCTCTGTTTTCTCCCACGTTCCCTCCATCATCATTCCTTCTTTTCCCTCCAGACGCTGATCCCGTGCACCGTGCTCCTGGGAGCATCACTTCTGACCTCTAAACTCCAACCTATAATTTCCTTTTGCTTCCTCTCGCGCCCTCTGCGTTGCTCCCCATCTACTATTTATGATAACAACAAAAAAATACAGCGCCAAAGACACACTTCTTCTGGGGAAGCTTTCCGCTTGTTTTCAGTCTGGTCTGGTAATAATGGAAATAACTATGACTCCTGTTATTCTGCTCTTCTTCTTCTTTTTTTTTTTTTGGCTTTTTCAGAGACCTTTAGTCCCGCAGGGCTTTGTGTGATTGAGCTCTGACAGGCAGCGAGGTGTACGTGAACTTCTGAACAGAGCAGCGCTCACACAAGTCCTCTGCAGCTCTGCACTAATGAGAAAGGTTGTGTGTGTGCGTGTGAATGCTGCAAAGGTGTGTCACACTGACTGACTCTCCTTTATACCTGAAATTACTCCTGCACACATAAGGTGGCTGCTTCTCTCTGCTCCCCAGAGCTGAGGTGTCATTTCAGAGGCACAACTTGTTATTGCTGAAGCCAACATGCAGCTGCTGACTGTAGAGAACGACACCCGGAAGAAAAGCGGCAGTGTTTGGGCCCAAATGTGGCCCGCCACGTCATTTTATGTGGCCCTCGAGAGCTTGTGCATTCTTGGCTTAAATTTTGAACCAACATTTTAAGACTTAAAATAAGCTTACGGTGCTTTAAACCGCACATGGACAATAAACTACATCTCCCATAATGCAACGATAACGGTATATAACCATGAGCAAGACGTCAAGACGTTTTTTAGAACTGACAAACTTGAGAAAAACATCTACAATCTAGCCCCAACATGTCCAAGAAAAGAAAATTTGATGCACAAGGAAGGCAGTTTCATGAACGATGAGAAAATGAATACAGTTTGTTCCTCAAGGTGAAGAAACAGTAGGCCTGTCTTTTGTATTATGAGGCGGTGTCAGTCATGAAAGAGTATAATCTACGTCGGCATTTTGACTGCAAGCACGGCGCTTAGTATGCTAAATTTAGCCTGCAGGAAAAACAAAGAACCGCTTCTGCTTCTGAAACCAAGCTAATGGATACTGAGTAATCACCTGTGGTTTACAACCACAAACCCTGAGTTTAATATAATAATGAGTTAAATATTTGACACTTGAATACATAATAAATACAGAAACTGATATTTAACAAGGTGTAGTTTAATTTATTTTGATTTATATTGTATCTTGTTGTCAATCTGGCCCTTAGAGGAGAACCATGATGCTGATGTGGCCCTCAGTGAAAATGAGTCTGACACCCCTGGTTTAAAATGACCAAGAAAAGGAAGAAAATCAGCTGATGTTAAAGTGTTTTTTTTCGCATCACGTCTGTGTGGCGTTTCTTTGGTTAATTACAGAGCTCTGGGAATGTCTCCACGTCTGACGGAAACATTTAGAAACGCGTTTCATCTCAGCGTTTCTGCAGCGTTTGCTTCGCTCGTGTGCAGGAACCCAAACAGTCCTGTTACAAACCTAAATCTTTAACACAACAGCTGACAACAACAACAACTAGGGGTGCACGATAACTATCAGGCCGATAATGATAACGTCATTCCGATAAGTCCGATATCACGACGAATAGGCCCCATAACATATATATATATATATATATATGTCAACACGGCAGTGCCTCGCTCCCTCTGAGCCTTAAATGACCGGCAGTGAATGTTATGTTCAAGTAACGTCAGCATAATCAGAAAAACGATTTCTCAATCAGGAAAATCAAGAATACCCCCTCATGCCAGAAAACAATTCTGTCATGATTTTAGTAGTTGCTAACTTGAATCGACATTTGCAGTATTTTCCCTCATGTTACAAATAAAAAAAAAAAAAAAACAGAAAAGGCTTAAAGAACGACTAGCAAACGAGGGAACGTGGGAATTTGCGTTACACCTTGAATGCAGCCTGCAGCACAGGGTACTGATGACAACAAACATGGCGGCGATGGCATGGAGCTTCGTTAAAGTTTCAGAAGAAGATAGTTTGGTGGTTATTTGTGACGAATCCTCCAAGCGAATTCTACGAGGAGGGAAGCACAAGCTTTAATACGTAAAACCTGATCAGCCACCTACAACATAACAATCGCTTCCATGGAGTTTTGTAATCACGCTAACGTGAGCTAATGCTAACGTACACAAGCCAGCAGCAGTCTCCCCTCCCCCTCCTCTCCCTCATCTCTCTCATCTAAAGCTTCCATGAGATAAAAAAACAAAAAATCACTGAACCTCATTTACTTTAATTAAAGGTATTCATTTAAATGGAACCACAAGTCAAAATCCTTTAAATGTTAATCTTTTTCAGTTAGTAATTCTGATGCATGTATTTCTATCAGTTCAAGGAACCTTTATTTTTTTTTTATATCAGTCAGTAATGCACCTTATTTAAGTTGATGTGAGATATCAAATAGGTTTGTTTGATAGCTTTACGAAAATGTTTGAGAGGCTTGCCAATAGTTTTTTAATGTAAAAAATAAATATCTGTTCATTTAAAGAGTCCAAACTATTTTTGATTTTGTTCATAGTATTGATGTAATGATCTTAGGTATATGTGTGTGTTATCGGATATCTGTATCGGCTTTTAGGAGCTGAAAGTTATCGGTTATCGGTTTTGAAAAACAGTTATCGTGCATTCCTAACAACAACAAAGAACACAGCTCAATAAACCACTAAAAACACGATGAGATCAGTTTTTAATGCCTAGCTAGGTTGATCTACAGCAATGTTCAAATAAGTTGAGGAAATCTAGTGAGGTCAATTCTCCTAGACAGCAGGTTCGGACTCTTTAAACGGAGAGCTGGACCCGGTAACAGACTCTGCTGGTCAGAGTCTGAACCACACCTGGGGGATCTAACAGGAGAAAAGCCTCTCTACAGCTGCAGATGCACACACAATACGTTTTTACCTGTTAGACGGGTTTAACAGGTTGAACCACTTCAGCTGAAAGACTAAGCTCTGAGTAGTAATTAAAAATGTATGTTTTCGGGGGGGTCACGTGATGACGGCCTAGGAGACGGTCAGCTTTTCGGGAGCTCCGCCAACACCCTTTATATTTTGCATTTTTTCTCTTAAACCACGTTGTCACTTTATAATGCCAGTGCAGTAGTATGACTCTAGAACTATTCTGGTCGAAGGAACACCAAACAATGCGGGGCCGAAAGAGAGATAAATCGCGACAGCCAACGGACAACGCGGCTACGCAGCTAGCTCATCATGGCGGCGAGCATGATGAAGAAGAAGATGACGAGGCAGAGCTTGACCCCGGTCTCGCTAAAGCGTTGGACTTGATGACCAACAAGCTAATGGTGGCTATCAACGAAAAACTTGAACCTCTGGCTCAAACAGTCCTCTCTCACACTACCGAGCTGAAGAATACTAAAGACCGCTTGGATGAAGCAGAGGCCAGGGTGCTACAGCTCGAGACAGCTAACGAGTCACAAGGTAATCGCATAACAGCTCTGGAGAAAAAAGTGGAGGACCTCACCTCATCGACCATGTAGACGACCTGGAAAACAGAGGGCGACGGAAAAATATCCGCATCTTCAACCTGCCAGAGGAGGTGGAGGGTAAAAATGCTTTGGACTTCTTTGAACACTGGCTACCAGATTTTCTCGACATGGATGCTAAGGGGGGGCGAGTGAAGCTGGAACGGGCTCACCGCTCTCTAATGCCCAAGCCCGCGCCTGAACAACGCCCGCGCCCGGTCATCATTCGGTTCCACGCCTTTCCGGAGAAGCAGAGAGTGATGGCAGCAGCCCGACGTAAGGCAGCGGACGGGGATATTGCACTGGAGGGGAAGAAAATATCCTTTTACAACGACTTGTCCGCCAAAGTGCTTCGTAAACGAAAGGAGTTTAAAGAAGCCAAACAACATCTCCGGCAGATCGGTGCTGATTACTCCATGCTTTTCCCTGCAAAGCTGCAAGTGTCACTGAACGGCAAGAAGAAAACCTTCCTCTCCCCTGCAGAGGCTCTGACCTTTGCAAAACAGCGCAGGGCGTCAGAAATGACAGATACTCTCGACCTCTGAGAGCTAAGTCTGTACTCTTGGTCATACACTGATCATAATGTTCTATTATGACGCATCTTAAGTTGCATTTATGTGTATGATTATTCCTTATTATAATATTCACTAAGATGTCGCCATAGTTACTGATCGCTGATATTCATTCAGTCGAAGTACTGCTGGTTTTTGTACAAGTAACTATTTAAATACAAAGACTAATAAGTTTAAAACTTTTGTTTAATTGGGTGTTGCTGTGAGCCCCAGCCAACTAGGTAATGTCACTTGCTTTGTTTTTTTTTTCCTGTTTACATAGTGTGAGAAACACGTCTGCCCCCCTAGTGGAGATCTTGTAGAATAGCAATCCCCTCTCCATCTGGGGAAAGATCCCAACACATTTTTTTTTTCTCTTAATTTAACCCCTTTTTTTTTTCTTTGTTCCTTTCCTTTCCTTTCCCTTTCTCTCTTGCGCCCCCCCCCCCCCCCCCCCCCTTTTTTTTTTTCAACATGCATAGTGTTTTACTGTATTTGTTTTATTTGTTCTGGTTCTGTGTTAGTTCATGCTCAGTATTGGTCTTCCATATTCAGTATATAATGTCAACATATTTGGATAAACTGCCTAAGAAAAGATGCCACCTTACAAATTAAAACTTTGCTCGTGGAATGTGAGGGGTCTGAGAGGTAATGTGAAACGTAGGAAGGTTTACTCTTTGTTGAGGAGGGAGAGGGTTGATGTGGCTCTACTACAGGAATCCCACTTAAAAGATAACGAGCATCTCAAACTTAAATACAGTTGGGTTGGCCAGGTGTACTTTTCCTCTTTTACCACCAGCAGCAGGGGGGTTGTTATATTGATACATAAGAATTTGCCATTTCAATTTAAAAAGTGTATAAAAGACAAGTACGGAAGGTTTGTAATTATAAATGGTGTGTTAAATGGCAAAGAAATTACTATTATGAATCTCTACTGCCCACCTAATTATTCCCCAGACTTATTAACTAAAGCATTTTCAGAATTTGCTGAAATATCTTCGCCACTGACCTTGGTGGGAGGTGATTTTAATTGTCTATTTAATCCTCAACTTGATAGACACCCACCACGAAATTCTCCTCTGTCTACCCAGGCTAGAGCCCTTTTGTCGACCTGTGGGGAAATTAACTTGGTTGATACATGGCATATGCTACATCCATCTGATAGGGAATTCACCTTTTACTCCCCTCCTCATAAGTGCCACACACGTATTGATTATTTTTTAGTACCGCAGTCTGTGTTACAATTTGTATCCTCCTGCTCAATAGGCAATATTGTAGTTAGCGACCATGCAATTATGTTCCTTGAATTGTCTCTTGACATAGAATCCCCAAAAAGTAAACGTTGGAGATTGGACACGCGTCTCCTGAAGGATGACAAATTCATTTCTTATCTAAAAAGAGAATTTAGGATATTTTTGTCTATTAACTCACAATCTACCAATAACCCATCCTTGCTGTGGGAGACATCAAAAGCATATATTAGGGGTTTAGTTATATCCTTCTCAGCTTCAAAAAAGAAAAAACAGTTGGAACAACAGCGAAAACTTGAAAAAGAACTGGACGATATTAAAAATGCACTTTGCTCTACATCAGACCCGTTACTCTTGCAAAGGAAATGTGCAGCACAGGCTGCTCTGGATACTTTACTAACACAACAGGCTAAGAGTGCTCTTCTCTTCTCAAAGCAAAGGTTATATGAGTATGGGGATAAACCCAGTAAGTATCTATCTCACCTGACCAAAATTAAAAGGGACCCTCAAGTGATTCCTTCCATTCAGGATGAAAATGGCACCCGCCACTTTGATAACAAAAACATTAACAACAAACACCTTCAGGCGGTTTTACACTAGGCTGTATGAATCAGATCAACCACCAGGTGTCTCAGATAGGATGGCATCCTTTTTGGACAGACTAACCCTTCCAACCATCTCTGGTTCCCAAAAATGTGAATTAAATGCTCCCATCTCAAGAGAGGAGGCTCTATCAGCACTAAAAAGCCTGCAGTCAGGCAAGGCACCAGGGCCTGATGGGCTGAGCAGCGAATTTTATCGGGAATTTCAAGATGTGTGCTTATGGACCCCCTCCCCCCTCCTGGAAATGCTGGAACATTCTTTCAACACTGGTAGCCTCCCCAACTCGCTAAGGGAAGCTGACATTACCTTAATTTTAAAAAAAGGAAAATTCTCTGAAGACTGCTCAGGATATAGGCCTATTGCTCTTTTGAATCAGGACATTAAAATATTATCTAAAATATTGGCACTACGTCTCGAGAAAGTCCTACCTTTTCTCATCAAAGAGGACCAAACAGGATTCATCAAGCGTAGAAGTTCTAGTCACAATGTTAGGAGGCTTCTGCATATTATTAACATTTGTCAAACACAGAAAATTGATAGCATGGTCATTTCATTGGATGCTGAAAAGGCATTTGACCGTGTTGAATGGTCATACCTGTTTAATGTCTTACAAAAATTTAATTTGGGAGATAATTTCATTAGATGGATCAAATTATTATATAAAAATCCAATGGCTGCAGTCATTACCAATGGTTACAGATCTGACAGCTTCCCACTTCAGCGCTCAACACGCCAGGGCTGCCCTCTTAGCCCCGCCCTTTTTGCCCTTTCAATAGAGCCTCTCGCTGAGGCCATAAGGCGGGACGCCGAAATAATTGGCATAAATGTGGGTGGGACCCAACACAAAATCTCTCTTTATGCCGACGACGTCTTGCTTTATGTGCTAGAGCCTGAAAAATCCGTTTCACGTCTTGTTGATGTAATCACTTTGTTTGGGCAATTTTCAGGTTACAAAATAAATTTCTCGAAATCGCTGGCTATGCCAATGGGAAATCTTAGAGATAGAATTGATACATTACCCTCATTCCCATTTAAATGGTCTATTATAGGTTTTGTCTACCTCGGTATTCATATCACACCATTGTTTCATGAAATGTTTAAGGCTAATTTCAACCCCCTCTTTGACTCCATAAGAAAAGACCTGAACAGATGGACCCCTCTCCCCTTATCATTACTTGGCAGAGTTTCTATCATTAAAATGAATATTTTGCCTAGATTATTATACCCCCTACAGATGATCCCTATACTTTTGTCAGGCAAGGTACTGAAGCTGCTTAATGGCTGGCTGAGTGACTTCATATGGAACAAGAGGAAACCCAGGTTAAAAATCACAAAACTACAACTCCCTAGCTCTAAAGGGGGTCTGGATCTCCCTAACGTCAGATGGTATCAACTGGCAGCCCATTTAAGATTTATAGCAGAATGGGTCAAGGAAGACTTGACTTCTGATTTGCTAAATTTAGAAAAGTCACAGACCTCAGGCTCCCTACCAGGCCTCCTGGCCTTCAAAGATTTTAAAATCTGCCAGGAATCACTGTAATAATAATCCTATAATCTATAATCTGTAATACACTAAAAGCATGGTTTCTTACACAAAAGCTTGAAGGGAGGTCTGGACTAACATCTCCATTGGTCCCGGTTCAGGGCAACCCTAATTTCTTACCAGGCATGGAGAATGGTGGATATAACGCTTGGACATCTCAAGGAATAAAGCGATTGTGTGATTTATTTCAAGGCGCAACCATGTTTTCATTTGCAGAACTGCAAGAAAAGTATAATCTCCCCAGACATGATTTTTTTCAAATACCTGCAGATTCGAGATTACATAAACAGGGAAACTACTCTTAATACTGATGCTGCTACATCTGTAGTTGAGCAATTACTCCTCCTTGGCCCAGCTAAAAAATTCTTTACTCGCTTTTACAATGTTTTAAGCCAGACTGAAGCAATAAATGTACAGGATACTATGCGGACATGGCAGGGAGAACTTGGTGTAGATATTGATGAGGATAAGTGGACTAAGATATGGACTCAAACAAAGAGAATATCTGTATGTAACCGTGCCAGGTTGTTGCAATTCAAAATTTTGCACCGTTTGCAGTTCTCTTCCAATAAAGACATCAAATGAACCCACAACTCTCACCTTTATGTTTAAAGTGTAAAATTGCAGTGGGCACCTATACTCATTGTGTTTGGTCTTGTACTAAAATCCAAGCATACTGGATGGATGTTCTGCAAGATTTGAAAAATATACTTGGTGTTGCGTTACACATGGACCCTCTTTCTTTAATCCTGGGTTACCCCAATCAACGCTCTATTGTGGATGTCAACTCTACCAGACTGTATAATATTCTCACGTATGCAGCAAGGAAAAACATCTTCTTGTCTTGGATAAGCGACAAACCCCCCACTAAATCAAACTGGCACAAGATAATTATGGAATGTTTTCCTCTGGAGTACTTAACCTGTTTGCTTCACTCGTCAGAAGGACAGTTTAAGGATATTTGGACTCCGTATCTTCACTTCTCTAATTCTACAGTGGCTTCAATGCTCTCAAGTGTTATCCTTGACTAGCTAATGTAGATTAATGTATCTATGGCCTGACTTTCTTATTATTTTTATTATTATTTGTTTTTCTATAAAGAAGGGGTTTCCTTTCACTGTACTGGCTAAGTGATGGTATAATGCAAATATGTACTGTCTAGACCAACGTTACACTGAGCATTGCTGTTTTTGTTTTATTGTTGTGTTTATGTTAATGTATAAAAAAAAAAAACACACAATAAACATATTGTGAAAAAAAAAAATGTATGTTTTCATCACAAGATCAAATGAAGGCTGAAAGACGATTAAATGTGACCGAGGACTAGGGCTGTAGCGATACACTAATCTCACGATACAATACACGATAGTCGGCTCACGATACAATATATATCGATATTCGTCTTAAAATACTTTTACATCATTTTCTGAAAGATTTTAACGGGACAAAGTGATTTTGGTGACATCTTGTGAGTGTTCCAAAGACTTTGTTTGAATTAATTGAACTGAAAGGTAGGTGACTGCAGACAGTGTTGCAGAGAGGAGAGAAAGGAGGCCTCTGATTGGTCAATTCTACATCCGCGTAGAAAAGAGCGCGTCATCAAAGGAATGAGGAAGTATCCACATCTGTACAATTCTCATTCTCCACACTACAAAGACAGCACATATTCTAGTAATTCATGGAGGGAGATAGCGATGAATGTGGGTCTGGATACGGCGGAGACGGTGAGGAAGTGGAAAAACACAAGAGATAAGTTTAGTAAGTTTAGCTAGTTCGTGATTGTCCCTCTTGAGTTGTGGCGTTGAATAACATAGCGCAGACGCACTTCAAAATTGAGCATAAATCAAAAGTAACTGCGGCATACCGGCGACAAGATAACTGTGACACATTGCCACTAGGGATGGGCATAATTAATCAATTAATCGATGATTGATCATTAAGAATTTGGTCGAAGACATTCATTTTCGTCGAGGAACCGAATGTTTTGTTTTGTGTGTTTTTTTTTTTTTTAACAATCCGAACGTAGGTTCTCAGTGCACGTCCTCAAACAATGCAATGCATTTCGCTGTGACACCGAGAGAAATTTGGCAACAGGGGGTCAACATTTCACCATCACCTCTACCCTGGCTTGCCTCAGTTGTTACATGCGAGCTTCTGTAGGTCATCGCCTAATCATGAAGCGGTCGCGGTGAAGTGTGGCGTGGGACCATTTTTGTTTAGAAAATGACCAAGTGTACTGCAGTCACTGCAATGCAAATTACAAATACAATTAATCGACAAACGACAATGATGTATCACTTGAACAACGCGCATCCAAGCCTTGAAAAGGACGGTGGAGGCGGTTCATCTCTATCTCAGCCTAGCCTAGCCTAGCCTAGCCTCAACTCAGTGTTAGCACGGACCAGAAGAAGCTGCAGTGCACATCGAGCACACAACAAGCGCATCTTTTTAAGAATGCTTTTAAGAAACAAAAAGCCTGTAATACTGACGCCTTGATATAAATTGTCCTTGTTAAGTAGTCTCCTCGATATCTCTTCTTTTATTATCGTTGTTTTTTTTTTTTTTAAAGAAAAGAAACATCACATCACGAAATGTCACGTTATTCTCGACCACGAACATACGGGCCACTGAACACATCTGCGCATGCGCGGGCCATAGCAACCAGGCCAAAGGGGAAAACAAACGTCACGCCGATATCGAGAATAATTGTGATAGTTTTCAATATAAAAATGTTAATGATTAATCGATTATTAATCATTAATTCTCCTGACAATGCGAATAAATCTTCACCGAATGCCCATCCCTAATTGCCACGAGAGTATAGACCGTTTCGGGCCAGCCCCCCGGAAGTACCCCGTCCACCATTGCTGGATTGTGCTACAGAGCGACAGTTTAACCAGCTCGCAGATTAACCAGTGTTTTTCTCTTTCTACAAATATATATTTTTATAATGTCGAGTCGGTCGAGTGGGAAGACATGTTCCGTCATAAACTGTGCCAACAATGGCATGAAAATGCAACAATGGAAGAAGAAAGTATGTGAAATACACAAGCCTTTACTGCACGAAGACTGCCTTGTTTGCAGAACAAGAAGTTAGGAAGACGTGGGTGAAAAATATCAACAGAAACTTTGTTCCAAATGAATACAGCCGGGTGAGTTTTCGTTAACATTCAGTCTCGTACTACTCATAGTCTCGCTGAGAGTCCCGGACGATTCTGGCCAAAAAACAGCAGTATGAGGCTACTGTAGCCCTCGGCACTAGCACAAGCCTATAAATCAATGAATAATTGAATGAATTAGGAGAATGATAAAATAAATTTAATATAACATTAACACATAGCCTAATTTACCGCTAGCGTTAACCTTACAGTAGCATAATCTTTATGGCTTGTTGACGTTAGTTATAGCCAGCGTTGCATTTTTCCCGTATTCCCACAGTTTTTAGTGTTTGGTTATGGGAATAGATCATGCTATTTCCATAACCAATCATTAAAAACAGCCATAAACTACCTTCATCTGTAACTGGAGGCCACTGCCTAACATCATTAATCTAAGACATGTCTGCGTTATCCGTAACAAATGATCCACGCTGCTGTGTTTGGGTTACTTAGGTGGAGCACCGCACACTCCAGTTATGTCTGGGCCACTAGGGGGTGCATGTCCACAATTTTTAAGTCGAAAAGGTGTATACACGGCCCTTAAAGCCAGCATTTTCCACCAATGAATACGGTCTCAAATCCTGACAAATAAAGTAGGCAATGGACTCCGTAATTTTCTGCGACCTAGGTGAAGTAGATGAAAACTGGTGGCAACAACTGCCGTCACTGTCCAGCGTGGTTTGTTTCGGATCATGCCGCAACCTCTTGGGCTGGTTCTCAGTTAGCATTAGCTTGTCCGGGTGGTGACGTTTCAGGTAGGCTCGCCTCGTGAGTTGGTGGTATTTCCAGAGTACTTCACGTTTGTGTGACACAGCTTGCAAACCGCCATACTTTTGTCTAAATCTTCGCTTTCCTTTTTCTTTTTAAACCCGAAGTGCTCCCACCCATCTGCTTTTAAGCACGCAGGCGCTGGGTTTATACTTGCCGCCATTTTCCTGACTGGCTCAGCTCTAGCTGGAAGAGAAAGAAGCTTCTGGATAACTGGTTAGAAATGCTCTACAGCGACACTAGTGGCTGGAGGACTTAATGGCTCTTCCTGCACTTTGCAGGAAGAACACCAGTGCGGGACACGGAGGTTTTAAAGGGAGCTTAGAATATCGATACCCGCGGCTGAAATATCGATACTCCCTGGGGAAATAAAATATCGATATATATTGCAGAACCGATAAAATCGCTCAGCCCTACCGAGGACTGACAAACGCCTGGTGAGCAAGAAAATCAACACGTTTGATTCCACAATGCAGGAATAACTTTTCCTTTTGTGTCTAAAGAGAATTAAATTTAAAACTAAGGCCTTGCCTCATTTTTTTTGTCTGTCATATGATTATGACACGAAACTCTTTAAAATGTAACCTGGCAGATTCAAATCCCTGAAATTAGGTCCAAAACTATGAAAGAAACTGTGATACGCTGGTTTGCTGTGATGCACACCCAATAAATATTAAAAAACAGACTGCTAAATGACAAGCAAATGGGATAAAAAAAAATAAAATCAAAAACCAAATGCTTCCCCTGACTCTGACAACACTCAGATTCTGTTTTCACAGGAAAACAATTTTCCAAAGATCTCCGATCGTTCGATCTGATATCTGTCACGAATATGAAGCTCTGGCTGTCATGATGGTTGTTTTTGGACGTACTTTACTTTTACTTTTTACTTTTACTTTTCAAGTAAACTGGATCATGGTTCTTGAAGATTTTGGTCTAAAGTGACTGCATATATATATATATATATATATATATATATATATATATATATATATATATATATATATACATATTTATATATATATATGTATGTATGTTAGGGCTGGGCAAGTTAACGCGTTATTATCACGTAAAAGCATTAATTTATTAACGCCAACATTTATTTTATCGCGCGTTAACGCATGTTGCTCACGTGCTTTTATTTTGAAAAGTCTGTTACTGGCTGTTGCGGAACCGGAAGATAATTGGCAGGTAAACAAAAGCTAAAACAGACATGGAGAGCGGAAAAAAATCAGTGTACTTTACAGTTCGGGTAGCAACTCAGGTAGCAATATTAACAATTCTGTCTGAAAAAAAAAAACGTTCAAACCCCTTTGTTCAAGACGATTGCGTCATTCCTCCATGTTACATCAGATCTGCTCCATGTGTTCACTGTCCTGCTGTTCTCTAGTGGGTTACTTCAGTACGGCTCCATCTAGTGGCACAGATGTGTAATGACAACAGAAAGTCCAGTCCTCGATTATAAAACAAATTCAGTGTTTGGCCCATTTTTAATTTTATATTTTTGATCCAAGTCTAAAGTTGAAATATAAAAAAAAAAAAAAACAGGCATTTTTTATTAAATTTTTTTTTATTAGATTAAAAAAACGAAAAATGTAATAAAAATGTCACTTTTTAATTTTTTTTAATTTTTGATTGACAATTGAAAATGGAAAAAATGAATGATACACAGATTGGTAAAGTTACTGAACTTTAACATGGACATTTTCCTTTTAAAGTTCTCACAGACGGAGGATTTAACAGAAACAAGGTTATTTGTAACAACTGACAAGTTGAACTCCCCGTTAAAAGTTTCTGCTGTTACCTCAGAAATTACCTGTATTAATGTTCTGATTGTGCTGAGACACAATCATTTTAGTTGGATTTTGTTTGTAAACTTCTTTTATTTTTTATAAAAACAGGATGACATTATTGCCCTGGCAGTGGCAATAAGCTTTATTTTATTTGACATTTTTTAAGATGAGATTTACACTAAATATGTGTTACTGACAAGTGCTGATGTTAAAAGTGTTCGAACAACAAATGTTATGGCACTTTAGTTCATATGGCAGCAAAACATTTAAATAAAAGTGCATTTTACACTACTTTTGAATTCATTATTTGATTTTGTGTATACAATGCGATTAATCGTGATTAATCAGGGAAATAATACGGTTAATCGTGATTAAAATTAATCGTTTCCCTGCCCTAATATATATATATATATATATATATATATATATATATATATATATATATATATATATATATATATATATATATATATATGTAGTCTACAAAGTCCAGTGCATGAAATCAAAATGAGGCTGATAACACACAGATCTAAAAACATAGCTGAGGCTCATCCAGCAGCAGTGGAGACATGCAAATGCTGCATGTACTGAATCTATTATTGAAAGTCCATTACGAGGCAAAGATGTGCACGAGCACGTAGCTTGTTTCTGAGACATGAGGCGGCTTAGTTTTCCACGTGCAGCATGGCTGCTTAAACCCCAATCTCCTTAATGCTCGGCGCCAAAACAGGAGCGCACCGGATCGCTTTACCGGGACAAAAGCTCGACACGTTTGGGAATGAAATCTGCAGAAAGACTGAAAGCTCCGACCGCTAACCTTCAATTTAAGTCAAAGCAGCAGCAGCAGTTCGGGAACGGATATTTTTGGGTAGCTTGAATTAAATATATCAGGCATCAGGCCTTGGAGCTAATTTTGAAAGAAAAAGGAAGTTATAATGAAGAGCGCTATATTTCCTGGATAAAGCAAAGTGATTAAACAGGCGTCTTGTTCAGGTTTGTTCTGATACGGACCACCACAGGAGGTCCTTACAGCAATAACATACACAGTTTATTTATTTAATCTTCAATTTAATCTTCATCTAACCCAGAAATGGTCTGATTCAAATTAAAAATCCCTTTTGCACGGGTTGTTTGTGTAAAACGGTGAATCCTCTTCACCTTTTAAAGCTCCTTTGTTTTTTTTTTAACTTCATCCAGGTTCTACGAAGCCCCTTTACAGCGTTTCTCATGCACCCGTTAACACAAACAAGCTCACAGCACGTCTGTTACGTACAGACGTTACATTTCTACAGCCGTGAGCCAACGAGCACATCAGGAGGGGGGGCTTTTAACTCTCAGTGTTGATCATGGTTCAATGATCTTTTCACAAATACGACCCGTTTCCATTAGAGGGAAACGTTGAGACGCTCCTCTCCCTCCTGTTGAATGGAGACGTTTCGAGCCGGATTTAGCTTCCGGACCATTTCTGTCCTCTCGAGCTCTCTGAGCTGCCAGTAACGTTTAATTGACCTTTCAGCAAGCACCGCCCCCTTCCTACTTTCTGTTGCTAGGCCGGACAAACTTGCTGCTCCTGCGTTAAGGACTGTGTTAATTCACTATTTTTTCCGATGTGTATCATCAGTGTTAATATTAGACTATAATAACTCCATGGTGAAATATTGCTGCTGGGGACCTGCAACAGTGACTCGAGGTGTCCAGAACGTTTGGAGGGACATTTTTATCCCCTTTCCCAAACCAAAACAAATGCTGGAAAACTGCAGCTGTAGGTTCAGTTGTGTCCGTCCACACAATCAACTGAACGTGGGGAAAGTTACAAAGCACACCTACATTTACTCCAAGGTAAGTTTACTTTGTTTATTAGATGACTGATTTAACCACCGTTTAGTAAAAGTAATAATATGATATAACAGCAGGGAGGGTTAGCATTAGCTCTGGTCCATAGGTCTGTCCCACACCAGAGCTATGTTAGCATGAGACAGTCGCAGCATTGTATTAATATAATTAATAAAGTGACGTTAACATCACTAGCCTCACCTTATACCTAACAAAATAAATATCCATGGTCATATATATTTGTAGACAATGAGGCAGGCTAATAGCTGGCTAGCGAGCTCTGGTCCATAGTGGAGAAGTCACTGACACTATAGACCAGAGCTAATGCTAACAGAGAACTCATCACCCTCCCTGCTGCTAAATTATTTTATTACTTTTACTTTTACTAAACGGTGGTTAAGTCAATCATCTAATAAACAAAGTAAACTTACCATGGAGCAAATGTAGGTGTGTTTTGTAACTTTCCCCATGTTCAGTTGTGGACGGACACAACTGAACCTACTGCCTGCATTTTTCCAGCATTTGTTTTGTCTTGGGAAAGGGAATAAAAATGTCCCCTCCAAACGTTCTGGACACCTCGAGTAACTGTTGCAGGTCCCCAGCAGCAATATTTCACCATGAAGTTATTATAGTATAATAATAACACTGATGATACACATCGGAAATATAGCAAATTAACCCTTTACCATTCCTGTATAATTTGCATAAAACGCCTATTCAAGCTGTTCTTGAACCGTTTGTAGCACATGGATGATTTTGGTCTCTTTTGAAAGGTAACACTCTGAAGTTTTTTCCCCCCAAGTCCCCAGAATCACTGTAAGTGCTACTAGCATTGAGTAATCTAAGTTTGAACACACTGAAATATAAGTTTTTTATTTCCGCCTGAATTTTTTTTTGTAAACAGATGTCTGCAGATGAGTGTAGCTGGAAAACACAATGGGACCACAGCATGAAGCCTTACCTAGTGCAAGTTCAAATTTGATAACAATACCACTAAAAATGATTATTTTACACACGTTTTTGTAAGAGTATGCCTAGGCGTTTCCAAAAATGGCCATTTGGAGACTCCAAAATGGCACTTGGATAAACATGGCCACATACCTCGGATAAAAGGACATAACTCTTGAACGCTTCATCGTACAGTCATAATCTTGGCCTCTAATGAAAGGTGACACTTAGAGGTATCCTATCCCACATCCAGATTCACTATCAATATTGCTGAAAAAAAGTTACTGAAACATAAAGCTAAACTTTGCATATAAAAAGAGTCAAAACAAGTGCTGTTGTGGAAAATGTAATTTATATAAAAAAATGACTATCTTTTACAACACAGCAAACTATTCACATATTTGAACATATTTACAATTATAACCATTTACAGGTTGGCAGCATGCCAGTCACTGTAGCAATCTCTAGTCAGTATCAAGCACAAAGGCACATCACATGAGGAGCATTTCAACTGTGTTTTAGCATGACAGTGCCTGCACTTCAGCCTACCAGTAGTCCTCTGCCCACTGATAAAAACCAGTATGTGATGTGCTCCACGCGGAGCAGGAGGTGGGACAGGTCTGGCTGTGGAGGAAGACCCTGCTTCTGCCAGCTGCTCGGCGAGGGTCTCCCAGAATGCCTTTGGTGCAGAGGGATCGCTCCTCTCCACCCATACTCCTGGAACAACAATGAAAAAAAATATATACAAAAACATAAATATGTGCAACACAAAAATTGTTTCATTTCAAAATGAATACACAGTTGAATATACAGCACATACTGGCTGTACTCCTTCACAGCTGGTGGAACTGAGATGTCCTTCATCTGCCAATGTCCATCTGCACCTTTGACCCTCTATGTGACCACTTTCTGACTGGCTCCTAATCCACATCTGAATCCTCAGATGACTGCCCATTATGTGAAAATAAAGAAATAAGTCATTTACAAAACTTTCTATCTTTTCTGTATTGTACTACTGTGCACAATGAAACACCCCCCCCCACACACACACCCACACACCCACACACACACCCCAACAAACAACTCACCCATACTCCTCCCCCCACACACATACAAACAAAGGCTTTTGTATTTATTCAAAGTAAAACTTGTTTATGTCGAAATATACAGTAATATGTAATATAATATGAATAATACTACCAATTATGATACAATATATACGTAATAATATAATATAAGCTGTAATATGAGTCACAATTTAGTCAAATACTTATGTATGCAGAGGAAAATCTTCTCCGACGGAGGAAATGTCTTCTGCGCAGGCGTGCGCTCTGTTATCTGATCTTATCTGATCCCCTCTCCTGACACGTCACTTTCACGACGAGCAAATTCCTCCTCTTCCTTCTTGGACAGTCCTTTTCACCATTTTCTACAATAAATACGCTCCCAAACTGAAAAAACGCTGAGAAATAAGCCACAATGCGTGCGCGCTGCTGAGACGCGCGTTCACGAGACTATCTAATTACCATATACGCACAGCTTTCTTTGTTTACTCTTTATCTCCACCCCGTCATGCGTCACATCGTTGTTTTTCAAAGTAAAACTTTATGTCGAAATATACAGTAATATGTAATATAATATGAATAAAACTACCAATTATGATACAATATATACGTAATAATATAATATAAGCTGTAATATAAGTCACAATTTAGTCAAATACTTACGTATGCAGAGCAAAATCTTCTCCGACGGAGAAAATGTCTTCTGCGCAGGCGTGCGCTCTGTTATCTGATCTTATCTGATCTTCTCTCCTGACACGTAACTTTCACGATGATCAAATTCCTCCTCTTCCTTCTTGGACAGTCCTTTTCACCATTTTCTACAATAAATACGCTCCCAAACTGAAAAAACGCTGAGAAATAAGCCACAATGCGTGCGCGCTGCTGAGACGCGCGTTCGCGAGACTATCTAATTACCATTTACGCACAGCTTTCTTTGTTTACTCTTTATCTCCACCCCGTCATGCATCACATCGTTGTTTTTCAAAGTAAAACTTTATGTCGAAATATACAGTAATATGTAATATAATATGAATAAAACTACCAATTATGATACAATATATACGTAATAATATAATATAAGCTGTAATATAAGTCACAATTTAGTCAAATACTTACGTATGCAGAGCAAAATCTTCTCCGACGGAGAAAATGTCTTCTGCGCAGGCGTGCGCTCTGTTATCTGATCTTATCTGATCTTCTCTCCTGACACGTAACTTTCACGATGATCAAATTCCTCCTCTTCCTTCTTGGACAGTCCTTTTCACCATTTTCTACAATAAATACGCTCCCAAACTGAAAAAACGCTGAGAAATAAGCCACAATGCGTGCGCGCTGCTGAGACGCGCGGTCACGAGACTATCTAATTACCATTTACGCACAGCTTTCTTTGTTTACTCTTTATCTCCACCCCGTCATGCGTCACATCGTTGTTTTTCAAAGTAAAACTTTATGTCGAAATATACAGTAATATGTAATATAATATGAATAAAACTACCAATTATGATACAATATATACGTAATAATATAATATAAGCTGTAATATAAGTCACAATTTAGTCAAATACTTACGTATGCAGAGCAAAATCTTCTCCGACGGAGAAAATGTCTTCTGCGCAGGCGTGCGCTCTGTTATCTGATCTTATCTGATCTTCTCTCCTGACACGTAACTTTCACGATGATCAAATTCCTCCTCTTCCTTCTTGGACAGTCCTTTTCACCATTTTCTACAATAAATACGCTCCCAAACTGAAAAAACGCTGAGAAATAAGCCACAATGCGTGCGCGCTGCTGAGACGCGCGTTCACGAGACTATCTAATTACCATTTACGCACAGCTTTCTTTGTTTACTCTTTATCTCCACCCCGTCATGCATCACATCGTTGTTTTTCAAAGTAAAACTTTATGTCGAAATATACAGTAATATGTAATATAATATGAATAAAACTACCAATTATGATACAATATATACGTAATAATATAATATAAGCTGTAATATAAGTCACAATTTAGTCAAATACTTACGTATGCAGAGCAAAATCTTCTCCGACGGAGAAAATGTCTTCTGCGCAGGCGTGCGCTCTGTTATCTGATCTTATCTGATCCCCTCTCCTGACACGTAACTTTCACGATGATCAAATTCCTCCTCTTCCTTCTTGGACAGTCCTTTTTACCATTTTCTACAATAAATATGCTCCCAAACTGAAAAAACGCTGAGAAATAAGCCACAATGCGTGCGCGCTGCTGAGACGCGCGGTCACGAGACTATCTAATTACCATTTACGCACAGCTTTCTTTGTTTACTCTTTATCTCCACCCCGTCATGCGTCACATCATTGTTTTTCAAAGTAAAACTTTATGTTGAAATATACAGTAATATGTAATATAATATGAATAATACTACCAATTATGATACAATATATACGTAATAATATAATATAAGCTGTAATATAAGTCACAATTTAGTCAAATACTTACGTATGCAGAGCAAAATCTTCTCCGACGGAGAAAATGTCTTCTGCGCAGGCGTGCGCTCTGTTATCTGATCTTATCTGATCCCCTCTCCTGACACGTAACTTTCACGATGAGCAAATTCCTCCTCTTCCTTCTTGGACAGTCCTTTTTACCATTTTCTACAATAAATACGCTCCCAAACTGAAAAAACGCTGAGAAATAAGCCACAATGCGTGCGCGCTGCTGAGACGCGCGGTCACGCGCGTTCACGAGACTATCTAATTACCATTTACGCACAGCTTTCTTTGTTTACTCTTTATCTCCACCCCGTCATGCGTCACATCGTTGTTTTCAGAATTTCATTGGCTATTCAATGCGTCAGTCATCAGCACGATTGATTCTAACTGGCTGGTTTTTTCCTGAAGCAAAGTAGGACATGGCTTCGTTTCAATGTTGGCCCTTATTGGCTATTGTAGGCTGTGGACAGGACAGGGAAGCTGCTGTATGGCTGTATTAGGTGTCAATCGAAAGTTCAGATGACCCCCTCCATTTTAAGACCACAGACACGTATGTCAACACAGGAGGAAGCGTTTTATGACGAAGAATACGCGGAAGTTACTGAACACCGACCAGCTACCAGTGGCGTTTTTGTGGATATTTTCTGGTATGATAATGCATTTTGGACTAAATACTTTACTGGATTGGATCGACTGGACCTTTGTGAGTTCAACCAGACCATTTTTGTGGGAATATTTTTGATCGGACGACTTTTATAACGCTCATTAGTTATAATATAATAATTAGTTGCGTCGATTTCGTAACTGCTTGTTTGTTTGTTTGTGGTGGTGCGACAAAGGTGTTGATTGTACCTGCTCTTATGATTATATCCTGAAATGGTTTACATTGATTGAATCACAAGAATCTTAGCTTTCCAAAGATATGTCGCATGAGTGCCTCACGTAACATATGAGCGGTGTAAATTACGGTTTAGTTTTGGAAACTACAGAAATTCGGACTGACGAGGGCCGTCCGAACGTTAGCAGTTTAACACAGTCCTTAACGCAGGAGCAGCAAGTTTGTCCAACCTAGCAACAGTAACTAGGGAGGGGGCGGTGCTTACTGAAAGGGTCAATTGATCAGGACGTCTTCACAGACCCCATCCGTACCAGGCTGATTGAGAAAGTCGTTGCCTTAATTAATTTTTCCATACCGTATGTGATGAATCTGTCTTTATCAACAGGTTACATGCCCTCAGGCTCTTCTCAGAAAACCTCGTCTTCATGCAGGAGTGCAAACTAATCATGGGTCTATATCCAACGTCTCTTCAACTCTCAAAGCTCTTCAAAAAAAAAAAAACTGTTGCAAATCAGCCGACTGATCAGTGCACGAACGGTTCAGCAGACTCACCGGGGCCGTGCTGCTGGACCATCTCCGACAGGTCCTGCTGGTGGATGAAGAGAACCAGACCTCCGACACCAAACAGCAGGACGAACCAAAAGTAGCAGGGCATCCCCCCTCTCCGTCCACGCAGGGAATTCATCACCATCTTCAGCTTCATCCACACCATGCTGCGGCGCAGTCAGATATTCATGCAACACGTTCTGTCAAAAATGAAAGAAAGTGAAAGGAGAAGAGTGAAATTTTTTTTTCATCCCTCTGCACTACAATTACAATTTAGGTAATGGACAAAAGGGGAGGAGCCAACTCAGCCTACGCAAGTATTCAAATTCAAGTTAAAGTGAAAGGGAAAAAAAAATTCTATGATTAATAAAATCTGCCAAGAAACTCAGTGCTCAACCTGAGCTAAAATGTTATTCCTCCAAATAAAGAAATCTGTGCTCTGCTTGCAAGGACACAGTTTGGTAAACACAAATCCAGCTGCAGAGGAGTAAGAGCAGAGCAGCTCTGAGATCTGTTCACACAGCGGAAAAGAAAACCAGTGGCGACTGGGTTCAAATTAATATGCAAATGAGCTTCCGTTACCATTTAAGCAGGCGCTGCTTTCGAAAAACTCTGAATTGTTTCTCTTTCAGTGATTCTGGACTTTAAATCCTGTGTTCAAACATTACAAAAAAAAAAAAAAGAATATCAGCTAAGATGTCTCATTACTTAGTGGAAGTAACAAACATGGCAAAAAAAAAAATCAGCAAGGGAAGAACTATACAGAAATATATACACAGAGATGTTTGAGCCCAGGTAAGTAGAAAACAAAATTTGTGTAGAAAGATCGATATTCAAGCTTTTTTCTCTCCCACAACACTGACTGAGTGTGAATACATTGAAGTCTGTGTGACACACTGTCTCTGTCCTCCCCCCCCCCCCCCTCTCCCCTCTCATCTTTTCACGTTGCCTTTCAGACGCCTTTCAGTCCAACAGAGCATCCAGGTAGATCAGAGTGGTCATCTTCAGCATCAAGTCATATTAACTTTCAAAGTATATGTTACTTAAGTCAGATGCTACTGGAGCCAACTAAAACAAAATCTAATTAAGACCTTGAAATAACCCAGTACATGTCATGTATCCAGTGAAAGGTGTTATCTAAGATAAAATAACATTAGATAATCCTTTATTTATCCCACAATGGAGAAATGTATAGAGTTAAAGCAACAGGAAAGGGTTAAAGGGTTAGGGTTAGGGTTAACCCTAACCCTTTACACATGTATTGAAAGATATAATAGTTGGACTAGAAAAAACATTATGAACAGAACAATTCAACTCCAAGGAATATTTACACAAAAATGTTTATAGGTGACAGCAAAAGACTTTATTATCACAATTAATATTTTTGTGTAAATATTCTTTTTGCCGAAGGTTTGCCGAAATGTTATACTAGGTTTTATTAAAATAATCCAAAGACAAAAATCACAAAAACACCAAAAGGTCAGCAGTTTTATGATAGATCAAGTTTAATATGAAAAAGTATCAGTATTGGTATTGGTATCGGCGATACTGGCCCTGTATTTACTTGGTATCGAATCCATACCAAAATTCCCAGTATCACCCAGCTCTACTATATGGCACAAAAGCGACTTAAAAAAATGATATAAAGTTGGAAACAGTTTATTTGTGTGTTGAGATTTATTTCATAATAATAATAATAATAATAATAATAATAAATTTTATTTGTATTGCACTTTATATTTAAAATCTCAAAGTGCTAACAACAAAAAATGAAAAAAAAAAAAATATATAAAAAATAAATAAATAGATAAAAATAAAAGTGTTAAGAACAATAAATGGATTAAAAGAGATATTAGCAAAATGCTCTTGTAAAAAGGTACGTTTTTAGGCTTTGTTTAAAAACATCAGTGGTCTGTGGGGCCCTTAGGTGGTCAGGGAGGGGGGTCCACAGCCTCAGAGCAGCGGAGGAAAAGGCCCGGTCACCCATTTTGCGGAGCTTGGTTCTGGGGGCTTGGAGGTAATTCGTGGAAGCAGAGCGGAGGGGGCGTGAGGATGTCTGGGGAGTGAGGAGTTCCTTTAGATAAACGGGGGCGTGTCCGTGAATGCAGTGATGAGTGAGGAGGGAAACCTTGTACTCAATTCTGAGTGGGACCGGGAGCCAGTGAAGATATTTCAGGATGGGGGTGATATGTTCATATTTGCGCACCCTCATCAGGATCCTGGCAGCACTGTTTTGGATGTATTGTAGCTTCTGAATGCTACTGGCAGAAATCTCGATGAGGAGTGCATTGCAGTAGTCCAGCCTGGAGGAGACAGAGGCATGGACGAGCTTCTCTGCATCTGCCAAGGAGAGTATTGGATGGAGTTTAGCTATGTTTCTGAGGTGGTGGAATGAGTTTTTGCAGAGGTGTTTGATGTGGGTGTTAAAGGAAAGTTGAGAGTCCATTTTAACACCCAGGTTGGTGACAGGTGAGGAAACCGGGATGTTTTGGCCAGAGAAGGTGATGCCAGTGATTGTGGAGGAGCGGAGCTGATGTGCGGTGCCGACTAGAATGACTTCTGTTTTGGTGCTGTTCAACTGTAGGAAGTTGAGCTTCATCCATTCCTCTATCTCCTCCAGGCAGGTGGTCAGTGTGGCTGTTGGAAGGGGAGCAGAAGAAGTGCGGGAAGTCCTGAGATAGAGCTGAGTATCATCAGCATAGCAATGATAAGATATACCATGCTTGCTGATGATACTGCCCAAGGGGAGCATGTAGAGGGAGAAGAGGGTGGGGCCCAGCACTGAGCCCTGAGGAACACCGCAGGTGACGTTGACGTCATCACACAAAAAAGCGAGAATAAGATCTTCAGGTCTTTTGTTGCTGGCAGATTGCACCAGCACACATTTAAAAAAAAAAAAAAAAAAGTACCAGCAACAAAAATAGTTTTGTCCATTTTTTGGCCAACGTGATCAATTGGCCTAAACAAGAATCTCGCTGGAACATAAATGCATCTGATGTGTTTGCTGTCAGTGACTGCAACCATAACCGGGGGGGGGGGGGGGGGGGGGGGGGGGGGGGGGGTATTCCTGAAAGACCACTCTGGCAATAAAGACTCATCATTATGCAGGAACAAGTAGCCAACAAATAAACTTGACCAAGTCCCTGTAAGATAATGCTAAATCATCCTCACTTTAGAAGCAGCTCATCTGCCTTTATTGTTATTCATGCCTCCTATTATTATCATTTTTGATACGACAATGTCTTCATGCTTTACATCCAACACATATAGGCCCCGATCATACACTTCCCGCTAGCCGCTACCCACTAGTCCAGGGGTCGGCAACCCGCGGCTCTTTAGCCTCTCTGCAGCGGCCCCCTGTAGCTTTGGGGAACAACTTGTCAGAAGGTGATTCTCACTCTGGAGCACATGTTGTGTCCTGTAGGTTGCTCGCCAGCAGGGGGCAGAATGAGTGTGTTCAGCGCAAAATACTGCCAGGTTACTGTAACGAGGAAGTCGTATCTGTGTTGCATCCTGGGAAAGAAAATAAAGGCGGGCGCGAGCTCTGTGACTAGCGCCAGACATCTTTACATGTTCCTCATGTGCTGCCGTAAAAAAATAAAAGAAACATTTCCCGCACCACGTCGGTGCTGTCGTGGTGTAACACACAAAAGGAGTGATATTGGAAACCTTCCCAAACCCAACAGACTTGTCTTTGAAACATGAACGTCATTCCTGACACTTAAATGAACATGAAGACGTTTTAATTAGGAGTCCTGTCAGTCTTTGATCCACATACTGATGTGAGCAGGTTTTCTCCAGCATGAACTACAACAAATGTTTTATGTTCAGGCTCGATGGTTGATTGTTGTACGTGGCTGAGGAGAAAACAAGAGGATGACAACACACTGAAATGGACTTAAGTCATAATTAAATACAAACTGGCCTTTTTTTATATTTATAATTTTTTTAAGTTATTAAGCTGCAGCTATACGTTTTATTTATTTTAAAGTGGGCAACTTTAAACTAACCCCTAATAATTTATACCACTAATTACCTGATCAAACTCGATCAGTCACAACTGATTCCTCAGTCGACACTAAACGCAGTGATCTTTTAGCTCTTCTCAGTTCATCAAAAACTTAAAGGGTTAGAAGTCGATTCCAGCCACTGGTTCCAGGGCAAATCCACCAGTAAATTTTAATACTAATTAATCAAACAACGTCGGTCTTTCGCAGGACAGCAATCAGTTTCAGAAGGCTTACAACAATGAAATGTATGGTCACCCAACTTCATTTGTCAACAGCCGCGCTGATGCCGTGCACGCTACTCAACTCGCCCACACTGCTGTGTAAAACTCTAAACGCTGCAACGCTCCGCGGAACAAAAACTCATGACAGTTTCACAAACTTGTCATCCCCGTGCACTCAAGAACAGATTTTACATCGACACTTCAAACTGCAGTTACACAGTAAACGTTACACCTGCAAGATCACTCTCACACAGGTATTTCGTACTGCGGAGATCTCCCGGTACCCCAATAAACGACAACAACCCGCAGACAGGTCTGCCCCACTGCAGTGACACAGTTACCGGTACACCTGCGAGATCCTGTTTCATCCTCCGAAGGGTCATGGGGATCTGCTGGAGTCTATCCCAGCCGTCTACGGGCGAAAGGCAGGGGTTCCACCCTGGACAGGTCGCCAGTCCATCGCAGGGCCACATGCAGACAAACAACCACTTACACTTACACTCACTCCTACGGGCAATTTAGAATTACCATTTAACCTAACATGCATGTCTTTGGACCGTGGGAGGAAGCCGGAGTACCCGGAGGAAACCCACGCAAGCACGGGGAGAACATGCAAACTCCACACAGAAAGGCAGACAGGTATTCCATACTGCAAATATTTTCCGGTACCCCAGTAAATGACAACAACCTGCGTCCAGGTCTGCCTCACTGTAGTGTCATATGTAACATTCCCCCCAATTCCGGACAGACCGGCTGTTCGGAAAACACAAATTTAAATGGAGCTGAGGTCCAACACACAGAAGCAATACAGAGAGAGAGAGAGAGAAAAGAAAAAAGGCACCCAGGCTTTCGGTAGGATGCGGCCCTACAGTCAAACACCAGCAATTAAAAAAAGAACGAAAAACAACAAAAACAAAAGAAAAATAATAACCCCCACCTCTTGCTGGAAGATTGACGGTTTCTTCAGGCCGCAAAGAAAGATGTCCGTGATGCCAAAATCTGTGAGAAAAAGAGGCTTAATCCAGATTGATCAGATCTGGGAACTTCTCGGGTCGAATTCGGTAAGAAGAACCGAGAACAAAGGAGAGCAGGTTCATTTAAAGCCTTGGTGTGACTAAACTCAAGTTCACAGGTGTAACCAGTCAAATTTAATGAGAAAAGTACATATTCACTCCTTTCTTGCTTATCTTCTTCAAACAGAAACAGTACCATCTTATGTTTACAGTTGGAATCGATCAGAAACTCTCTAAGACAGATTCTCATTTCTTGTCTCTTTGAACTGTACTCTATTTTGCTGAGAAAGACAAAATGTGCACTAACAGACACACACCAACATGAACTTGCTGACTACAGAATGTTCTTAAACTCAATGAGCTTCTGCAGAGGCCTTAAAACTGATAAAGATTTAGGTTTGGTTGAACCAGATTTAGGTCTGGTTGAACTTATAAAGGTAATTATCATGTAAATACTGTTTATTGCTGAAACTGTGCTCCATTTTCTTTGCTTTCCTGTGTTTGTTGTGCTGGTTCTCCACCCCCCTTTTCTTTCTGTGTATTTGCAGGCCAGAGTTTCCTGGGTTTCATGCTGACTTGCAGTTCCATCCTCTGTCCATCCCGGGGTTCTCCTCCACTTGTGTTTGGGTGCCGACTGGCGTGGTGATCGGCGACCTGGTCCTCTGGCCATCTCATCCCAGTGCTGCTGCCTCCATCTGTTTATGTTTATATATCGCATCCTTTTGTTTTGCTTAAAATCCTACCCTTCTCTTTTCTTAAACCCAAACCCCCCCTCCCCCCCCCCCCCCTCCTCCCCTTTTCTCGCACACACCTCACCTACACCCCACCCGCACATTATTGATACTCAAGAGCCTATCATGGCTCATTACGCTGACCACACGCCCAAGGGCCCTCCATAGCCCATTTGCATTCACCCTACAACAATTCCACTACTTCTTTATTATTATTTTTTACTTTTTCTGTGCTCTCCTCTCTCTGTCCTACATCCTCTTTCTGTCCTCCATCTTCTCTCTGTCCTACATCCTCTCTCTGTCCTGTCTCCCCTCTTTTCTTTCTCTACCCGGCTGGCCTTCGGCAGGAAGGTCCCCCCATATGAGCCAGGTCCTGCTCAAGGTTTCTTCCTCTTAAAGTGGAGTTTTTCCTTGCCACTGTTTGGTATAAAGGTTTTTTTTTTCTCCCTACGTGGGAGTTTTTTACCTGCCATTATCATTGATTGGATTTAATTATATAATCTTCAGTTGATGATATTTGCTCGGGGGTCATGCTCTGGGTCTCTGTAAAGCGCCTAGAGACAATTGTCATTGTAACAGACGCTATATAAATAAAATTGAATTGAATTGAATTGAATTAAATATCATATTGTTCAGACACCACGGGCCCTATCTTACACCTCCTGCTACCCAATACCTGCAAATCTCAGATTTAGGAGCCTCTGCCAACCGCTAATGCAATCTTCCGCTCCCAAAACCTGCTACCCATTATGCCGACTCCCTTACTCACATTGTGGGGGCTGCAATGGGCGTATCTCTTGGGTAGTGGGTGCTCAGACCACCCACTACCCAATATCCAAAATCTGCGAGATACAGGTACCGCAAGATACCGAATTTGTGGAAAGCGCAACTGGCATGTCGGCGCGTAAAAGAGCGCGTCCAAATCCTGTCATTGCGCGTCCACCCAGTCACATGTGGACTGCACAACCGGCTCTACCTCTCGATTATGCATCACTGTATTACTTTCATACGTTATTATTCTCTTAAGGGCAGATGATGTCTGTACAGCTGTGACATGATCTCATTCAGATGTTTGCTGTGGAGGAAACGAGGAGATCACAGAACTCTGTTGTGGAGTTTCTTGTACTGTGCTCGTATCCCTCTGATCCTCTCCTTGCGCTCGGAGCACCGAGATGCGCTCACTGGTAGAAGGTAGATGTCATCATACCTGTTCCTCTGGCCCAATGCTCATCCAATGATCCGTTCTGCAGTATTTTAAAAAGCACCGCTCCCAGCGGACTATGCGTCTTGGCGCAGCTGTGCGTCTTGCTGCGTCTGGCGCAGGGGATATGTTCAAGATAACTCAGAAAGTTATGGATGGATTTTGATGACATTTTCAGGAGTTGTCAGAAATGTGAAAATGAAGAACTGATTTTATTTTGGGTGTGATCCGGAAGAAATCCTAGATTTTGGATCACTTTCAAATTTTCGAATTTTCAAATTTGATTAAATCATTTGCTCCACATCAGTTAGAGCTAGTTATGTATATATCAGTGCAGAGGAGGAGGAGGAAAAAAGAGGAGGAAGCTCTACAGCAGAGTCCCAGATGAGCTGCCCAGCTGCTCTGATCTGGGTGAAAAGACGCTCCATAGCTGTTTGCAGGTAGCGCAACCTGCTCTTAAAGGCAATGGCTACTGACGCACTGACTGGTTAAACAGGTGGAACGCCCTAACCACTCCCATGCATAATGTGTGCATAATATAGTGGTTGGTGCAGGTAATATCACAGGTTTCAGGAGGTGGAAGATTGCGTTCTTTGTGGGGGAACGAACCTCCTGCTACCTGCTATCCCTTAAAAGCAGGTTTAGGAGGTTTGGCGCAAGATAGGGCCCCACAAATTAAACCCCCAAAAAGTACGGCAGCATTGATGGACTTCTGGCTTTCAAACTAAAGGCTTAAAAAAAAAACAAAGCAGATCCCCGTGACCCTGTATATGACAAAACGGGTATAGATGATGGATGGATAGATAAACAGAACATTAAAAAACTAGAAAAGCACTCGGAGAGTGCAGACCGCCGCCAAGTGCAACAATTCCCCCATATAGCGATTTACACCACAAAAAAAGTACCATATCTCCCTTTATTTTGTGATGCACACAAAAATAAATAATAATGCTATAAAGATTTCATGCAATATTTGTTTCCAAAGTCAATATATTAAAATTAAACAACCTCAGTGCCTTAATAATTTCCATTTGTTTACATTGCAAAAAAAAACATATTCATAAATATTTTATGAAGTTAAGTACCTCACTTAGAAAAACAAATGACAAAAAAAATGATTTTAACGATTTAAAACACTGAAAAATGAAATTTGATAGAGGTTCCCATTGTCAATCCCTAAGTCAAATTTCATGAGTTTTGGGACAATAATTAACAGAGATAATAAGAAACTATTTGGCCCCATTGACCGCAATGTCATCGAAAATTTGAAAGTGATCCAGAATCCAGGATTTCTTCCGGATCACAGCCAAAATGAAATCAGCTCTTCTTTTTCACATTTCTGACAACTCCTGGAAATTTAATCAAAATCCATCCAGAACTTTTTGAGTTATCTTGTACACAGTCAGACAGACAGATAAACGCTGGCAAAAACATAACCTCCTTGGCGGAGGTAATTATTTGTGCGATTAATCACGATAAATTGAGAGTTAACTATGAAAATCTTTCGATTAATCGCGATTAAAAAATGTAATGTAACTGACAGCCCTAATTTTTACTGTTCAGAGACAAAAATACTTCTTAACACACTCACTCAGACTGTCTGGCCCAGCATGCACATGTGCTTTCAAAGTTGATAGTTGAATTGGACTCGACTTGGACTGGACCCAGCCTCCTGGACTGTCGACTGTCGGTGTGGCGCATCCTCCTCTATCAGCTGTGATAATAGGAGCAGCCCCACGTCCACGGGGCCTGCGATTAGCTGCCTCCACCCCTGCCACGTATAATTTGGGCCATCGAGGCTCTCGGCGCATCCTTCCGAGTCAGAGAACGTGGTTTCAAAATGACTCAGTGCATGAATGTAGCAGCGCAGGCAGAGCAGGTTATGACAGCACATTCTTGTCATATATTATCAGTGTAACACCTGCCCAGGGCGCTGTACATAATGTTCTTATGCTTTTAAAACCAAGCTTTTGTTTTTGTGTGATTTAGTTTCTGCTGCTGCAGAAACCTTTTTGTTTCACATCTCGTCCTGTTATTAGCAGCATTTTTAAAATTATTATTATTATTTTATACCACAATAAAAAAAACAAATACGTTTGACGCTCTGTCTTCAGTGATACGTTAATATAGATTAATGTCTAAAAGAGTTCCTAAAGCCTCCAGGACAGAGAGAGGATTGCTACAGCAGCGCGTAAGGCAGGGAGGGTGACATGGAACAGTCACCACATCATGGTCTTTCCGGATTATTCCAGATCGGTGGTCAAGATGCGCTCCCAGTTCAATCAATGCAAGCAGCTTCTGCACGACCGAGGCGTCAAATTCTCACTCATGTATCCCGCCGTGCTGGTAATAAAAACAACTAACGGCCGACGCGAGTTTGATGACCCGAAGTAAGCAGCGAACTTCATCCAGTCTCTCCCAACAACCGACGGTTCTCCATAGAAGATCTAACCAGCGGTGGTGAGGTCTTGCTGAGCAAGATCGTTCAGAGATTGCTACATGTTATTAAAACAAGAGTTTTATAAAGTCTATGTAGAGGAACTTTCCCCACTACCATTAGATATGTATAACGAGGCTAAAGACAGGGGCAG
Organism: Hirundichthys speculiger; assembly: GCA_018398805.1. Taxonomy (NCBI): domain Eukaryota; kingdom Metazoa; phylum Chordata; class Actinopteri; order Beloniformes; family Exocoetidae; genus Hirundichthys; species Hirundichthys speculiger. Next base: position 903,738 of record JAGFBZ010000775.1, on the reverse strand, counting down.
CCTACCTCCTACTCTATCTGTCGCTGTCATATCCCTAATACTTAAAAAGGATAAGGACCCTCTTGACTGTAAAAGCTACAGACCAATTAGTCTGATTGGGTGCGATAGTAAAATTTTAGCTAAAATCCTTGCAGCCCGTCTTACCAAAGTGATCACCACATTGGTACACCCAGATCAAGTGGGCTTCATACGCTCCAGGAGCTCAGCTGACAACTTCAGACGTTTAATTAATATAATGTGGTCCTCGGGTGGCGCACTCTCCCCTGCAGCTGCTCTTTCCATTGATGCAGAGAAAGCCTTCGACAGGGTGGAGTGGCAGTTATCTGTTCTCCACCCTAGAATTCTTCGGTTTCGGCACTGAATTCTTGGGATGGATTAAGCTTTTGTACACTCAACCTAGAGCATCAGTCCTGACTAACAGCGTTCTCTCTCAACCATTTGAGCTCGGCAGGGGCACAAGACAAGGCTGCCCGCTCAGCCCCCTTATCTTCGCATTAGCACTTGAGCCCCTCGCAGCAGCTTTACGCAAAGATCCTAACTTCCCTGGCATTCAGATAGGTGATTCCTCACACAAATTAATGATGTATGCAGATGACACATTAGTCTTTATAACTGAACCTGAGCGGTCTCTCTCGTGTCTACTTTCTACTATTGACCATTTCTCTAAATTGTCAGGATACAAGGTGAATTGGGGAAAATCTGAAGCACTCCCTCTCTCAGATTATTGCCCCAAAAGCCTGTTCACACCTGGAAATTTTATATGGCCTACTGAAGGCATTAAATATCTGGGTCTTATCTTCCCTCCACAGCTGATCTGGTACGTGTCAACATCAAACCTCTACTAGAAAAATAAAAAATCAACATAAAGGCGGTGGAGCCCTCTCCATCTCTCCTTATGGGGTAAAGCTAGCGTCATAAAAATGAACTGTGTAACAAAATTTAATTATCTACTGCAATCACTTCCAATCCACATTCCCCTTAAATATTTTAAACAATTTGACAGATTATGTAATATCTTTCTCTGGAGTGGCAAACGCCCCAGGCTGAACTTGAGAAAGCTACAGAGACCCGTGGATCAGGGGGGTCTGGGTATTCCGAACCTTTTCTTATATCACCTGGCCTTTGGCCTACGGCACCTGCTTCACTGGTCGTTACCACCAGAGCGCGCCCCTCCCTGGTACACCATAGAGAGTTTCCACCACTTCAACCTATTCACTCAGTTACAACTAAATTTCCAGTTAAAGAGCAGACTCACCCAATTTTGTCTCATATGCAATGGCTGTGGAGGAGGGTTGCAGGTATATGTAACTTTGACCCACACCGTCACCTCGCCGCATCCATATGGCTAAACCCCAAGCTGTGTATTGGGAACACACCTGTGTTTTGGAGACTATGGCATGACAGAGGAATTAAGGTGCTGGGTGATTTGTACCAGGGTGGCACTTTTGTATCTTTTAAATATTTGAAGGAGTCTTTCACATTACCTCAGCATCAGTTTTGGCATTACCTACAAATTAGACATCTCCTTGTCCAAACATTTGGTTCCCCCTCTACACCACCCGTCACTGCAGATGCTCTCTTTGACACGATTAAGGTGTTTGGATTGGGGCATGAGGCATCACGTTTCTACTCGATGCTCTTACACCGCTCAAATAATTCAGTCACTACTCTCAAAACTGTGTGGGAAAATGATCTGACCATAAAATTTACAGAGGAGTCATGGAATCGGCTGTTAAGAAATGTCAAAAAGATGTCCAGAGATCTTAAAACCAGGCTTATCCAATTCAAGATTCTGAATAGGGTCTATTGGACACCGTCTAAATTATATAAGGTTAAGCTGAGGGACAGCCCTCTTTGTTGGAGATGCCGGGGGACAGAGGGCACTCTGCTGCACATGCTATGGGACTGCCCTAAAATTCAGATATTTTGGACAGAAATTAGCACTAAAATTGAACACGTTGTAAACTACAAAATCCCCTTCTCCCCAAATCTAATTATCTTGGGTGACCCTTCACCTCTCCAAGGCGTATGCCCTTCAGATGCTGAGTGGATCCAGACAGTACTCATGCTGGGCGCAAACTAATCATATGTGAATGGAAGGCCTCGGAAGCTCTCTGCCAGTCTCTGGTCTAGCCAGATCGGTCACCTGGCAGCTTTGGAAAAGCTGACGTTCAGACTTATGAACAGTGTAGACCTATATATGTCAAAATGGAATAAGTGGATAACCTATATTGAGAGTTTAGACAGAAGTCCAACTCATACATAACCCTTTAACCTTGTGTACCATTGCCATAAATGTTAATCATCTTAATTTTATTTATTTATTTTTTATTATTTTATTATTATTATTATTTTATTATTTTATTTTTATTTTTTTTCTGTTTGTTTTCACATAGTCCTAACTAAATAATAAACTTTTTTCATCCTGTCTTCAATTGGATTTAGAATTGAGCTGATGTAATTTACTAAGGGGTTGCTCTTTCTGTTATTGTGATGTTGGTCTTTGTTGTTTGTATTGATGAAAAATGATAATAAAAATATGAATCTCAAAAAAAAAAAAGAGTTCCTAAAGCCGTTCATATTAGTTTAGTAATACTGATACGGTAAGATGCACACACTGAATATAATGATATGGAAATGTAAAAACATATTAGCTGATGACACTCAGTCTGCACTGTAAGGTGACATGTGACTTTCATTAAGGTTGGCGGTTTATAACACAGATAAAACAAAACGTAGAGCCACTATTAGTTAGATGAAGATGGCTTAAATTTCATCTAAAGACTTTTATTCCCCCAGCATCGTCACCTTGAGCTAAATTCTTGATACAAACAGCGGAAGCACTCGATAAAGCCTTATTATTTAGAAGCCAAGATTTGGCTCATTCAAACATCGATTGAACCTTGACCTGCTCTGGAAGTTCTACTTTGAACTCTTAACACAGTCCCAAAGTGTAAAATTAAAGTTTTTTTTTGGTTTTGTCCCATAAAAAAAACACAGTTTTAAGTAATAAAGCAAAACCAGGTTAAAAGAAGGATTAAATAAGGATTATGTAGAGCAGACTTCAATTCTTCACGAGTGAAGGCGAAGTGCGGAGGTGAAGGACGTTTGCAGAACTTTGTGTTTGATGATCTCAGACTCGTCGCTGACTGAAAGTGTTTGTCGTCACTGAAATCGACAGCAGACCTGCGATGCTGGAATCCAGGACTCGGACTGGAGTCCAGCTTGAGCCCTGATTTCAAGGACTCGTGACCCGACTCCGACTGGAGCGCTGCTGACTTGGACTCGGACAGGGACTCGTGGATCAACTGCATTCTGACTCGGAAATCAGCGATGAGTAGAGGTCTTCACGGGTCCACTTTCATGGACCCGAACCTGAATGGACCCGTGAAAATTAGACTCAAAACCGACCCGACCCAAGCTATTATCATAAGTCCGGGAGTCCGAACCCGAATGGAACCGCAATATTTGGACCTGGAACCGACCCGACCCAAGTCTTTAGTTTCCGACCACGAACCGAACTGAGTTACCCAAATAGAACCGAGACAATCCAGCCCATAGTTGCTCATGTTAAAGTTGTCTAGCGTTAAATAAAACTTGATTTTCTTACCTAAAGTTGTCTTCTTCTACCGGTTCAGTTGCTACATAGGCTACGTGCTGTAAACAACAATAAATCCATGTTGTTATTTTCTTTGTGGGTAGCAACTGCTAATGCTAATAGCCTACACCGGTCATGTGTCATAAATATATTCTCTCATCCAACGTTGTCATGTTGGCGATCCGTTGTGCTTTACAGCTGCCGTGCAAACCGCTAATAACACGCTACGGCAACACGGTTGTTTCATGACAAAAACGCCACGTTAATGAATAATTAATTAAACTGCCCCGAGTCCTGACATTGGCTGCCACCGCCAATATCTTTACCTCTCTCGAGTAAACGCGGACCCAGCCTGTCAGAGAGCACCGACCGGACCCGAGGCTAACTGTACCGATTCCGATCCGAACCCGGAGTCATGTCTTTTGAATGGACCCGAGACCCGATTCGGGTCGGGTTGGAACCTCGGGTTTTCAGGTTGTCGGGTTGTTCTGAAGACCTCTAATGACGAGTCCTCGGATCTTCCCGCATTGACGTAGATGCGAACGAGGTTTGTCCGCCTTGGATTACGTCTGAGAAAGTCAGGACTTTAAACGCCTACATCGCTACGCCCACGACAGGAAAAAGAGCCCGAATGTGGCTCTTCCAGGAGATTTAAACGTGACACAGTGACAGTTCCAGGTTTGAGAGATGGCAGTTCAAAATGAGAGCGAGTGAAGAAACCAATGAACAGTTTTGATGGTAACTTATAGATGGTGGCGATAAAGGCAGCAGAGTCAGCAAACAAGAGCTTAAGCAGCAACAAAATACCGAAAGATGTTGCACAAAACAGAGCAAAAGTTAATCAAAGAGAAAAAAACATTTATGACACAGACAGTTAAAAAACAACAACAACATACAATCCAACTGAGTGTGTGCAGGTCTGAGACTGAAAAAAAAAGAAGTAAAGGATGAATTGCCAACAGAGCCATTGGCTCAGTTGCTCCAAAATCTCCACCAAGTCTAAAGGCGCTGGTGAAGAAGAGTGTTTCAGGGTTAGGGTTAGGGTCAGGGCTAACCCTAACCCATGGATGTCTGCGGTGCAGGACAGGTCTCATCAGTGGTGGATCTAAGGTTTTCTACATTAGGGGCCACCACGGAGCCCCGCTCGTCACATCAGGGTCACGGTTTGGTTTTCATGTTATCCTGGCTTTCTTCTTTCCTCTCTTGGGTTGGTCTGCTCGTCTTGTGTTCCTTGTGTTGTTGTTAACTTTCCTCCCTGTTTTATTTTGAGGTCCTGTTTGGTCTTGCTCTATTTTTCGCGATAAATGGGGACTGTCAACTCTAGACTTGACTGGGACTTGAAGTTTGGTGACTCGACGAGTCCAGTTCCAGTTCCCAGCTTATACAACGTCATGTGGCAAGAAAACACTGAATGCCCTCACGGGACGTAATATGCAGCTAAATAAGGAAAACAGTCATTGGACAATTTTCGCTCTTGTTATGAAACGGTGATGTTTTTTCCGAGTGGACGGGTGGAGCTGCTCCAGATCAGTACGCTTCTACATGTTCATAAAAACTGAAATCCAAAGTGTTTATTTTTAGCAATGTAAGTAGATTTCATTTCCCATGCGTCATTTCCTTCTACATTTCCCTTGAACACCGCTGAACTTGACTTGTTTCATGACTTCACTGTTGAGGTTAAGCGTAGAACTTTTTTTTTTTCTGGCTCACTGAGTCGTGGGACCCACTCTATCTGCAAAATGCACTGAGATTATGCACGCTTGAAAGAGAACCTTGCAATGAAATGCATTACTCTGAAAGCCTCCGTGTGTGTGTCACAAAGAAAATTACTCTTCTCTGTAACTTCTTCATGTTTTAGCTGAGATTGTGTTTGCTCAAAAAAGAAAAAGAGAGAGAGAGAAAGCAAAACAGGATCCATGGATGTTAGCTTTAACAGATGTGGAGATGATTCTGAACCTGAGGATGTTTTTCATGTGGAAACAAGAAACCAGTCGATGAAATTAGACGCAGATGACGGTTTCAGCAGCTGCTCGGTCCATGCTGCCAGGAAACGATTTCATCTGTATCAGGGAAGTTTTGCAGGCTTTTGTAAAGAATAAAAAAGAAAACGACACCTCATGTTGTAATTACTGTGCAGCTTACTGGATGAATGCACCCTTTAATATTTTTTTATTATTATTTTTTTTGCTCTAGTGGCCTTTATTGATAGTAGAGAGACAGGAAGGGGGCAGACACGTGGCAAAGGGTCGCTGAGCCGGGAGTCGAACTCACGACCAGCTGCACGAGGACTGCAGCCTCTGTATAAGGAAATGGGTCGCTGAGCCGGGAATCGAACTCACGACCAGCTGCACGAGGACTGCAGCCTCTGTATATGGGCCGCCTGTCCTGTCCACTGCACCACCGGGGCGGCTGAATATTTTCTTTATTATTATTAAGCCTTTATTTAACCAGGTCGGTCCCGTTGAGGTACAATGAACTCTTTTCCAAGAGAAGCCTGGCCAAGACAGCAGCCAAAAACAATAATATAATAAGAACAGTAATATTATTATTAATATTCTTTAATGAATGATTAACTAGAAACGCTGCTTGGATTAAAAACCTTATTATTCAAATTTAGACGTGCCAATTTCTTTTAAAGAAACTGGGGCTTTTTTGGGGAGTTAGTCATGACTGAACACCACATGAACATGAAAACTAATCTAATAAAGGAAATTCAAGGACTTTAAATGTAGTTATTGTATACATATCACCAAACATCTTTTTAAAAATGATTAATGGCATGGCTTTCCGGTGTGTTACTCTGTGAGTGTTGTATGTTATGTGGGAACCCAGACCCCCCGAAGGTCTGACAGAAGGCTCACAAACAGAAACACGCTTACATAAATCTTTCAAGGTCATGCAATCATTTCAGCACCATATATACAGTCATGGAAAATATTATTAGACCACCATTTTTTCTTCACTTTCTTGTTCATTTTAATACCTGGTACCACTAAACGTCATCATGTGACCAAAACAGACAGCAAAGAAAACACTGAATGCATAAAAGCAGTGTTTTTGGCAGTACAACACCATAGCTATTGATGTAAAAACTTAAGTGATTTAGGTTATAATCAAGAAAACCATGGAAAACGGTAAGATATCAGCTCTTAAATAAAACTCTTATGAGCAATCTTTGTGGTTATCGTTATGTTTGTCCAAACAAATGTACCTTTAGTTGTAATATAGAATATAAAATAGCAGAAGTACTCACCACTATTGAAAGGGTACACGACGAGCTCATCATCTTGTGCTTGCTGACGTAACCCGAAAAACCTGACATGAAGTCTAACAAACCATGAGAACAAAAACATTAGGCTACCTGGCCCCTAATAATAACGTTAGGCGGCCGGGCTACTCCAATAACATCCACATTAGCAGTTTACAACTAACTCACATATTGTTTTCAGTGTCAGTGATTGTAAGAAATTGTACCTGTAAATCTGGCTCCCTGACCGCGCTGAACAACAATGTCAGGTTCATCTCCAGGATTGGGACGAACAAAATACGTATCCAGCTTTTTAAGTTTCGTTTTCTCCTGCGCTCTTTTTTCTTTGCATTTTGTTTCTTTGCATTTTGTCGCTCCACTTTTATGTTTATATGAACTGCCACTCATAATTACATTAGTCTTTGATCCACTAGCCTCCACCGCGTTGACTCTGTTGACAAGTGATTGATGATGACGGTGATGGACAGATGTTGATGACGATTTTACCCAAAATACATTTGGAGATCTTGTAACTTTGCACATTGTAAAGTTAACTGTGAGAGTGAACATGAAGCCAGCCATGCAGCACATTTAATTCACTGTGTTGAATAAACCTTCATGACCAAAGTCAGTCTTAAATTTTTTTATATTACCTCAGACGAAGTGTGACACATTTCGCGCAGAAATTGTTGAATCCACAGATGTGCAAAGTGTAATCGACACTTAGGGAAGGGCCTGTTTCTTCGTCTTTCACCGGGCCCCCCAGGGCCTGGGCCGGGGAAATACCACCCCCCCAGTCCCCCCTGACGCTCCGCCGCTGCGGAGGTTCCTATACCCGCAGTTTGCGGGTAGCGGCTAGTGTTAACGGGTAAGTGGAAGCAGACTCGTCCTTCGCCTGGTTCCATTTCAGACCTCATAGCTGCATTTGTTGGCCGAGTTGCTTGTAGTTTTTTTCCCCCTCTTTTTTCTTTTAAAATGTTTTTGGTTTATTTGATTTAATGCAACGTGTTTTCCTCAACTCTGCTGTAGTGTGTGTTTGTGTGCACGCGCCTGTCTTTTAAAGACGGTAAAGGTTCTTAACTATGGCGCGGGATCGGGGCCAAAATTAAGACTATTGCGCAGCCGGCGGTGTCTACATCCTTGTCGCAGGAGGCTATGTCCAATCCGAAACCGGCTATTGATCTGATCACTGATAGGCCTGCATCAACAACTGAGTGGCCGGCGCCGGCAACTGAGCAGGCGACTACTCACGTTACTTGGTCGGTAACCTTCGTGTCGAACCCAGCAACTCATTGGATCGCCTACTGTCGCTGACGTGCGTTATCATTGGAGAGGCTAACGACTAGCATGCCTAGGCTGGTCACCCACCGGATTGTCTACTCCCTCTGTTATCCATTAGCATGGATAGGCTGGCGTTAGCATTGGAGAGGCTGGCGACTAGCATTCCGAAGCTGGTCACCCACCGGATTGTCTACTCCCTTTGTTATCCATTAGCATGGATAGGCTGGCGTTAGCATTGGAGAGGCTGGCGACTAGCATTCCTAGGCTGGTCACCCATCGGATTGTATACTCCCTCTTTTATCCATTAGCACGGATAGGCTGGCGTTAGCATTGGAGAGGCTGGCGACTAGCATGCCTAGGCTGGTCACTCACCGCATTAGACACATCCTCGACCGTCTTTAACCCTTTAACACCTAGGCATAACATAGGCCGTCTGGATTTTTTTTGTTATTTTGGCTGTAAAAGTGTCATAAAATATGATACGAGTAATTGCTTTACTTCCTTTTTTTCAGAACAACTGAACAACAAAAAGGAAGTAAAGCAATGTTATGCCTATGTTATGCCTAGGTGTTAAAGGGTTAAAGACGGTCGAGGATGTGTCTAATGCGGTGAGTGACCAGCCTAGGCATGCTAGTCGCCAGCCTCTCCAATGCTAACACCAGCCTATCCGTGCTAATGGATAAAAGAGGGAGTATACAATCCGATGGGTGACCAGCCTAGGAATGCTAGTCGCCAGCCTCTCCAATGCTAACGCCAGCCTATCCATGCTAATGGATAACAAAGGGAGTAGACAATCCGGTGGGTGACCAGCCTCGGAATGCTAGTCGCCAGCCTCTCCAATGCTAACGCCAGCCTATCCATGCTAATGGATAACAGAGGGAGTAGACAATCCGGTGGGTGACCAGCCTAGGCATGCTAGTCGTTAGCCTCTCCAATGATAACGTACCTCAGCGACAGTAGGCGATCCAATGAGTTGCTGGGTTCGACACGAAGGTTACCGACCAAGTAACGTGAGTAGTCGCCTGCTCAGTTGCCGGCGCCGGCCACTCAGTTGTTGATGCAGGCCTATCAGTGATCAGATCAATAGCCGGTTTCGGATTGGACATAGCCTCCTGCGACAAGGATGTAGACACCGCCGGCTGCGCAATAGTCTTAATTTTGGCCCCGATCCCGCGCCATACTTAACGGGAGTCCAAAACTGAGCACTGAGACGATGAGGCCGAGCTCCTGTAGCCGATAGAGAAACCTGCAGACGTCAGTGTAATCACAATGACTTTTCTCTTCTGGGAACTGGGAGACGACAGAGCTCTGGAACATACTTCATACTGAACATACTTCAACATACTGAACATACTTCATATATATGTTTTCGGGTTTTGCTTTGTGAGGCTCTTACTATTTATAAAGTCTCTTCCCTCCCAAATGTCCTTGTCTTTGTCTCACCTGTTCATGTCTGTAAACCAGTTATAATTGCTGTATTTCTAACATAATACCCATCTTTGTCTTTATGAAAAGAAAATAACAGTGGATTTTTGTTTGGTAAGCTCCGACTGGATTTGAACAGGCGTTGAACGATGTGGAGTGGCACCGGCCAAACTTGCCGGATCGGCTTATTTCAGCCTGTGGGCCGCAGTGGTAGTTGGGTTGGGCTCTAATGGGATGACTGACCAGTAAAACCTGTGTCAGGTGTGAGAATTTTGCTGTGGAAATGAATCCACCACGGCAGCACGGTGGCTTGGTGGTTAGCACCGTTGCCTCACAGCAAGAAGGTTCCTGGTTTGAACCTCGGCAGGGGCCTTTCTGTGTGGAGTCTGTATGTTCTCCCCATGTGTGGGTTTCCTCCGGGTACTCCGGCTTCCTCCTGCAGTCCAAAGACATGCATGTCAGGTTAATTAGTAGTTCTAAATGGCCCATAAGACTGATTGTGAGTGTGCATGGTTGTTCATCTACATGCGGCCCTGCGATGGACTGGTGACCTGTCCAGGGTGGACCAATGCATTTCACCTGAAGAGAGCTGGGATAGACTCCAGCGGATCCCAGTGACCAGGGGCGGACTGGTAATCTGTGGATCCTGGAAAAGTCCAGAACGGCCATCCGGTCTACGGCCGTCAGCCCTGTTCAATAACCAAAATTTTCAGTCTATCAACTAACAGCAGGGGGCGCTAAGACGATCATTGATCAGCTATAGGCCTAAAAACCAACAAAGCAGACTAACGTTAGTGTCTGTCAACAGAAAGATGGCAAGCAGAAACACAAGGAGAAAGGTGGATGTGAAAAATGAAAAGTAAAGAAAGCCATGTAAATTTGAGGGTGAGAAGTTTTCCCCATTTAGTCACTATTTATCTTTGTCTTCTCTTTTGTGGTGCGTGGTGGTGCAATAACAGCAGAACAGGCTAAAAATGTTGTTTGAAGGACGATTGGTTGATTGGTACCCTAATTAATCACAGCAGCATTGCATGGGGCAATTTAATTTTAAAAATCAGTATAATGTCGGGGTCCTACAATAGTATTTGCTTGGTGGTCTAGTGGTTTGTAGGTTCAATTTCCAGTATTGTAATATGTTATGTCTCTTTTTAGCCGTTGCTTTCTCTCTATCCAATAAAGACCACTAGAAAATCTTTTAAAAAGATGCTGATATGACATATAAAAAATAACTTGCTAACTACTGCTGACCAGATGGTGAATAATCTACTCTGTTGGGTTCATAAACTAGTAAATCTGATTCAGATGGAGTCAGTGTCTCACCAGTCATGAATCTCACCACATGTCACTGGTTATAAGGCATTATTTATGTATAATATAATTAATATAACTATTAAATAGTTTGTATGTTATGACAATGACAATATATCACTATAACCCCCCCCCCCCACACACACCCGTTATTGGTGGGCCTACTTAGGGGGGGAAAGTCCAGGGCCATCTTTTACTCCCAGTCCGTCCCTGCCTGTGACCCTGCAGAGGATTGAGCAGGCATAGATGATGAATGGATGAATCCACCGCAACATATCGTCGGGATTCGCAGTCTGAGGGGTTGAAGAGAAATGCACGAGACCAGGAATCAGGAGAAACAAGCAACGTCCGTTTATTTCAAGAAAAAGGGTCTTAGGGAATCCAAAATCAGAAAGTCCAAAATGCTTTTGGTAGAGACAGCAGGCGGGTGACAAGAGCAGAGCACCACTGAGGCATGACACCATGTCGATTGTCATTTCACAACCTCCTCAGCCTGTCATGACCTTTTTTTTTTTTAATTATTTTTTTTAAATTGACTTTTTTTTTTAACCAATCTTCTCTTTTTGCACAAAATTGACATTTTCTCAACTTTAGCTGAGTTGACATTTCTGAAACAGTGCGTGAACTCATGTTCAGGAAAGTTGGGAATAACGCTGCGTCTGGAAATGTCGGCTGGAACTGGATCACACGAGCAGGTCAAGCTCTGCACAACAGCGCCACAGAGTCGCTACGGACGCTACAGATGCTACGGACGCACAGCTCAGCCTGCTTTTGTGAAAAATGGACATTGAACTCTATGTGCCGAAGATGAGAAAATCCATCTACTCTGTTGTCAGAAAAACATGCAAACGTCCGTTTCTGCGTTGGTGTGTGGATGTGAGAAGGTACCATCGATGCAGGGGTCTATATCGTTAAATCCAGAGGGACGTCTTCTACCTTCAGGGAAAACTGTTCTTGTAAGATGTTTGCTTGCTTCTAGAGGTCTTTGGAACAACCCGACAACCCGAAAACCCAAGATTACGACCCGACCCGAATCGGGTCTCGGGTCTGTTCAAAAGACGTGACTCCGGGTTCGGGTCGGAATCAGTAGTTAGTCTCGGGTCCGCTCGGTGCTCTCTGGGTCCGCGTTCACTCGAGAGAGTTAAAGATATTGGCAGTGGCAGCTAATGTCAGGACTCGGGGCAGTTAAATGATTATTAATTAACGTGGCGTATTTGTCATGAAACAGTCGTGTTGCTGTAGCGTGTTATTAGCGGTTTGCCCGGCAGCTGTAAAGCACAACGGATCGCCAACATGACAACGCTGGATGAGAGAACATATTCATGACACGTCCTGAACCGGGTAGAAGAAGACATCTTTAGGTAAGAAAAAGTTTTATTCAACGCTAGACAACTTTAACATGAGCAACTATGGGCTGGATTGTCTCAGTTCTATTCGGGTAACTCGGTTTTGTTTGTGGTCGGAAACTAAAGACTTGGGTCGGGTTGGTTCCGGGCAAGGTTATTATAGTTTTGAAATTTTCTTTAGTTTTTATTTTTATTTAGTTTTCCAGTTTGCTTTTTTATTTCAGTTTAGTTTTAGTTAGTTCAACAAGTAATTTATTAGTTTTAGTTTAGTTTTTATTTTGAGGAATTGACTAGTTTCAGTTTAGTTTTTATTTAGTTTTAGTCTTAGTTTTAGTTTTTCTTCTTCTTGCAGTATGCAGCAGTTTATACACCTTTTCTACTTAAAAATTGTGGACATGCGCCCCCTAGTGGCCCCGCCATAACTGGAGGGTGCGGTGCTCCACCAACTAACCCAAACACAGCAGCGTGGAGGATCTGTTACGGATAACACAGACATGTCTTGGATTGATGATGTTAGGCAGTGGCCTCCAGTTACAGATGAAGGTAGTTTATCGCTGTTTTTAATGATTGGTTATGGAAATAGCATGATCTATTCCCATAATCAAACACTAAAAACTGTGGAACGCTGGCTATAACTAACGTCAACAAGCCATAAAGATTATGCTGCTGTAATGTTAACGCGAGCGGTAAATTAGGCTATGTGTTAATGTTATATTTAATTTATTTTATCATTCTCCTAAGTCATTCATTCATTCATTCATTCATTCATTGATTTATAGGCTTGTGCTAGTGCCGAGGGCTACAGTAGCCTCATACTGCTGTTCTTTCAGCCAGAATCGTCTGGGACTCTCAGCGAGACTATGAGTAGTACGAGATTGAATGTTAACGAAAACTCACCCGGCTGTATTCATTTGGAACAAAGTCCTTTCTGTTGATATTTTTCACCCACGTCTTCCTAACTTCTTGTTCTGCAAACAAGGCAGTCTTCGTGCATACTTTCTTCTTCCATTGTCGAATTTTCACACCATTGTTGGCACAGTTTATGACGGAACATTATTCCCACTCGACCGACTCGACATTATAAAAATATATATTTGTAGAAAGAGAAAAACACTGGTTAATCTGCGAGCCGGTTAAAGTGTCGCTCTGTAGCACCCTCCAGCAGTGGCGGACGGGGTACTTCCGGGGGGCTGGCCCGAAAAGGTCTATATCCGCTATGCTGCCCCCTCTCTGGAGGGAGGGTAGCATAGCGGCTGCTGCAGGACAGGCAGTAATCTCTATGGCAGTAATCGAGGGAGAAAACGAAACGAAAACGAAGCTGAATTTATCTACAATTCAGTTTAGTTTTAGTTAGTTTTACATCCTTCATTGTAGTTTTTATTTAGTTTTCGTTTTTTTTTTAATTGTAGTTTTTATTTTTATTTCAGTTAACTGAAATATTTTTTCATTGCTAGTTTTAGTTTTAGTCTTAGTTTTCGTTAACTATAATAACCCTGGTTCCGGGTCTAATTTTCACAGGTTCATTCGGGTTCGGGTCCATGAAAGTGGACCCGTGAAGATCTCTACTTGCTGCAGCCACCGTAAGGATTCACCCAGTGGAGACTGACCAGGATGCATTTTGCATCAACAATTGGAAGTAACATCAGGGTTGCAGCTTCAAAACACAGCTGCTGTCATGTAACGGAAGGCAGTTTTATGGTTTTGTTTGACTTTTTTTCACGAGTGAACGTAATTCTCCTCATTTCAAATGTGCGGTTTATTCATCAAGACAGAGCTCATTTGAACCAGCAGAGAGACCGGCTGTGTTCGTGCTCCTGAGTCAAATTATCCTTTTTTTTCTATTGTTCTTCATGCTGTGCGTCACCAAGCTCCAGGGGGCTGCGCCACACCTCCAGGTAAGCAGGTCTGTCGTGTCTAAGCACCCAGGATTTCCAGTCTAACAGAGTTGGCTCTGGATCACCTCACGTGTATGCTGAACTCATAATCTGCTGCAGAGCAGGGTTTGTTCATAGTTTCAGATTAAACTGTGCCTGGTCTCGTTGGGCCTGATGGCACATCCTTCCTCCCCGCGTGCCGGATTTGTTTCATCGCCTCTGCTTCTCCCGCTCTGTCGTCTTGAACCTGTTTCCCGCTTCACCGAGCAAGCGTTGCTCAAACAAGACCAAATCTTAGTTGCTCGGCGTTGCTTATTGACTTGAACAAACTCGCACGGGGCCCTTTTCCCAGCCGTCTAGTGAGCGTGTGTAACGTGGGGCTGGAGAGAAGCTTAGCCACGGATGCTATTAGCATAGCTCCAGAAATAAAGTTGCAAGGCAGGAGACGAAGTGGAGGGATATTCACACTGTACCTTTATTCACACATGCCGACCATACAAGCCAGGTCTCACGGCATAAACTATATCCATCAACAAAATAATAAACGAAGAACAAAATAGTTTGTGGTGTTGTGCAATAAGGCGTATAACATGCTCGTTTAGTCATAAAAGGGTTATTACCAACTGTCTTGAGGGACAGCTGCTAATAACCAGAAGGGTATTAACAAAGTTAATAAAATGAAACGGGGCACCACCTGATAAATCAGGAAAAAGGACTAAACAGCACAATCAGTCTCAAAATGGCTGTTGTTCTATGCGTGCCAGCCTGTGACCAGGTGTGGTGCTATGGAGCAACAGCGAAGATATGAGTCCGAGCACAGACCTCTTCAACCAGCAAATGTTACAAAACTGTGCAAAATAACCACAAACAACTTCTCTCATTAGAATATATCAGAATTTATTAACACAAGTATCAGAATGAACAAACACTTGAATCACAATCCTGATATCTACTAACTAAAAGATGACTAAAACTAACATAAGCAAATGAAACATTACGTGTTCTGAGTCTTCTGAGCACCTCTTCCAGGTCCTTTAGGTAGTGCTCAAAGGTTGGGGAAGCGACAACAATGTCATCCAGATATACAGCACGCATGTTCATTAGTCTCTGAAATGTGGCCGGGGCGTTGCAAAGACCAAAGAGGAGAACACGAAACTGAAAGTGACCACAGTGTGAAATGAAGGCTGTCTTTGGTCGTGACTCCTCAGCAACTGCCACCTGCCAGTATCCTCGAGCTAAGTCCAGCGTTGTGATGAACTGCCCCCTTGCCAGAAAGTCAAGTGAGTCGTCAATACGTGGTAAGGGGGATTGAGTCTTTTTGTGTGACTTGGTTGACGCCCCTATAGTCCACGCAGAACCTGGGGTCAGTGTCAGGCCTGTTGACAATGACGACAGGCGGTGCCCACGGGCCCGTAGAAGGCTCACTGATGCCGCCCTGTAACATCTGCTCCACCTGTTCCTCAATGATTCTTTTTTTTGTTGGAGAGGTGCGATAAGGAGGGAGGTTTATAGGCTTTGCCTCTCCTGTATCAATTTTGTGTTCAGTTATGGAAGTCTGTCCCAGATGACCATCAAACATGCTGTCGAACTGGGTGAGAAGATTGAGCATCACTGCTTTTTGTCCATCCTCAAGGCTTGCCTCAGTGACTTTGGACATGAGACTGGTTTGCAAGGTGACCAGTGACAAGATGGCTCCCCCTGCAGTGAATGATTCATGTGTACAGTCCTCAT
The DNA here is from genome assembly GCA_018398805.1 of Hirundichthys speculiger. Taxonomy (NCBI): domain Eukaryota; kingdom Metazoa; phylum Chordata; class Actinopteri; order Beloniformes; family Exocoetidae; genus Hirundichthys; species Hirundichthys speculiger. Next base: position 887,928 of record JAGFBZ010000775.1, on the reverse strand, counting down.
CCTCGTCCACCATAGGACAAGGGATGTCATCCATCATGACGGTTCTGGATGGGACGAACGTTGGCAAAACGTTGGTAGAAGCGTTTCCCCATGAAGCCAATAGGGAGCCAGGTCACACCGTCAGGGGAACAGGGGGCATTGTCAGCGAGGCCTCAGTGTTGGACCTGTCCACTGACGTGTTCTGCTTGGATAAGAGTCATTAGCACAGATGAGATCGCACGCACCGCAGAGAGTGAAGCGCCTGTGTCTAAGGTTGCTTCCAACCTGGGAGCAACCTTGGGAAGCCTGGGAGTCAGTGTCCTCAACGTGACATAGAATGTGTTGTTCTTGTGGGGTTGAGGCAAATGGATGAGGCTCAGTCAGCGTCTGGAGGGAGGATTGCCTCGGGGAAATGTCCTCCCTCCACTGAAGTTTCCTGACTGCCTGGAGTGAGGTGTGGTGTCAAAAGGCATGCTGTCAGTCTCGACAGGTGGCACACCTACATCTGGAGATGCAGTTGCTGGGGACGAAGGAGTAGGCAAAACGTTGGTAGAAGCGTTTCCCCATGAAGCCAATAGGGAGCCAGGTCATACCGTCAGGGGAACAGGGGGCATTGTCAGCGAGGCTCAGTGTTGGACCTGTCCACTGACGTGTTCTGCTTGGATAAGAGTCATTAGCACAGATGAGATCTGCACGCACCGCAGAGAGTGAAGCACCTGTGTCTAAGGTTGCTTCCACAGGCACAGCATTAAAGTTCACTTTGGTTCTCAGGGGGGTGTTCCAGGGAGCCTGCGAGTCAGTGTCCTCAACGTGACATAGAATGTGTTGTTCTTGTGGGGTTGAGGCAAATGGATGAGGCTCAGTCAGCGTCTGGAGGGAGGATTGCCTCGGGGAAATGTCCTCCCTCCACTGAAGTTTCCTGACTGCCTGGAGTGAGGTGTGGTATCAAAAGGCATGCTGTCAGTCTCGACAGGTGGCACACCTACATCTGGAGATGCAGTTGCTGGGGACGAAGGAGTAATTACAGGCTGTGGCACATGAGATGCAGTGTTGCAGGTTGGACAAGTTCGAGACGTGAATCCAGGGCGAGAGCATTTATAGCAATGTGGCTCAGTGTTCTGGGTCTTCCTCACATGTGTGGGAGGTGACCGGTGTCCACTCGGCCCCAGGACCGCATGGAGTTCATGTGCACGCAGTAACAAGTCCATTACTGAGGAGAAATGGGCTCCATACAGTGCAACTCTGTATTTTTCCAAAGAATGTTTACATATCAGTTCAACTTGCTCCTGTGTAGGTGGTGGGCTTTGTAGTTCATTAAACTCACCCAGCATGTGAGCCACGAATGTTGGGAGGGGCTCATGTGGTGCTTGGACACGGTTGAGAATGCCTCTCAGGACGTGCTCTTGGAGGTCGGACGGCAGAAAAACTGTTTTGAACAGCTGGCAGAATTGGGCCCATGTGATGACATGTGAGCTGAGATCTTTAAACCATTTACCTGGTTCTTTTGCAAGGAAACATGGCAGCTCGTGTAGTATCTGTATGTCTGCCAGGTTCAGTGAAGATCTGTAGTTGTTGACAGCCTGCAACCAGTCTTCAGGGGGCACTTTACCATCACCAGCAAACACCGGGGGCTCGAGCTTTGCATGATGTAATGCAGCAGCGATCACTCTGGATGTGTTGCTCTGCTCGAGCGAAGGGGGATTCAGAAAAGAGCTTGAGTGATTACCGTGAGCGCTAGAAACTACATTGGAAAAAATAAATATCTGTTCACATAAAGAGTCCAAACTATTTTTGATTTTGTTCATAGTATTGATGTAATGATCTTAGGTATATGTGTGTGTTATCGGTTATCGGTTTTATAAAACCGTTATCGTGCATCCCTAGATATGTGTTCAACATGTGTTATAAATAGTATTGATCCAAAGTAGCTGCATCTGCCAACTTTATTATTAACTGTACATTATGAAACATCTCTGACTCAAGCGTACACGGCCTCAAACATTAGCCTGTAGGTCGATGGCAGTCGTCGTTAACCCGCTTCTCGACCGATCCAGTGTGGGTTTCCTCGCTCTTGTAATTCGCATCGTTAGATCATCCTTCATGACACATCCCTCTGCATTTATCCAGATGTCAAAAAGAAACTGACTTGTGACTCCCCAAGGCTGCATTAGAATGGATTTATTCACAATAATACCGATTAAAAATGCCAGATTATCATTATTTCAATTCATGCATCGTCATCTCGATATCATTAAACCTCTCAAACTTTTAAATAATTAAACCCCTAACCTCTCTGCCTTTTTTTCCAACATTATTGGGTTTTTGCTGTTCATCATGTCGGCTAAACATAACATACATGAAACATACATGTCACAAGAAATTCAGCACAACTAAAAATATGTAACTATTTAGATTAATTACAGTTAAAATCCACCATCATGGTGCACTGTCACCTCTAAAGACAATTCAGACCCACCAATCAAGCTATCGATCAATGTTTTTTTGCAGTGTGGGGGGAGGGGCCGGACCACGCTGAGCACCGCGCCACCATGCTGCCCCGACTTGTTTATATTCAACTTCAGAGAGAACATGTGTGTTGCTAATAAAATCATTTATAATGCGTGTTGCTGATGGAGTCAAGCGACTTCATTTACCTTTGATCTTTTTTCGGCGGGACGCAGAACAACCTGGCGAAGGATTTGCGACTCCCCGAGGTTTAACTTCATGGACGCCGTCTTTCCCAGTAACCTCCACTGCTGGTTCCTCCTGTTGATCTTGGATCACGGTTATTGCTGATGTTTCTTCCTCTGCACAGGAAACTAAATCAAATATTTAGTTTGTGATGAGTACATTTTCACAGGTGTGCTGCTCAGCTTTCATCCCAGATGTTGGAGCTCCCTTCATTTGTTCTGTTTTTGACAGATGTTTTTGACTGAGATGATTCATGCTCTTTTTTCCCAGTTCTGCATACAGATGTTATTTCCTGATTTTTGGAGCTGACCAGCCATGTTGTATTTTTGACAGCTAGTGATTTAGATTTAGGTTCTTTGTCTTTTGTTCTAATTACAGGTGCAGATCTTACTTCCTCTTTACTTGAACTGGCCTCAAAGGTTATATTTTTGACAGTAGCTGGTCTACAGGATTCTTTTGGGTCTTTTGAAGCAGTTTTTTGGTACAGATGTTATTTTGTCTTTCCTTTCTCCAGGTAACATCTGTGTCTTTTGTCCCAGTTGCAGGTGCAGATGTTGCTTCTGCTTTCCTGGACGTGTCTTGATTTGTTCTCTTTTTGACAACTAATTCTTCAGAAGTGTTCTGGTCTTTTATTATAATTCCTGGTGCCGACGTCACATCCTCGACACAAGAAATGACTTCATCCAGGTTTTTAGTCATGTCTCTCTGTTCTCATGTCCCAGTTCTGGGTACAGATGTTATTTCCTCTTTATTGGGACTGACTTCATCTGTTTGTTTCTAAAGCGGGTGAAAGAAAGAAAGAAAGAAAGAGGGACATCTTTCCTCACATAATTGATGGGAACCCTGGGCCCAGGTTCAGGTTCAGGGTTAGAGAAAGGTTTTGAAGCAGCTCCTGAGGAAGGTTCTGGAGAGCCCTCTGCTGGACAAAGCAGAGAACAGCACCTTGGTGGCATGTTTGAAATCTTCTTTTTGTGTACAAATCAGGGCTCTTGGTATAGGCGATACAGGCGGCCACCTGGGGCACCATCTGCTGGAGGGGCGCCACCATGCCGCCAGTACCCCTTGGCCTTGAGGGAAAATAATAATTTTCTATGCCCACTGCCGCCCTCACTTAGTGTTTTCTGTCTAGAAAAAAAGTACATATTAACATTACAAATAAATAAACAGTGACATGTTACTAAATTATGTGTGAGCACGTGACGTGTCGTTATTGGGTCCGGATCATGATGGGGGGGGGGGGGGGGGGGGGGTTATCAGCTTGGTTCGCTTGCTCTGGTCCAGATTGCGTCTACACAGAGACAAACCCAAGTGCGCCTACATGTTTCACTTCAAACCATGAACATTCTGGCTCAATATTATAAAAAACTCTCCCCCAACTTCTGGACCGTAACATCCCAGTATCACCTTCCATCTGTTTACTGGAAGCCTCCTCCATGACCACCCTGGACAATAACTCCAAGAAAACTCTCTCTATCACCTTAATCATTGCCAAAATGATTAATGATTTAATTGGAAAACAAAAAAAAAACTCAATTAATATTACTCTCTGGAAAATTTTGTTAATCGACTTCATTGCAATGGAAAAATTGTCAGCCACAATAAATAATCAAAATGACAGATTTGATCAAATTTGGGACAAAATGAGTCGATCTTTACATCTATAACAAAAATCGTCCCTAAAAAATTCGTGACTGAGCATTACGTAATTCCTTGACTGTGGGAGGATAAAATAAAAACACAACTTCAACACAGATTTCTTAAATCTACTCCCACCACAACTGCCCACAGTTATCTTGATCTCCTTCAGCCTGAGAATCTGTTGATATAAACTTATTGATCCTGGGAGAAGGATAAAATAGGGCAAAGTTTGTTTTTTTTTATGATGGATTACTGTCGTACTGTGGTACTATAACATTATCTCTCTCTCCCAGTGGGTGTGGGCCACCGGTGCCCCATCACTCTGGGTCAGGGTTCATGTGTCATGTGTTGCCCCAGTTTGCGCTGCGTCTCTGGTGATTGGGGCTGGGGTGGGACCTGGGGGCGGGAGCTGTGGCGGGGTGGTCTCCTCCCTGGTCTCCTTGCCTGTTTTGGTCTTGGCTGCAGTGGTGGGGCTGCTTGGACCTGCTGTCCTGGTGGTGCGGTCTGCATGTGCTGCTGGGCGGCGGTGGGGCTTGCCGGGCCCCTGTTGTCCGTTGGTGGGGGGGTTGGTGGGGCAGGGTCTGGGTTGAGGTGGAGCCGGGGGGGTGGCGGGCTTTCCCTGGGGGGGCGGGGGGTGATCGCTGCCTCCTGTGGGCTGCCTCCCTGCGGGGCGGCGGCGGTGGTGGTGGGTGGTGGGGGGGTGGCCTGTGCCTGGGGGTGGTGCGGGGGCGGCGGTGGGGTATCTCCCCTCGTCGTGGCGCGTCCAGTTTGTGGCGGCCGGCGCATCTCTCTGCCTGGGGGCTCCTTCTGGGGTCGTGGTGGGTGTCTGGTTCCCCGGCTGGGGCGTGCTTGGGCCCAGGGTGGGCGCTTGGGGGTCTCGGTGGTGGTGGGCCTTTTGGAGGCGGGGTGCGCCCCATGGTGGGGCACCAATGGCTGCGCTGGTTCCCCAGGGGTGGGGAGGGACCCCTTTGCGGGGGCCTGGTGGGTGTGGGGGCAGGGGGTGGGCAGACCCTGTTGTGGTTCTGGCCTTCTGGGTGCCCTGTCTGGCCCCCCTGTAAGTGGACGTATGCCTCGGGGGTGTTTGCCCTTTGACCTCTTGGATCGGGGGATGGAGGTTCTTTCGGGCCAGTCTGGTCCTGGGTGGTGGGAGTTAGCTGGCGTTTTCTCACCCACGAGAGGATTTGAGATGGACTAAGATTAGGAGAGTGGTGATGGTAATGACAGTTTCCTTGGTACATGTGAGTCTATATGAGCACGGACACGTTTATGCTTTACACCCCTCCCCCAACACCCCCCGTCTACTGTCAACACAATCAATCAATAATGTTTACATCAATTCTCCATATACAGGTCTATAGCTTGGTAGAAGGTGTTCATCCAGTCTTCTTGTTAGTAGTTTCTGCTTCTTAAATATTATCTTTTAAGTTTGTTCGCTGTCACAACACAATCCACTACACAACAAACCTCACACTTCACAACCCAGCACACACCACACCCTCACTGTCGTGTCTCTTTAAATGTCTTGTATTTAAATGTTTCACTGCTGGTGTTTTTTAGTCCTCTCTGACGAAATCAGGATTTAAGATGTTAATAAAGGATGTTAGAATTTACTGCCAGAGAGGACTGAAGGACACTTTCACCCTTCACACCCCCACAAAAAAAGTCTGCTATAAGATTAAATTGCATAAACATAGTAGATGGTTTGGCTAGATGATGGTACTCACCATGAATGCATGAATGCAGACACACAAAAAAAAAAAGAAAAGAAAGAAAAATCATCCTCATTGCCTGTGTGTCTGCCAGGAGGACAGCAACCCAGTAAGAAGACGCTGGGGGCCAGTTCCACTGCTGGTTAGCATGTGGCTCCCTTAGCTGTGCTTCAACACCTAAACCAGCTGCTGCGCTGGAGGCTGAACGCCATCGCAGTGTCACAGACAAGACGCAGAAGTACATTGAAGTTGGTCCTTTCAGCAGCCTCAAGCTAACTTCATATAACTTCATCTTGAGAGTCGGGACCGCCACATCTGAGACAGTGGTTCTTCTTTTAAACCCTTTAATCCATATTTATTATTATTAACATCTTGATCTCACAGAGGACATCCAGATGACCATGATGTCATCCGGTGCTGAGTGAATGACGCTGAACTACAACACCCACGAGTCAATGTAGCTTTGAAACAGCTTCACACACTCCAGTGCTTATTTATTGATTAAATCAAAGTTTTTGGTGCCTCATGTTCAGAGATTTGTGTTTTGTTGGGGTTCAGATTTCATATAAAGTCACGCAGCTACTTTGAACATTTTGTTTCACTGGATGATTCACTTCAGGAAAAATGCAGAAAGATCTGTCACTGACCATTTTTCAATTGTTATTTTTTTTGCCTTTGACTAGAGGTGAAGGCCACAGCAGGAGAAAGATGTCTCTCCTCCTGCTGAATCATCACGGAGCCACTCATGTTTTGCCATAAGAGCCCCTGAAGTTGGTCACATCTGCAGACCACCAACTTTAAAAGGGAATGTAAGATAAAAGAGAGAAAAAAATCCTTTCACCAAATTCAGACGAGCGTGAAAGGCTCGTCCTTTATCCTCTACTGGGAATGAATCTTTATAAGATTTTCAAGTCGTTATATCCTGTTTGTAATTATTTCACACAGTGTTCCAGATGTTTTGGATTTGGGGTTTTACACTTCTTTTATTCAAAAGGCTCAAACTGAAGAATTGGAGGTGAAGTGATATCATATCATAGTTGGTTGGGAGTATTTGGCCACAGGGGGGCGCTGAGGGACAGCAGCGGTTTCAGCTGAGTTTTTACTGGACTCTGGATGCGTCCAGCACGTGTCCCTGTTTAAATAGTGTTTGGGTCTGGCAGAGCAGGCCAGTCCCCTGCAGCTCTTCATCACGGGGCAGGTGGGAGCTGCGGGTTTCCACAGTTAAACTGGGACCGGACGGTGGATTTAATGGGACACTTTTGTTGAGTTCTTTCTTTTTGCGTAAAGTGATCAGAGGGTTTTGAAATCACCCGCGCCATGTCCGACTGTTTGTTGGTGAAAACACTGGAGGAGCTGAGCCTGGACTCGGGTTATGTGGCCGGGGAGCCCTGCCCGTCCCTCAGCCTGTCCTCCTCCGGCAGGTGGAGACAGTCTCAGCCGCGCGCCAGCACTCCTCGCCGGGGTTCCTGGTGGCAGCACGCCGGCTCCCTGTACAGCAGGAACGGCAGCTGGGACACGGTGAGCACGCTGCCGGAGGACGCCGCGGACGTCCTGGCCAGGTGTCCCCTGCTGCCAGAGCTGGAGGAGTACCCGTGGACTGAGCAGGAGCTGCTGCGGCTGGTGCGTAAAGTCGCCGGCTCGGACGCTTCGTTCACCGCGGAGGCGGTCCAGCGGCTGTCCGTCCTTCTCCGCAGAGCTCTGACGCGGATCTCCCGCGAGGCGCAGCGGCTCAGCGAGCTCCACAAGCGGTGCACGCGCCTGGAGGTGCAGAGCGCCGTGCGGCTGGTGCTCAGCTGGAGTCTGGCCGAGAGGTGCGTCTCCTCCGCGGTGAGGGCCGCGTCGCTGCACTGCATGAGCTCCGGCGACACCGCGCGTCGGCGGGGCGAGTCCGCGCGCTGCGGGCTCACGCTCTCCGTGGGTCGGTTCTTCAGGTGGATGGTGGAGACGCGCGTGTCTGTGCGCGTGCACGACTACGCGGCGGTCTGCCTGACGGCCTGCGTGGAGGGCTTGGCGGAGGAGGTGGCGGCGCGGGCGCTGCGGGCGGCGAGGCTGAGCGCGTCGGAGGAGGAGGCGGGGGCGGTGCGGTTCGACCGGGTCGCCTGCTGCCCGATGACCCCGGAGCTGCTGGACGGAGCCGTGAACAACGACGCGGAGCTGTGGGGGCTCCTGCAGCCCTACGAGCATCTCATGTGCGGCAAAAACGCCAGTGGTGAGTTCACCGCTTAACCGCCGGTTTTTACGCGAATCTGGGTTTTAATCCAGCAAAAAGCAAGGTGGACCTGATATTTGATGAAGTTTTATGAACTTCTGACTTCTGTCACAACATTTTATGAAATCAAATTTACATTAAAAAAAAACTGGAAATTGAGGTATTCTTTATCTTGCATCTACATCCGACTTTCTTTTCATATAATGAGCTCAGGGCAGTTAATAGATTTTGGAGGGGCTTGTGCAAGATTTGGGGAGGCAACAATTTTGTAATTGTCAAGAGTCTTTGGAGACTTTGGACCTTTTTTGCATAACCATGGGCCATCTTAAATCTGTTACAAATGAAGAAGAAATCAAACTGATTTTTATTTTAAATATACAGCCCTGTTTACACCTGGTATTACAGTCCATGCTGAGTCATCTGATCACAAGTGGACATCTTTCAAAACAGATGGAAAGGTCAGAAATTGTGACTCTTTAAAGCTACAAACTTGCAAATAAGGGTTGAAGTGAGATTAGACGTTCAGTTCTAGTCTCATCAGACCAGGACATGTCTCCAGGAATGAAGCTCTTTGTCCCTGTGAGCGTCTCCAAACTGTAATCTGTCTTTGTTCTGTCTCTTCTGGAGTAATGTCTTCTTCCTGGCTGAGTGGTCCTTCAGTCCATGTTGGTCCAGGACTGGTTTCTCTGTGGATGATGACCCTCTCTGACCAGCTTCAGCAGCATCTTCACCAGCTGTTCAGCTTCTGTTCTGGGGTTGGTTCAGGTTCATCTCTGGGACTCAGAACCGTCTCCTTCCTGAGGACCATGATGGTGGACGTTCCCATGGTGGTTCTAGAACTGTTGGAGCAGATGAACGAGGCTCCTTCAGACATCTGCAAACTGAACCAGGATGGAGAACTGGTGGAGGTCCACAGTTCTCTAACTGATATCTTGGCTGGTTTCTTTTGATTTTCCCTGTGATGTCACAGAAGGAAGCAGGATGTTTGAGATGTTAAAATGCATCCAGACGTACCTCCAATTAACAATCAGAAGCTCCCAAAGCCATGACATCATCCAGAGTTTCCCAAATTGTTCAAAGGTGTAGTAATCTTAGTATATGTAAACTTCTGACTTTAAAGAAAGTCATAAAACAGAATTATCTAAAAAAAAAAAAAAAAAACTCCCTCTCTCTTTTTTCTGCCATTAAGCAAATGGAAATCATTTTGATAATGCCAACTGACCTCAGACAGGAAAGGTTTAGTCTGATTTAAAACCTTATTCAGCAGAGGATATATGTTCACGGCAAATCAGGTTGTCCAAACTGGTCATCGTCCAGGCGCCACCTGTGGCCAAAAGAACTGTGATGAGGTGGTCATGGGACGCTGAAGAAACTCTGCGGGCAAGTCGAGAAGAAGTGGAGCTGATGGAGGAGTATACGTACCTTGGGTGTTCACCTGGACAACAGACTGGACTGGAGATGCAACACCGATGCTGGTTTTAAGAAGGGACGGAGCTGAGTTTACCTCTGGAGGAAGCTGAGGTCCTTTAGTGTTTGCAGCAGGATGTTCATATTAGTGCTGGGCGGTATGACCAAAACTCTATATCACGGTATTTTTCAAAATTATATCGGTTTCACTATATTTTTTGTTTTTTTTTTTTTGAAGGCCCAACTGGGTGTTAACCACATTTTCTAATCATTTAGAGAGGAATTGCTGCAGTAAATTGTCTTAGAATGACCTATTTTACTGTCACGAGGAGTGAATATTGTAGAAAAACATTCATATCTACACTAGTATTAATACAGGTTTGCATGGCCTCACAAAATGATACTATTTACAAAGAGGTGGCACTTCATGATTCTAATTAAGTGAAGGAATCAGAATGGATGATAGTTGCAGTTAAAATACAGAACCTTTTTATTTTTCACATTTTGCAAAGAACTTGAAAAAACATTTTGTAAAACATCAACATTAACTACACAATAAAAAACAACATTCTAAAGTTGCCGCGAGGCAACACCAACCTGGTGTTGCCTCCCGCGGCTACAACTTTAGCTCGGCAACATTTGCAGATTATTGTAGTTTGTTGGACGTCGTCTTTTTTAAAGTCCAAAGAACTTCCACACGACAGACCACGGCTCCTCGTTTAGGAAGAAGTTCCTCAGTCTCATGTTGCCGTTCTGGAGCTTCCACTTTCGGGACTTTCGCTGTCCCAAACTAGTAGCGTGTTGTGTCTCCAGTGCAACTGCAAAACAGTCCCCTGTCAAACAATATTCTGCGGCACTTACGTTCCGCCGCGCAGCGTTCCCAACGTTGTGTACGCTACAGTACATACTCACCTGGTATTACGGTATACACCTTTTCAACTTAAAAATTGTGGACATGCGCCCCCTACTGGCCCCGCCATAACTGGAGTGTGCGGTGTTCCACCAACTAACCCAAACACAGCAGCGTGGAGCATTTGTTACGGCTAACACAGACTTGTCTTGGATTGATGATGTTAGGCAGTGGCCTCCAGTTACAGATGAAGGTAGTTTATCACTGTTTTTAATGATTGGTTATGGAAATAGCATGATTTATTCCCATAATCAAACACTAAAAACTGTGGAATGCTGCAACGCTGGTTATAACTAACGTCAACAAGCCATAAAGATTATGTTACTGTAACGTTAACGCTAGCGGTAAATTAGGCTATGTCTTAATGTTATATTTAATTTATTTTATCATTCTCCTAATTCATTCATTTAATTCATTGATTTATAGGCTTGTGCTAGTGCCGAGGGCTACAGTAGCCTCATACTGCTGTTTTTAGGCCAGAATCGTCCGGGACTCTCAGCAAGACTATGAGTAGTACGAGATTGAATGTTAACGAAAACTCACCCGGCTGTATTTATTTGGAACAAAGTCCTTTCTGTTGATATTTTTCACCCACGTCTTCCTAACTTCTTGTTCTGCAAACAAGGCAGTCTTCGTGCAGTAAAGGCTTGTGTATTTCACATACTTTCTTCTTCCATTGTTGAATTTTCACGCCATTGTTGGCACAGTTTATGACGGAACATGTATTCCCACTCGATCGACTCAACATTATAAAAATATCTATTTGTAGAAAGAGAAAAACACTGGTTAATCTGCGAGCCGGTGAAAGTGTCGCTCTGTAGCACAACCCAGCAATGGTGGACGGGGTACTTCCGGGGGGCTGGCCCGAAAAGGTCTACATGAAAAATTCATATCATAAGAAAAATAAACACCGATATTCGGTATACCGCCCAGCACTAGTTCATATCTTCTATAAGTCTGTTACAGAGAGTTTAGTCCTCTATAGAGGAGCATCGGGGGGGGGGGGGGGGGGGGGGGGGGGGGGGGGGGGGGGGGTCTGCTGCTGAAGAGTTAATGATGGCGTTAAATTGCTCAGAGAGCACCCTCGATTGTGATAAGCATCAGAAGCTACACCACCGACGACAACATGGAGACGGTGATTGGAAAATCCCTCGGACAGGAAACCGGTGATTTGGGTAATAAGACGGAAGTAGACGACCGTCTCTGATAGATGCTGGAGTCAGATACCGACTGGGATGCACTCTGGTTGGTCTGGTTGGTCTTGGAGTTGAAGTAAAGACCCACTTCCTCCTCAATTAGCTCAAAAGTCTTCTGGTAATGGCATATTAACTGTGCTTTTAATCTAACATTTTTTTAAATGAACATTTTTCTATGCTTCAGAATATATATGAGGGTTTCTGAAGCTCAGAGGCTCCAGTATGAGATCACCCTGACAGTTTCTGCATCTGCTTCAGTCCGACATGTGTGACCTCTCCACTCATGACTGAACAGGCCGCATCCACTGAACCTCGGAAACAGGAAGTCAAAACAGCAGCCAGATGGTCAACTTAAGAAAGAAATAAGGTTGTAGTGCTCTGATGTGAGACGGACTGTTGTTAAGTTGTCATTAGAGATGAGCGGTGGAGGAGTTGGACCAAGACAGCTGGACGGCGCTTCCGAAGAGAAAGCAAATATTCTTTCAAATGAAACTGAAGTCGATATTTCAAAGTGGTCCATATGAACCTTTGCAGTTTTCCCATGGTCACATGACCATCTCACCTCAGTGCTGCTACCTGCATCTGTTTATGTAGTAATTTAATTCAGTCATTTGTGAGCTCTCCTCTCTCTGTCCTCCATCCTCTCTCTGTCCTGTCTCTCCTCTCTTTTTCTTTCTTTACCTGGCTGGTCTTCATCTGGAAGGTCCCTCCATATGATCCAGGTCCTGATCAAGGTTTCTTCCTCTTAAAGTGGAGTTTTTTCTTTCCACTGTTTGGCTTCAAGTTTTTTTTCTCCCTGTGGCATTTTTTTTTACTTGCCATTATCCTTGATTTGGATTTAATATTATAATATTAGTAGGGCTGGGCAACGATCAAAATTTTTAATCGCCATTAATCACATTGTATACGCAAAATCAAATAATGAATTAAAAAGTAGTGTAAAATGCACTTTTATTTAAATGTTCTGCTGCCATATGAACTAAAGTGCCATAACATTTGTTGTTCAAACACTTTTAACATCAGCACTTGTCAGTAACACATATTTAGTGTAAATGTCATCTTAAAAAAATGTAAAATAAAATAAAGCTTATTGCCACTGCCAGGGCATTAATGTCATCCTGTTTTGATAAAAAATAGTCTACATACAAAATTTAATAAAATGATTGTGGCTCAGCACAATCAGAACATTAAAACAGGTAATTTCTGAGGTAACAGCAGAAACTTTTAATGGGAAAGAATTAAAAAGTGACATTTTATTATGTTTTTCTTTTTTTAATCTAACACAAAAAAAAAAAACTAAAAAAAAAAAATTTTTTTATATTTCAATTTTAGACTTGGATCAAAAATACGAAATGAAAAAAAAACACGGGCCATGGAACTGAATTTGTTATATGATTAAGGACTGGACTTTCTGTTGTCATTACACATCTGTGCCACTAGATGGAGCCGCACTGCAGTAACCAGCTAGAGAACAGCAGGACAGTGAACACATGGAGCAGATCTGATGGAACATGGAGGAGTTTTGTTGCAGTCAAGAATTATTTTTTCCAGACAGAATTGTTAATATTGCTACCTGAGTTGCTACCTGAACTGTAAAGTTCATGGATTTTTACTGTTCTCCATGTCTGTTTTAGCTTTTTCGCATGTTTGTCTTCCAGTTCCGCAGCAGCCAGTAACAGACTTTTCAAGACAAAAGCATGTGAGCAACATGCGTTAACGCCCGATAAAATAAATGTCGGCGTTAATAAATTAATGAGTTAACGCGATAATAACGCGTTAACTTCCCCAGCCCGAAATATTAGTTAATGATATTTGCTCGAGGGGGGGTCATGATCTGGGTCTCTGTAAACTGCCTAGAGACGATTGACATTTAAACAGACGCTGTACAAATGAAATTGAATTGAATTGTTTCGCCCCCACTAGGCTTGGGCGGTATCCAGATTTTGATATCGTCAAACTTTCTTCACATTTTACCGCGGTATACAGAATTACCGTGACTATTATCATGACCGACTTGTGCCTTCACCCTCGGAAATTGAATACCACTTATACAAATGTATAAATTGCGTCATCAGTATTTGCCGGCTCTTCTTTCTCGTTTGCCTGGAACCCGAAATACTCTCAAACTGCAGAAGTTGTTGTTTTTTGACACCAAGTCACTCTGTGCAGGATCTGCCATCTTTCTCCCCCTCTCTCTCCTCCACGCTGTCACGTAATGACGACGTCACGTTCATAAACTTTATGGTAAGTCTCCAAAAGTAGGCTAAAACATAACTGTTTAAGTAAACTTGAAAATTCAACCACTCATAAGTGCTACTGGACATAGAATCAATTTTAGCATTTAGCATTAAATTACTTTTATTTAATATGTAATCCTTATCTCCAGTATAAGTGCATTGCATTTTTTTCATGACGGTATTGGAACTGATACCGCTGCTATTTTTAAACATCGCAGTGTACGGTATTGCCGTAATACCGCCCAAGCCTAGCCCCCGCCCAAACGCTGCACCACGAGTCATGTGACACCAGTCAGTGAAGTATGATGACGTAATGATACTTCAGTCCACTGAAGCATCATTAAATGTAGACTTTGGCTGCGTAACGGCCAACGAGGTCAGCAGCTGCTGCTGTTCCACGTCCGCGTTGTTTTGCACCGTCGTTAAGATGCATCTTTGTTTCTACTGGTAATGATGCCGCTGATGACCTAGATAACCACAGATAAGACTAGGCGAGTGCATGTTTTCGTTGGATCGAGGGGTCTGATGTCAGACCTCCAGACTGTAGGTGGGTCATTCTTCAACTAGGGTCAAATTTGGTCTCAAAAATTTTAGAAAATCAAACACATATTTTAGGTAATATTTTGATATGTTTTGCTTATCCATTATGTGTTGAAATACATTCTGGTAGCTGTTGTGATGTAATTATATTGATAATATATATTTTATGTATAACAAACAATGTGTTTTACAAACCAAATTATTTACCAAACTCATGTTTTCAAAACATTTCATGAAATTTCACACATAAATGATCCCAAATATATAAATATATTTATTTTCAGGATTTTAATTTCCATCACAATGAAAATCGTGATGGAAATGACTGTTGTGGAAATGACAGTGTTACTTTTTTCAGAAATCTCATGTTGTATTAGCATGCTAATCTCTGTTTTAAAACTAGTATTAAATATACACAAAATACACGACATGAAATGTTATTTTAATAATTATTTACAAATTTAAAGAAAATATGAGCTGTTTGGAAATGACGACCAATAAACATATTCTTTTTTTGGAAAAATATTTACCTTGATTTTTTTCAGCTTTCATATTCTTCCAGGGAGCTAGCTCTGCTCTCCTGCCATGTGCTCTCCTGTGAATGACTGTTACCATGGTTACCATGGTTGCAGGTGTTCAAACCTTAAAAAAACCTCCCTAAAGTTACATTTTGTGGTGTGTGATGGAAATGACAGTGACCCCAAGGGACAGGTGTTCTTTTTATTAAAAAAAGACATTTAAAACTACTGTATCTTAAAACACATGGTATGTTTCATTAAAATAGGTATTTATGTACCATTTGTCTGTAAAGTTAGTTTTTAAATCAAAATGTAATTCAATAGTAAGAGGGATTGAAGGTCAAAAATCTGACACAACAGCACAATCCATACATATATAACCATAGTTTATGTAGTAAAAATAACACTTGACCTTTAAATTCATTTTTGTATGTTCCTCTTGGTGTCAAGTAACTGTGCCTAAAACAAAAAAATCAAGTAAATGTGTTTTGCATCTATTATTCCTGCAAAGGACACAGATTATACTGTAGTTGAAGCATGACCCAGGTGCGCTCAGAGCAACGTCAGGTCAAACATCCGAGCGCATGGACGCGTCTGACGCTAATAAATAAAACACGGAGCCATGTTTCACGTGAAGCACGCGCCGCTGTAAACTGTCAGATGACGGATGGAGGCCGTGTGAAAACACGGTAAACACAAGCCCACTGTGGGAGGGCGCGTCCCCGCCGCCTGTCTGCCGCCCGACAGCCTTCGGCCTCTTCAAACTTGCCTCCCAGGAGGCCGAGCAGGAAGCGTGCGGGTGAAGTAAATGAGTGAGTGTTGTTAGCCCCCTGACCCCACGCAGACGGCACAAAGGAGCCCTCTGTGAACAAAGCGCCCCATCCAGGCGAGCCCGGTGGGGATGTCGCACCTCTGTGGGAACGAGGCGCCCAGCAGAGCGGCTGCTCCAACTGCTATGCCTCGACCTGGAAGCAAACACCAGCGGTGGCGCGTGGGAGAGCGTTTCCACTCAGTCTGCCGAGATCCCGCGGACGGTTTCCAAAGACGCAGCTTCTAACATCATTATCTGATCACTGATCACAGACGTGGATCACCTCACCGGAGCTGCAGGGATCATCAGCCTCGAACCTGCTCCGGTTTTAAAAAGACTATTCTCACGCTTAAAACGCCACCTTTACTTTGAGCGTCCCCTTCAAATGTGCATTTTTAACGCCTCTTTGTCATCTCTGTGTTGACCTTCAGACCGTGGAGGAAGTGGACGTGGACAGCTGGAGAAATGTCCACCCCAGAGCAGGGAGACGGTCCCGCTCTGAGCTGCCAAACTTCCCACGATTTCATCTCCATCTGCTCTTTTACGCAGAAACTCTAAAACAGAAGGGAGAAGTTGTTTTTCAGGGTTTTCTCATGCTCGTATGGCTCCGGTCTGAGATGTCTTCCCCCCCGGAGAGTCGAGGGAAGGGCCAAGAAGAGCCTGCGATGCTGAATCAGTCACGAGTAAATGATTAATCAGACGCTGATGATTCTACAAGCCCGTGAATTAAAACGCCAGATGTCTTTGCGTCAGCAAGGACAGGAGTCTCTCAGGAGGCGTCTCTTACCCCCCGTACTTGCGAGCTATGTGGGACGGAGGTTGAGCTTGGACTGTTTTCTTTCTGGTTCACAGGAACAAAATAATTCCCCAGGAATGTTATTAGATGGAGAGGGGTGTAAAATAGGGATGCACGCGGTTAACCGTTAAGCCGTTAACCGATAACAGTAACTCTAACCAATTAATACTAATGGTCAATTTTGTTTTTAAGCTATGTAATTCAATCAACTCATGGGGGCGTGTCGACAGGTGCAACACATGCCATCACATGCTTTCCATCTCAGCCCACTTTACAGGGAAGATGAAGAGAGCAAAAAGGAGGACCATCGCAGCGAACTTTGCCCTCCATGACGGCCGGGAGAAAGTGTGACACGTGGCGGTCTGAGAAGATAACAGAAAAAATTCTGTTCAAAGCTGGAAAAAGACATTTTGCCCATCAGTGTGGTCAGTGGTGAAGGGTTCCAGGAGCTAATGGGCTATATCGAGCCTAATTACCAAATTCCATAAAGGGTTAGGGGTTAGGGTTATGGTGGTTAAGATTAGGGTTAAGATTAGGGTTAGGGTCGGTCTAGGTTAGCTAACCCTAACCCTAGACCTGACCATTTCCCAACGATTAGAGGCTCGTTTCAGGAGAGGAAAAAGGAACTGAAAACGCGACTTGCACGTACTAAGTTGGTGGCTATTACAACGGACTGCTGGACCGCGCTCACAACAGAGAGCTACGGGACAATTACATGTCGCTATAACAATGAGTACTGGAAAGCTAATTCTGCCGTCCTGTTAACGCAGAGCATGCTGGGTAGACACACAGCTGATAACCTCACAGCTAAACTGGTTGATGCAGTGGAGACGTGGGGACTTGGTGGGAAAGTGTCCGCATGCGTCCACGGGTCAGCTGGGACTCGATCCCCTGTTTTGCACAAACACTGCAGCTGGCGGTAAATGATGGATTTAATGTGTTTGTGTGTCGTGTTATCGGCAGCATGGAAGGGCATTTAAATCTTATCGGTTAACGGTCATTAAAAAAAATCCAAAATGTGCATCCTTAGTGTAAAACCATCGTTAGAAACCAAAATGATGTGAATCGAAGCGGTGAAAGGCGTTTAGCGTGTTTAGCTCCTCCAGCTAAGCTGCCTCTCAAGGTGGGCACCCTTTTGGACTCGACTAACTCTTCCCAGACCTCCGCAGGGACCTGAAAGCCGTGAGCTGCGTATCAGCTCGTCGAGGGTCCTGGCTCCTCGTTTCAGAGAAGCCGGATCAGGACAAGCGTGAGGCAACGCCCGCTATGATCCCGGGACGGAGACGGAGCCCGGTCGACCCGGAGGACTACACTGGCTACCTGAGCGTTGGCTCGTTGAGGGCTTCAGTGGTGCTCGGAGCTCCACCGGTCTGTTTCAGCTCCGCCGGTGCTTCAGCAGCGACAACACAGATGAGGCTGTCTGGACGGATTCGGTCAGAATTTCCAGACAAGATCACGACTCGGGCAAAAGAAAATTTAAATCTTCAAACCGGCTCCGGAAAACCTTTTGGTGACATCACACCAGGCTAGTCCAGATGTTCCTAAACTGTCTAAGTTCCGGCCCATTTAATCTTCCTCTGCCTGTATATCCTCAACATTTGGCTCCAAATCCCCAGAACTTCGTTCAATGGTGCTTTTTTACATTTTTCCTCTTAAATTCTGCCAACTCAGCGGCGCTGTGAGATTTTACTCCACGTACAGCTGCTCCGATCATCAACGGGACCTTGTTTGTCCTCGCTGGACTCTGCTGAGACTCTGCTGAGGACTCTGCTGAGGTGATGCTGACCTCCAACACCACCCTCTGTGCTCCTGTTGTTCCAGCCAAACACTCGCAGCTTTATACCACGAAGCAGAAAAGGCCTGTTGTGTTTTGGGCCACGGTGACTGTGCCTCTGTTTCCACGTGGAACACACACACACACACACACTCTGAGGATGGGGTAGCAGGGTTTCAGCAGGGTCGGGGGTTGGGGGTTGTTGAGCGTTGTTTTTATTCAGCCACAAGTACACACAAGGAGAGAGCTGAAGGAAGTGACTTAATCGCTCATAATTCTGTGTATAAGAAGGCCAGTGTTGAGGTGTATGTGTGTGTTTTATTTGGGGGGGGGGGGGGGGGGGTGGGTGGGGGGGGGGGGGGTGTCAGCGCTGCACAGGTAGGGACTGGAAAACAGTGATTTGTGCTTTGTCTATAACAGACTAGTCTCCTGTTGTGAACCCATGAATAGCTCCTTGTCCCCCCCCCAACCAGAAAGCTAACCTGCGCCAATTATCCGCCACACTGGTGTCTTGTTCAACACGTCCGTCTTCAGACAAGACCCTGCTTTCACAAAGCAGCCGTCGGCCTCTGCTTCATCCCGTAGGACCTGGTCGGGATTGAGGTCAAGGACTTGACGCTCAGACCGGTCCAGTTCGGGACACGGAGCTGGTCTCGTGCATGAAAACGGAGCGGTTGATTTGACTGACCCTTCCAGGCCGTTAAGGTCACCTGGTTTTAGACGTGCCCAGAACAAGACTTAAAATAAGAGGTGATGGAGTTTTGGGGATTACTGCACCTGAATTATGGAACCGTCTAATATCTGGACTCATATTAGGACTTTTTACATCGCTGTTGCATCTTCAAGTAGCCAGAAGTTGCATAATTTGAGTGTTTTATCATTGAAAAATATGCATATTTTTTGTATTTTATTGCATTAGATTTTATTAAATTTTTTTTTTAGGGCCGGACAAGTTAATGTGTTATTATCGCGTTTACGCATTAGTTTATTAATGCCGACATTTATTTTATCGCGCGTTAACGCATGTTGCTCGCATGCTTTTGTTTTGAAAAGTCTGTTACTGGCTGCTGAGGAACCGGAAAACAATTGACAGGTAAACAAGGAAAAGCTAAAACAGACATGGGGAACGGTAAAAATCTGTGAACTTTACAGTTCAGGTAACAACTCAGGTAGAAATATTAACAATTCTGTCTAAAAAAAAAAAATTCTGGACTGCAACAAAACTTTCACGTCATTCCTCCATGTTCCATCAGATCTGCTCCATGTGTTCACTGTCCTGCTGTTCTCTAGCTGGTTACTGCAGTGCGGCTCCATCTAGTGGCACAGATGTGTAATGACAACAGAAAGTCCAGTCCTCGATTATAAAACAAATTCAGTTCTGTGGCCCATTTTTTTATTTCGTATTTTTGATCCAAGTCTAAAATGGAATTATATATATATCTATAAAAAAACAGGCATTTTTTTCATTTTTTTTGTGTTAGATAAAAAAAAACGCAATAAAATGTGACTTTTTAATTTTTTTATTTTTGATTTACAATTGAAAATGGAAAGAATGAATGTTGCACAGATTGGTAAAGTTACTGAACTTAACATGGACATTTTCATTTTAAAGTTCTCCCAGACGGAGGATTCAACAGAAACAAGGTTTGTAACAACCCAGAGCCGGCCCAAGCCTCAATGGGGCCCTAAGCAAAATTTGATTGTGGGGCCCCCTATTTCTGCCAATAATATTGATTGTTGATCATTCACACACCTACTACAGTATAAACTTATTACGCCTAACATGTCTTTACACATTTAAGGGGGTGGCCTAGGTAATAACATAAATATACCAATGCAACAATACAAAAATAATGATGAATGATGTTCAGGGTGGCCACATATGGTTTTTAATCTCACATTCAGCTTCAAGAGCAGCCTGAGGTTGATTTTCACAACATAGAAAAACTACAACAGCAATGTGCAAAAATTTCAGGCAGATATTTCAATAATCATGTAAATGAACAGGTACCTGAAACCAGGTAACAAAAATGGTTTTAAAAAGAACAAATATAAAGTTGAATAATGTAAAATGTATGCTTAAAATTAGTGAATAGGCAGTGGCCCTCTGATTACCTGCTCAGTTCTGTCTGAATCTGAGAGGAAAGAAGGCCACTCAGCTGGATCAACTGGCAGAGCTGATGATGATCCATGGTGAAAAAAAAACCTAAAAGCTTAAAATCTCTTTTATCAGTGTGTTTTTGCTTGTAATAAGAAAAACTCTGCCAGTGAAACAACTGAAATTTACTTCAGTAATTTGGAAATAATATGTGTTTGTCTAAAAAGTCCCTCATCATATGATTATATCTTAAATTAAATCTTATTGAGATAATTTGACAATTACATGAAAGGAGTTTTGCAGTTAAATTACCAGGTAAATCAGACACAGAGCCTGATGGGACGGTGGGCACTGAGGATGGAGGTGCGAGACAAGGCTCTGTAGAAGATGAAGATGCACCTGAAATACATTAATATACACACATATTATTGAGATACACTTAATTCCCTTCAGGTGTAATTCTTATACTTCAAAATGAAATGTACTGTGTAGTGCCAGTCTTTCCCTGACCTGATGCATTTCCTACAGTTGAGCCTAAGGATGTGGACGGAGACTGGGCTCCAAAGTACTTAAACAGTGCTTCTGGGGAAGTTTCACATTATGAGTTGATGTAAAAAAACAACAACAAAAAAATAATATGTTTTTTTTGCTCACATAAATAACCAAGCTCTGCAGCAAACAATTTGAGCAACATATCAGCCTGATCCAAAAACATATTGCTAGCACTGCGCTTGCTAGCAAACAGATGACCATCAAATATTAGCAATAACTTTGTTTTGAAGCCAAAAAGAAAAGAAGGGAGAAATATATAGGGCCAACCCTGAGAATCAACTTGTAGTTAAAGCTCAGACACAAATACAAAATAGGCCAGATGAAGGATAAATCTCTCTCGTTTTAAACTAGCTAGCTATTAGCCTATGTTATTAACTGCTACACAAATCTCTTTAATTAACATTCCATGACATGCAAACATACCTTTATCTTGGCATTTTTTTCTCTTCTTCCTCTTTCTTTTCTCTGCTCCTGAAGGATATGTCCTTTTTTGTGACATTTTTTGCCCCTTAACTACCTGCGCTTTGGACACTCAGTGCGCATTGCAGGAGGTACACATTACCGATAGTGGAGCTTTGACATAGAACGGCAGTAAGAATCACTAGGCCTACATCAGCAGCAACACTAAAAAAAATTTTTATTTTGTTTTATTTCATTTTTACAATATTATATCTTTGCTCATACAGAAAGCATCACTCATACATGCAAAAAAAAAAAAATAAAAATATTTTTTTGTTGATTACTCTTTGGGGCCCCCTACTGGCCGCGGGGCCCTAAGCAGGTGCTTAGTTTGCTTATGCCTTGGGCCGGCTCTGTAACAACTGACAAGTTGAACTCCCCGTAAAAAGTTTCTGCTGTTACCTCAGAAATGACCTGTTTTAATGTTCTGATTGTGCTGAGCCACAATCATTTTGTTGAATTTTGTTGGTAGACTTTTTTTTTTTAAATTTTTAAAAAACAGGATGACATTAATGCCCTGGCAGTGGCAATAAGCTTTATTTTATTTTACATTTTTTAAGATGAGATTTACACTAAATATGTGTTAATGACAAGAGCTGATGTTAAAAGTGTTTGAACAACAAATGTTATGGCACTTTAGTTCATATGGCAGCAGAACATTTAAATAAAAGTGCATTTTACACCACTTTTGAATTAATTATTTGATTTTGCGTATACAATGCGATTAATCGTGATTAATCAGGGAAATCATGCGATTAATCGCGAATAAAAATTTTAATCATTGCCCAGCGTTAATTTTTTATCATGTATAAATGTATTTGTTTATTTTTATATTCTGTTCTGTGAAGCACTTTTGCCTTAAATTTGCTTTGTAAATAAAGTTGACTGATCTCCAAAGGTGAGAATGAATATATGGAAAAATAAAGTCAGTTAGTTGCTGTGAAGTAGGACATGTCTGCACGTTGGCTGCAGGAGGCTTCGGTTTTTTTGCAGATCGTCATCGCTGATGCAGGTTCCATTGTGCTGAAGACCAGGAGTCAGCAGATGCTCCATTCAGTGGATACAATGGACTCATGAAGTGTGTGTGTCGGTTCATGCTGGCAGAGCTGTGAACTGTGTTGCTGTGTACTTTCAAAGTGTTGCTTTGAGGCTGTGTGTGTTAGCTCACATGCACATGGGATGTGTCTAGTTTACTGTGAAAGGAAAGTGTCAGCTTTGCTCTGTAATAAATGTATTTTTTACATTTATTTGTCCCGTCCTGCAGATGTGTCTCCGTAGCCACGCCTCCAAAGCGCACTAGCCTCCCGTGCCGGTTCACGTTACCGTCTGTGCATCTGTGCTGCCTGACATCCAGCCCCTCCCCCCCTCCCAGAGTTGTAAACCAGAAAAGCATTAATGGATCCGTACCTGTGTGTTCAGGTGAGCTGTCGCTGCCGGTGCACATCAGCCCGTACACGAAGGCTCCCAAGGACCCGATGGAGAGCAGGGAAGAGGCATACATGCAGCTGGAGCTGCGAACGCTGGAGCAGGCGCTGCTAGCCACCTGCGTGGGCAGCATCACAGAGCTTAGTAAGTGTGTGTTTTAAGGGTGTGAAAAAAAATTGATTTGGCGATATATCACGATTTTGGCCGCCCGATATAATATCGATTTTTCAGCTCCTAATATTTTTTTTTTTAAGTAAAATTCATTCATTTACTTAAATGTGCAAAAATACTAATAATAAACAATAAATAGGTTGTTTTGAAGCAAATACTGTTGACTCAATTTGTCCTCTGAATGATCAAAATCATCTGATGAACATATACAGCAACTTGATGTTTCATCTCTACTTTTAATTTTGATATTAACTGGGTAGAATATCGCAATATATCGCGATAATATCTAGGGGTGCACGATAACTATTGGGCCGATAACTATCAAATTATGATAACAGGAAAATTATGATGTCATCCTGATAACTCCGATATCACGACGAATAGCCCCGATAACATATATTTTTGTCAACACAGCAGTGCCTCGCTCCCTCTGAGCCTTGAATGACCGGCAGTGAATGATATGTTCAAGTGAAGTACGCATAATCAGAAAAACGAGTACTCAATAAGGAAAATCAAGAATACCCCCTCATGCCAGAAAACAACTCGTTAACTCGGTCATAATTTTAGTAGTTACTGACTTGAATTGATATTTGCAGTATTTCCCCTCGTGTTATACATAAAAAAAGAAAAAAATATAAAAGGCTGAAAGAACGACTAGCAAATGAGGGAACGTGGGAATTTACGTTACACCTTGAATGCAGCCTGCAGCACAGCGTACTGATCACAACAAACATGGCGGCATGGAACTTGGTTAAAGTTTCAGAAGAAGATAGTTTGGTGGTTATTTGTGACGAATCCTCCGAGTGAATTCTACGAGGAGGGAAGCACAAGCTTTAATACGTAAAATCTGATCAGCCACCTACAACATAACAATCGCTTCCATGGAGTTTTGAAATCGCACTAACGTGAGCTAACGTGAGCTAACGGAAGCTAATGCTAACGTGCGCAAGCCAGCAGCAGTCTCCCCTCTCCCTCATTCCTCTCATCTAAAGCTTCCATGAGATTAAAAAATAAAAAACAAAAAACTACTGAACCTCATTTAACTTTAATTAAAGGTATTAATTTAAATGGAACCACAAGCCAAAATCCTTTAAATGTTAATCTTTTTCAGTTTGTAATTCTGATGCATGTATTTCCATTAGTTCAAGGAGCCTTTATTTTTTATATCAGTCAGTAATGAACCTTTTTTAAAGGTGGGGTGGGTGGTTTGTTTGATAGCTTTACGAAAATGTGAGAGAGGCTTGCCAATAATTTTTAATTGGAAAAAATAAAGTTTTTCATTGGAAAAAATAAATACCTGTTTATTTAAAAAGTCAAAACTATTTTTGATTTTTTTCATAGTATTGATGTAATGATCTTAGGTATATGTTATCGATACTGATAACACCCCTATGTGTGTGTTATCGGTATCGATCTTTAGGAGCTGAAAGTTATCGGTTATCGGTATCGGTTTTAAAAAAACAGTTATCATTAATAATAATAATATCATATTGTGGCCCAAGAATCACGAAACATATTGTATTGCGAGGTCCTTGCCAATACTCACCCCTAGTGTGTTTGAGTTTTTTTTAAATATGTTCAAAGTGTGTGTGTGTGTGTGTGGGGGGGGTGTTGGTGGACACGTCGCCCGCCCCTCTTGCGTGAGTTACACAACAACGCATCACTTGTATCCTGGAAACAAGAACACTTTCACACCTTGCAGGCCACCGCACCTCATTACCCTTCGCCCGTTACTCGGGGAAAAATGAAGTGAGGGCTTTCATGTCTCGTTGAAGTTGATGGACCACCTGGACGCGTTTCACACTTCAGACCTCCGTCACTATAACTGCTTCTTGTTGCAAGAGTGACGAGAAGATCCCCCCCCCTCACCGTTACACGACCAGCAGCAGTTGGCGTCAGGTTGGAGAGCTTCGTTGAGGCCGTAGCTGGCGGGGGTCTCTGGCCGCTGTCGTCCACCTGCTGCGAGGGTTTTGCTCTTGTGTGCTTGGTTCTTCTGCCCTTTTCCATCATCTTCAACCAGCTTGGCTGTTCTCCTCTGACCTCTGGCATCAACGGGTGGTACTCACTGGAGATTTACTCGTTTATGGGCTAATATCTCTGTAAACCCACTAAAGATGGTTGTTAGTGAGAATCCCAGTAGATCTGAAATAATCAGAGCAACAACCAAGCCACGTTTAAAGTCGCTCAAATCCCCTTTCGCCCCCATTTGAACTGGTTTGAACTTCCACAGGTCGTCTTGACCACCTCTGCACGCCTAAATGTAATGAGCTTCTGTCATGTGATCCTCTGATGAGATTTTTGTAGCAACAGGTGGAGTGTGAGTGGGAGTTGTTTCTGTTAGGAACTGCATCTCATCAACAATGTGGCTCCACCCGGTGGCCAAACCGGGCGCTACAGTAAATCTAAACTGTTGTGATAGTTTGACTTGATCTCCTTTTCATCAGTTTCCAGTAATATGTACATCAATGACTACTGATGGTTTAAAGCCAAACTCCAGAAGTCATGGTTTCTGTCCTCCCGTCCAGGTGATCTGGTCTCTCGAGCGATGCACCACATGCAGCGACTGCGCAGCTGCAGCCCCTCCATCAGCAACGCCCGCTCCGCCAGTCCTGGACCGGTGTCCTGGGCCCCGGACGCTCTCCGCACCCTCTACTACTTCCTGTCCAGCCCCCAGATGGAGTCCTTGGAGAATCCCAACCTGGATCCGTCCGCCCTTGACGCTGCGCAGAGAGAGGTGTCGTCCTGCACTCATCAGGACTCATTCAAGGTTTTTTTTTCTTTTTCTGATGCATCTTGATCTCCTCCAGGCCGTTCCTGCTCCTCCCTCCTCTCATGGAGTGGATCCGGGTGTCCGTGGTCCACGCTGAGCACCGCCGCAGCCTGCTGGTGGACAGTGATGATGTCAGACAGACGGCCAGACAGCTCCTCCCGGGACTGGACTGTGAGCCCAGACAGCTGAGGTGAGACGCCAGCGAGTTTAACCTGCAGCCAGGTGCTGCTAATCTGGAACCTTAGAGCTGTTTGGTTCTTCCCGTCTGAACCAGAGGGAATGACCCGGTAATGGTTTGAGTCTCTGGCTGTCTTCAGGTCCCAGTGCTGTTTCCAGTCCTTCAAGTGTCTGGATGCAGAAGCTGCTTCGGCAAAGTTCCGGCTGGATTTGGGTTTCAGGATGCTGTCCTGCGGCCGCGCAGATCTGCTCCAGCGGGCGGCGGGGCTTCTGGGGGCCGAGGGCGTCGACACCACGGACGACCAGGTGAGCGCTGGTTCTTCTCCTCTGTTGTTCAACGGCGCCTGCCCTGGATACGGACTTTTCCACCAGGCTGCCGTTTTTATTGTGTTCTTATTCTGACTTTTCCTGGTGTTAAAAAACTTCATGGTTTGTAACAGGAGCAGAGGGTTCGGTGGGTCCATTATAACCTGTAACGGACGGATGTCCAGCAGGAAAAGATGTGTAAAAAAACAAGAGAATAAATGTAATAATAGTAATATATTTATACAAAATAATACTGTAAAAATATAAAGACAGGTGGCAAAATCAAAATGCGGTTAAAATTATTTCTTTTGAATAATTAGTTGTTATCTTACGTCTTAAATCATGTATATTTGTATTTTAAAATAATATTAATAAAATAAAATTATTAGAGATGCACAATAATTATCGACCCGATAACTATCGGGCTGATAACAGGAAATTATGACATCATCCCGATAAGTCCGATATCATGACAAATAGCCCCGATAACATATATATTCTGTCAACATGGCAGTGTCTCGCTCCCTCTGAGCCTTGAATGACCGGCAGTGAATGTTGTGTTCAAGTGACGTCGGCATAATCAGAAAAACGATTTATCAATAAGGAAAATCAAGAATACCCCCTCATGCCAGAAAACAACTCGTTAACTCGGTCATAATTTTAGTAGTTGCTGACTTGAATTGATATTTGCAGTATTTTCCCACAAGTTACACATAAAAATAGAAAAAAATAGAAAAGGCTGAAAGAACAACTAGCAAACGAGGAAACGGAGGAATTTACGTTACAGCTTGAATGCAGCATTGCGGAACACTGCGCTGAAAAAAAAATCATGGCGGAGATGGTGCAGAACTTCGTTAAAGTTTTAGAGAAGATAGTTCGCTGGTTATTTGAGACAAATGCTTCAAGCGAAGGAGGGAAACAGCACAAGCTTTAATACATCAAACCCGACCAGCCACCTGAAACATAACCATCGCTTTGAAATCGCGCTAATGTGAGCTAACAAGAGCTAACGTGAGCAAGAAAACACCAGTCTCGTCTCTGTTCCCCTCTCCTCTCCTCGCCTTCATTTCTCTCAAGCTAAAGCTTCCATGAGATTAAAAAAAAACCCAAAAACTAGTAAACCATCATTTACTTTAAAGACATTCATTTGAATGGAACCACAAGATTGAATTTCCCTTTATGGGATAAATAAAATATTTTTCATTTCATTTTTCATTTAATTTCAAGCCAAAATCCTTTAAATGTATTTCTTTGTTACTATGGCGTGCACTTTTTCAGTTTATTTACACAGACAAGTCTGACTTGTATCAGTACATTATGACCTGTGCATTATTTTTTATTGTCATTTAGGAATGCATCTTTTCAGTTTGTAATTCTGATTCATGTATTTCCATCAGTTCAAGGAGCCTTTATTTTTATATCAGTCAGTAATGAACCTTATTTAAGTTGATGTGAGATATCAAATAGGTTTGTTTGATAGCTTTATGAAAATGTTTCTGAAAATGTGGCTTGCCAAAAATTTTTCATTGGAAAAAATAAATATCTGTTCATTTAAAGAGTCCAAACTGTTTTTGGTTTTGTTCATAGTATTGATGTAATGATCTTAGGTATATGTGTGTGTGATCGTTATCAGTATCGGCCTTTAGGAGCTGAAAGTTATCGGTTATCGGTTTTAAAAAAGTTATCGTGCATACCTAAAAATTATAATAAATATTAACTTTTATAAACCATAACTAAATATAGAAAAATAAAATAGGATAATTTTAAATAAATAAAGTTTGACTAATCATTTTGTATTTTTTCTTCTTATTTTTTTCTCTTCTTTTCGATATAATTTTGTTTCCTTCAAGCTTGAACACTGAATCGGTCAGATTTGAGCCACAGCTGGCTTCCTTACTCATGTATCTAATGAATATATAGTTTAGTCTTTTTTCCATTTTCTTAAGCACCATCTTTAGCGTCTCCCAACCTTCCACAGATCTATGTCTCCTGGTTTGAAAAGTGCAGGAACTCTTCAACCTGAAGTTCTTTCTGATGAAGAACTTCAACCTGAAGTTCTTCCTGATGACCAGCAGAGGGCGACGCTTCACCACAGATATCAGCTCAGTCATGTTTCTGATGGAAATATGAGAGAAAATGACTGGATCTGGTTTATTACTACAGCAGATACTGATAGTGTGATGTAGAGTAAAACGATGTTAAAGTGCAGCTCAAAGTACTTTAAAACACACACTAATGTCATCATTTAGTTTGATTTGGATAATCTAGCAGAATAACTAAATGAGTTTCAGTGACCTTTCTGTTTTTTGTAATTACAGAAATTGTACTTTTCTCTCTTTTTTTATGTGAAAACTATTTCCACTCAGCTTTTTTTCTTGCTTCTCTCTTCATGGAAATCATCTCCCACATGTTTCATGAATAATAAAATATGTCCCGCTGTCTGCTCCTGCAGGGAATGACGCCTCTGATGTACGCCTCTGCAGCGGGCGACGAAGCGTTGGTGCAGATGCTCATCGAGGCGGGAGCTCACCTGAACCTGCAGGTGACGCGGCGGCCGTCTCGTTCCCTCTGCACCGCCGCGGCTGCGCTCGTTTTTCTTGTTTTTCCTCACCCTGACATCTGTGGGTTTTGGTTCAGGTCCCCGGCTGCTCTGCCAGACACCCGTCTGTTCACCCCGGCGGTCGACACTGGGTGGCGCTGACGTTCGCTGTGCTGCACGGTCACCTGTGCGTGGCTCAGGTGAGGGCTTCAGTCAAACAACAGCTGGAGGTTTCATGAACGCTGAATCCTGCAGCGTTGCAGCTTTGACGTTCACATATGAGGCTTTTTAAAAATGCACAAGCTTTCTTTCTTTTTTTAAAATCCTAAATATCAGAATATCAGCGGGCGGGTAAGCAAGTAGAAGGTCTGAAGTTGTTTTAGTGTGTGACATTTGACATTTGAAGCTCCTTCTGTGAGACCAAAGGAGCTGGAAAACAAAACTCACCAATATCTTTAATTTGAGTTCCACGAGGGAAGATATTATAATATATAGGGCTGGGCAACGATTAAAATGTAATCAGGGAAATCATGCGATTAATCACGATTAATCGCATTGTATACGCAAAATCAAATAATGAATTCAAAAGTAGTGTAAAATGCACTTTTATTCAAATGTTCTGCTGCCATATGAACTAAAGTGTCATAACATTTGTTGTTCAAACACTTTTAACATCAGCACTTGTCAGTAACACATATTTAGTGTAAATCTCATCTTAAAAAATGTAAAATAAAGTAAAGCTTATTGCCACTGCCAGGGACATTAATGTCATCCTGTTTTTATAAAAAATAAAAAAGTCTATAAACAAAATCCAACAAAATGATCGTGTCTAAGCACAATCAGAACATTAAAACAGGTAATTTCTGAGGTAACAGCAGAAACTTTTAACGGGGAGTTAAACTTATCAGTTGTTACAAATAACCTTGTTTCCGTTGAATCCTCCGTCTGGGAGAACTTTAAAATGAAAATGTCCATGTTAAAGTTCAGTTACTTTACCAATCCGTGTATCATTCATTCTTAATCCGTGTATCATTCGTTCTTTCCATTTTCAACTGTCAATCAAAAATGGAAAAAGGAAAAATGGGCGTTTTATTTTGTTTTTCGTTTTTGAATCCAACACAAAAAAAAAAAAATGCCCGGTTTTTTTTATATTTCAATTTTAGACTTGGATCAAAAATACGAAATTAAAAAATGGGCCACGAAACCCGAATTTGATTTTAATATTTAATTTGTCCAGTTTACGTGACCCGGAAGTGGCTTTGTGCGCAGCAGTTCCGGTACCAACTCGGGTACCAATATTAACAGTTCAGTCTGTTTAAAAAACAAAACAAAACAAAAAAAAAAAAAACTGGGCTGCATCAAATATTTCAAGCCTCTTTGTTCGAGCCGTCGCATGCTTACTCCATTCATCATTAGATCTGTTCCATCCGTTCACTGTGACGCTCCATTCACCTACTGTTTACATCGGTGCAGCGCCATCTAGTGGCGCAGATGTGTAATGATAATAGAAAAGTTTTGACCTCGATTATCAGACAACCTCCTTTTTGAAAATATTATTTGCGCCTTTGTGCACACCAGCATCTTCTGTACCATGTGAAAGGCCAGAAAGGTTGTGTAAAAAAAAAAAAAAGGAATCGCTGAAAACCTTAAGAGAGATTGTTACTTCTTAATAAAAATGACTAAAGTTTTCCCTGTCCTGTACATAATTGTTCAAGTTACACAAACATATTCAGTTCCCTCTTCCTAGTTTGACCAGCACTTTCACTGTCCTCTGCCTGTTCAGGCCCATGCTATTCATCCTAAAAAAAAAAAAAAAAAAAAAAAACATTATTACACAACAACCTGCCTATATGATATGATACGTCCATACTGGGAAACTTTACACACACAGAATACATCCATGGCATATTTTCTTATACACATATGTGTATGAAATAGTGTAGAGAATTTATTTGCCATTTCTTTGTAATTCATAGTCATTGATGTTCTTCTGTAATTCATAATCAAAGGGCCAAGGGCCATGACAGACAAATATTCAAAAACACCACAACCAGCTGTGGTTGAGATCCTGTGTGATTATAAATCTGTCCAGTAGTGTGCAGATGAAGCTTCTAGTAATGAACCCTTTCTGGAACTGATCGGCTCAAATGGTCCGATGCCTCATGAGGCTTCATCTCACCATCACTACAGGATACTCATCTGCTGCAACGTGCAGGAAATTTTAGCGTGTGTCAAACTGCTGCTGAATAAGTTCCTTGATCAAACTAGTATTTGATTCTAGTGCCGCCATGCTACCGGAACTGCCACACAAAGCCACTTCCGGGTCACGTAAACCAGACAAATTAAATATCAAAAAATAAATTCGGTCCTGTGGCCCGTTTTTTAATTTGGTTTTTTTTTTATCCAAGTCTAAAATTGAAATACGAAAAACCGGGCATTTTTTGTTTTTTGTGTTGGATTCAAAAACGAAAAAACGAAATAAAATGCACCTTTTTCCTTTTTCCATTTTTGATTGACAGTTGAAAATGGAAAGAATGAATGATACGCGGATTATTCTTTCCATTTTTAATTGTCAATCAAAAATTTTGAAAAAAAAATAACAAGTAACATTTTATTACGTTTTTGTTTTTTAATCTAACACAAAAAATGAAAAAAAAAAAAACCTGTTTTTTTTAATATTTCAATTTTAGACTTGGATCAAAAATATGAAATTAAAAAACGGGCCACAGAACTGAATTAGTTTTATAATGGAGGACTGGACTTTCTGTTGTCGTTACACATCTGTGCCACTAGATGGAGCTGCACTGCAGTAACCAGCTAGAGAACAGCAGGACAGTGAACACATGGAGCAGATCTGATGGAACATGGAGGAATGACGGGAAAGTTTTGTTGCAGTCCAGAATTTTTGTTTTCAGACAGAATTGTTAATATTGCTACCTGAGTTGCTACCTGAACTGTAAAGTTCACTGATTTTTACCGTTCTCCATGTCTGTTTTAGCTTTTCCTTATGTTTATTGTTTTCCGGTTCCACAGCGGCCAGTAACAGACTTTTCAAAACTAAAAGCATGTGAGCAACATGTGTTAACGCCCGATAAAATAAATGTGTTAATAAATTAATGCGTTAACGCGATAACAACACGTTAACTTGCCCAGCCCTAATAATATAACTCGAGGAAGAAAACATCATTCTTTAAAAAAAAAAATCAAAAATCTAGAATGACTGAAGCTGCAAATTTATGATGAAAAAAACTTGTAGTTCTACAAGAGATAAAAAAAAAAGTTATTCTACAGTTAAAAAACGATGCCAGTCTGAGTGAAACAGTCATGATTCTCCAAGGATAAAAAAAAACAAGGTAAAAGTCCCAAATATGTGATGACAAAGAAGTCACAACTAAATTACATGAAGAATAATACATGATGTTTCTGAGAATAAAACTGGTAACATGACGAGAGTAAAGAGCTCATAACGCTCCAAGAAAGAAGCTGTAACGTGTTAAAAAGAGACATTGAGTTGACCTGCAGACCTCCAGAAAAATCCACAGGAAGCTGCTTTTATTCAGTTATTATCCTGAATGATTTTTGCCTTGTGTTGTGACTTTTTTTCTCTCATAAGTTTACTTTATTCTTGTTTTTATTTTGGCCATTCTGGTGTCACTAATAGTCTGTAACTACAAACAGACTAGTGCTGCTCTGCACTAGACGTTCATTAGTTCATCCTTCTGATGAGGAAACATTTCATATCCTGAAATTAAATGTTTTAATTCTAGAACAAAAAAAAAAAAACAAATCTGTGACTAGATACAGTTTCATTCATCAGCCTCATTTTCAGCTCAGATTAACAGACTTCAAGGACGTTTTGCTGCTTTAAAAACTGACTTTGTGGAACTTTAGATTTGAAATTTGAAAGGCAAAGATTGTCAAGATGTGTCGTTAATACTCTATAAAACTAGAAGGGTGTTTGGGGTTAAAAAAGAAGAAGAAGAAGCTGATGTCCTTCAGATAAAATGTGACTTAGATGCGTCCAGGACGAAGCAGGATTGTGTCAACGGCTCAGTAACCCTGTCGTGTCCTCACGCCCCGCAGCTGCTGCTGGAGGCGGGCGCCGACGTGGAGGGCGGAGCTCTGCTGGACGGGCAGGAGAGCTCGGCGGAGACGCCGCTGCAGCTGGCGGCTGCTGCAGGTTTGTCGCCTACAAAAATACTTTCATTTCGTTCCTGATGAGGACACCAGACAGGTTTTGGACCCCAGTCTTTTAATTCCAGGAAACTACGAGATGGTCAGCCTGCTGCTCGCCCACGGAGCTGACCCTCTGCTCAGAGTGCATCATGGGAACTCCCTGACATCACCTCTGTACGAAGATGTAAACTGCTTCAGCTATGCGGCAGCGCACGGGCACAGGTGGAGGTTTGAAAATAAAAAAATGGAAACCTGTGGGTTCTCCGGTTTGTCTTCTGCCCAACTGAAAGCGCCTTCAACATTCAGGAACGTCCTGAGGAGGCTGCTGCTGCAGCCGCGGCGCAGGAAGGAGGACATCCTTTCTCTGGAGGAGATCCTGGCTGAAGGGGTGGAGGAGCAGGAGGCCAGAGCGTCCGGCGCACCCTCCGGCCGCCGACCCCCCCAGCGTTGCCCCCAGGCTCTGCAAGGCCAGGATGAAGGCCCTGCAGCAGGCGGCCTACTACAGCGCAGAGCACGGCTACCTGGACGTTACCATGGAGATCAGAGAGATGGGTGAGCGCTAGGCATGGCACGATTCACTCAACTCACGATACAATTGAATAATTGATTCACTCAACTCACAATGCAATTGAATCACGATTCACTCAACTCACAATACAACTGGAATCATGATTCACTCAATTAACGATACAATTGAATCACGATTCACTCAACTCATGATACAATTGGAATCACGATTCAGGGTTCACGATACAATGGGAATCACGATAAACTCAACTCACGATACAATTGGAATCACGATTCAGGGTTTACGATACAATTTGAATCACGATTCAGGGTTGACGATACAATTTGAATCACGATTCAGGGTTCACGATACAATTCAAATCATGATTCACTCAACTCACGATACAATTGGAATCACAATTCACTCAACTAACAATACAATTCGAATCACAATTTAGGGTTGACGATACAATTGGAATCACGATTCAGGGTTTACGATACAATTTGAATCACGATTCAGGGTTCACGATACAATTTGAATCACAATTCAGGGTTGATGATACAATTTGAATCACGATTCAGGGTTCACGATACAATTCAAATCATGATTCACTCAACTCACGATACAATTGGAATCACAATTCACTCAACTAACAATACAATTCGAATCACAATTTAGGGTTGACGATACAATTGGAATCACGATTCAGGGTTTACGATACAATTTGAATCACGATTCAGGGTTCACGATACAATTTGAATCACAATTCAGGGTTGATGATACAATTTGAATCACGATTCAGGGTTCACGATACAATTCAAATCATGATTCACTCAACTCACGATACAATTGGAATCACGATTCACTCAACTAACAATACAATTCGAATCACAATTTAGGGTTGACGATACAATTTGAATCACAATTCAGGGTTCACGATACAATTTGAATCACGATTCAGGGTTCACGATACAATTTGAATCACGATTCAGGGTTCATGATACAACTCGAATCATGATTCACTCAACTCACGATACAATTCGAATCATGATTCACTCAACTCACGATACAATTCGAATCACGATTCAGGGTTCACAATATAATTTGAATCATGTATAACACAAAATTTTTTTTCAGGCAAATTACTAATTTTTTATTTTCTCTTGCGCTCTTTTCAATAAACTAGATTAGAACTAGCAGCAAATGACAATAAATCAGTTCTCTTCTTTTTTTTACAGTACTTTTTTTTTCTTTTCCTCTTAATAGCTGCAATGACTGCAAAGTGGAAACTGTTTTATCAACTCTCAAATCTGTCAAATCCTGTTTTTGTTTTTTTCTTTTTTTCAATAGCCCTACTGTCCTCTTTTCAATAAAAAAGTACGTACAGTATCTAGATTTTTTTTTCCTTTAGTATATAACCAGTCAACACTACTTTAAGCCATGCTTTATACAAACATAACAAAACAGTTTTTTTCTCACACGTTTCCAAATCAATACTGCTTTAGAGAATGCTTTTTTATTCCTGAGGTAAATGAGCCAGGCAGAAACTAAGGCATATTTATCTTTGTCTGAACAAAAATGAAATGCCAATTTTAACAATATACCGTATTGACCCGAATATAGGACGATATTTTATTCTAGAAATCATATTCTCAAAAATGGGGGTCATCTTATAATCAAGGATTAGACTTTTCTATTGTCATTACACATCTGCGCCTCTAGATGGAGCTGCACCGAAGTAAACAGTAAGCGAATCGAGTGACGCAGTGAACGCAGGCGAGCAGGATCTGATTCAAAATGGAGGAACCACGTGACTGCTTCGGTTGTTTGAAAGTTTTGTTCCAGTCCAGAATTAGTTTTTTTACAGACTGAATTATTAATGTTGTTCTTGAAACAAAATAACTGTGACGCAGCACGTCACACGTAGCGCTGCTTATAGTGACGTTAAACACAAGCGTAGTTTAACTTGAGTGCGCCCTCTGCTGGCCTGGAGGCCACATCGTGATTCATGGGTTAATTAAATTGATTCAAATCTTTTTTGGAAAAATCGATTTAAAATCAAATTTTTTTTTTAATTAATTGTGGCATCCCTAAGTGAGTACGTGCCGAGAGGTAGGGATTTTCCAGTGAAAAAAAAATTAAAGATTTTTCCTTCTGCAGGGCACAGGAGTCAGAGGTTCAAGCTGACCATTAAAAACCCAGGTGTGGGTCCCTCTAACCCGTTGCTTCGTTTGCCTCACCGCTCTGCTCAGGTGTTCCCTGGAGGCTCCACACCTGGCTGGAGTCTCTGCGGAGGTCCCGGCAGCTGTGCAGGGACGAGGTTACGGTGGTCCTCCTTGCAGAGTTCCCCTCAATCAGGACGGACGACTACAGCCCCGAGCTGCTGTCCACGGGCGTCCCGCTGATGTTCAGCATGTTGGACACAAGCAAGGTACTCATGAGCTCCTCCGCCGGGTTTGAAAAGAGCATCTCTTTGGCCAGAGTCGGTCACGACAGAAGCCTCGACAGACGTGCTCACGCCCATTTCCTAGATACCAGGAAGGTTTCTTACAAAACACTTTTATCTTCCAGTTCCAGGGTGTTTTTTTGTTTCATATTGCTGTTTTTATGAGGATGGTTCCAGAAATAAAATACCAGCCAGGTATCGATGTATAGTTTTCATGCCTTCCCAAGGTTGCAGTATTCACGCAGCCAGACTGGTATCGTGTAGCATCTGGCGTCGGATATCTATGGCAGCCTTTCTCAACCTTTTTTCAGTCACGACACCTTTCAAAAGTGAATAAAATCTCACGACACCCCAGAGTGAAATATAATCCAAAGCCACACTGCATCGCTCCGACTGTAAATGCATACGTCCTGTTTTTTTGTTTAAATAACCTGAACAGGATAACTGCACCAGAGTAGGCCTCAGCAGGAAAGCTTCTTTTCATCCGTGATGTGCTTGCTTCCATCCATCATCCTTGTATTGGCCTCTTTTTAGCCTTATCGCTAGCAGCTAGCTTTGGTACCTATAGAGCAGATTCAGAGCTGGTGGATGAAGGCTTGATGAAGAAGTCGGCTCCTCTGTGATGTTCCGTTCCTGTGGGGCTTTTCTTTTTAGAAAACGATCCATGATGCTGCTAAAAAGTTATCTTTGCTATCTGTGAAATAAAATTCCAGCGGTTAAATGATATTATGACGTAAGCTAACTGGGCAGTCACGTTGACCTTATGCTGATCCCGTGCTGACTTTGTTAACATTGGGAAATGGGCATGTGAGACATAATTTTATTATTCATTTCATGTCCAATTATGTATCTTATTTATTTATTTATTATTCATTCATAGGCAAAAAGTATGTATTCATGTGTGCATTCATATATTTATACAGTGGTACCTCTACTTACAAAATTAATTGGTTCAGGAAGTAGTTTCGTAACCTGAAAATTTTGTAAGTAGAGATGCATTTTCCATCTACATGCCCTAATCCATTCCAAGCCCCCCAAAATTTAAACATTATTTTTTTTCTATAAATTATAAAAAATACATGAAATGACATAAAAACCTGTAAGAAATACATGTTAGAACTAGAAAAGAGCACTCAGAGAGCGCAGACCTCCACTAAATACAACAATTATCGAAAATTTGAAATTATTCCAGAATCCAGGATTTCTTCCGGATCACACCCAAAATGAAATCAGTTCTTCCTTTTCACATTTCTGACAACTCCTGAAAATTTAATCAAAATCCATCCATGACTTTTAGAGTTATCTTGAACACAGACAAACAGACAGATAAACAGATAAACGCCAGCAAAAACATAACCTCCTTGGTGGAGGTAAAAATTGTTTGTTTACCTGGGTTGCTGGGTTACGCTCATACAGACAAGGGGCCCTCCTAGCCAATGGGATGCCAGAAAGATGCTAAGCGATAGCCAATGGCAGCTCGGACGCACCACTTTCAAACAGAGATACAGAGCCGACAGCTATGTTTACGTTCAGTAAACTCTGGGAGCTGCGAGTAGCAGCGCTACTGGATTTTTGCCTTTCATATCCTGAAATTTCTTTTGTAACGAGAGGCAATATTTTCCCTTTGAGGCATTTCGTAACCTGAAAATTTCATATGTAGAAACGTTCGTGAGTAGAGGTACCACTGTATATGAAATGTCAGAATTGGTCATTTTTTTTTCGACACCCCTGAAGCAGCCAGACGACACCCCTGTTGAGAAAGGCTGGTGTAGCATCTGGCGTCGGACATCTATAGGGCAAATAGGTGGTGGCGGGGTTTCATGGGATGTGCTGCCCCCATGTGGTCACAACTGGAACTGCTACGTAGAGTAGCTTCAAAGAAGAATCACATCTCATGGTGTTGAGGTACTTTAGTCCTCCTTTCAGCGTCGTAATTACAGCTCCGTTCAACACAGCTGGTTTCTATAGGCGGAGTCAGATACTGCTTGACTCCGCCCCTCTCTATGTCAAGTTGTGCCCAACCAATCTGTGTTTGTGAGGATGCCAGGTCACCGTCTCGTCTCTGTTCACGCTGTTTTCTGTCTCCGCAGGACTACGTGATGACGAAGCGACTGGCCTTCGGCGCTGTCTCACTGCTACGGCTCCTCCCCCGTTCCCGCTGTCCTCCCTGTAGACATCACTCTGTCCACGCAGCTGGGTAACTCCTCGCCGCCGCCGCCGCCGGCCCAGTGACCGTTTCTGATTTTTCTGAACGAACACCTGATGGCGGTCATCTCTCTGCTCAGATATCCACTTCCTGAACAACAAGGACATGTCGGACGTGACGTTCATGGTGGACGGGCGTCCGTTCTTCGCTCATCGGGTGCTGCTGATGTCGGCCTCTGAAAGGTCTCACTAACCTTCTCTGAGTGATATTTCTCAGTAGATGTCACAGAAAGGCGTTGAGTTCACTTTTGTTCTTTTCTGTTTTCTGATCATCTTGTTTAATTGAGAACTTTATAGGTTTTTAGTGATCCAGACGTCCAGACATGTGTGTGTTATCCGTATCAGCCTTTAGGAGTTGAAAGTTATCGGTATCGGTTTTAAAAAACAGTTATCGTGCATCCCTAATATACTTATTCATCCGCCAAAGGGGAAATTCAAAAATCTCATCAGCTCATCACCCGTCTCACCCCGATGCAGATTCCGACGCATGCTCGCCGATTCCCCTGACAACATCATCCACATCGGCCACATGACCTACGGCACCTTCCAGGTAGAAAACTAACGTGGCTCCTTTTCCTCTGATGCAGCTCATGAGGTAACTGTGCGTGTGCACCTGCCTGCAGATGGTGATGAAGTCGCTGTACTGTGGGGGAACCGAGGGGCTGACCATCTCTCACTCGGATGCCATGAAGGTAAACTGTTACCTGATGGAGGTCATCCCACGTTCCACTTTGACTTAAGTCTTCCTGAAGGTACTTTATGAGGTCCCTTCTTGTATATTTAGTAACGTCTGTGGCACTTCTGTTGAATCGTAACAGGATGATGCACGGCAGTGTTGCATCTAGGGCTGTAGTGATACACTAATCTCCCGATACGATACGATACACAATACACGATACTCGGCTCACGATACGATATATCAATATTCATCTTAAGATACATTTACATCATTTTCTGAAAGATTTTAACGGGGAAAAGTGATTTTGGTGACATCTTGTGGGTGTTCCAATTACTTTGTTTGAATTAATTGAACTGAAAGGTAGGTGACCGCAGACAGTGTTGCAGTGAGGAGAGAAAGGAGGCCTCTGATTAGTCAATTCTACATCCGTGTAGAAAAGAGTGCATCATCGAAGAAATGAGGAAGTATCCACATCTGTACGATTCTGGTTCTCCACACTACAAAGACAGCACACATTCTAGTAATTCATGGAGGGAGATTGCGATGAATGTGGGTCTGGATACGACCGAGATGGTGAGGAAGTGGAAAAACACAAGAGATAAGTTTAGTAAGATTAGCTAGTTCGTGATTGTCCCTCTTGCGTAGTGGCGTGGAATAACATAGCGGAGACGCGTTTCAAAATTGAGCATAAATCAAAAGTAACTGCGGTATACCTGTGACAAGATAACTGTGACATATTGCCTGCGAGAGTAAACACAGCCCTTAAAGCCGGCGTTTTCCACCACTGAATACGGTCTCAAATCCTGACAAATAAAGTAGGCAATGGACACCGTAATTTTCTGCGACCTAGGTGAAGTAGATGGAAACTGGTGGCAACAACCGCCGTCACTGTCTAGCATGGTTTGTCTCGGATCGCGCCGCAACTTCTTGGGCTAGCTCTCAGTTAGCATTAGCTTGTCCGGGTGGTGACGTTTCAGGTGGGCTCGCAGGTTGGTGGTATTTCCAGAGTACTTCACGTTTGTGTGACACAGCTTGCAAACCGCCATACTTTTGTCTAAATCTTCGCTTTTTCTTTTTAAACCTGAACTGCTCCCACACATCTGCTTTTAAGCACGCAGGCGCTGGGTTTATACTCGCCGCCATTCTCCTGACTGGCTCAGCTCTAGCTGGAAGAGAAAGAAGCTTCTGGTTAACCTGTTAGAAATGCTCTACAGCGACACTAGTGGCTGGAGGACTTAATGGCTCTTCCTTCACTTTGCAGGAAGAACACCAGTGCGGGACACGGAGGTTTTAAAGGGAGCTTAGAATATCGATACCCGCGGCTGAAAAATCGATACTCTCTGGGGAAATAAAATATCAATATATATCACAGAATTGATAAAATCGCTCAGCCCTAGTTGCATCACTTCCATGTGCTGTGGTAGTTCTGGTACTGGATATTATAACATGAACTTACGGTGCCTCTGGTCTGATTTCTGATGCTCATATCAGAATGGGAACAACTTTGATGCAACGCAGTTTCACAAAATTCATTTGAGGTCAGACAAAACGGGAGCATCTGAAGTATTGTCGGCAGTCGGAGACTTCATCAAAAGAACATCGAGTCCGTGGCGGTTTTTTAATCACTTCAGCTGTGTGTAAACTGCTCGACGCTGATCTCTGGTGCTCCGTGTTGCAGCTGCTGCCGGTGGCCAACTTCTTCCAGCTCCGAGGTCTGCAGAGATGCTGCGAGGCCACGCTGTCACGGAGCCTGACGGCGGACAACGCTGTGGGCGCCTATCAGACGGCTAAGGTACGAACAGGAGCTGAACCCATCTGTCATTCCTGCTGCTCCGTTCACATTCATGGTTCTGGACGTTTCTTTTTTAATATATTTAGAATAGCAACAGTTTTTTCCCTTTTGTTGCTTATGTTGTTTCTAATGACTTTGGTCAAAATGAACTTGATTTGAGATCCACATTTATTTGCTCATAAAATCACCTTGTTTCTCATGAAAACTGTGCAATTCCAAAAAAGTTGGAAAAGTAAAGCGTGAAATGTAAAATAAAAGCAGAAGTCATTGATTTGTAATGAACCCATATTTTATTCACAGCAGAACACTGAACATATATCAAATGGTCAAAATGACATAAAACCTGTTAGACCTGTTTCTAATTGGCCTTTTATTTCAAAGGTCATTGAGAGAATTGTTTTTATACAACTGCAAATGTTTTTAGAAAGTAACTGTGTTCTTGAAAAATTTCAGTCTGGGTTCAGGACCTGCACTGTTAAAGGTGCATAATGACATTGCCCTTTCCGTCTGTGCCAAATGTCCTGTTGTTTTAGTTTTGTTAGACCTGACAGCAGCATTCGATACAGTGGATCATTCAATCCTCTTGTCTCGCCTTAATCAGTGTGCTGGTATTTGTGGTACAGCGCTGAAATGATTTGAATTGTACCTGACAAACAGAAGTTTTTCTGTAATGATTGGTGTAATGATTTGTTCTGTGGTGTGCCCCAAGCCTCCATACTGGGCCCTTTATTGTTTTCACTCTATATGTTTCCTCTGGGCTCTATCATAGCCAGACACAACCTAGCCTTTCACTGCTATGCAGATGACCTGCAAATTTATCTTCCTGTGCTCCCAAACAAAAGTGGTGCTCTTCAAACCCTTTCTGACTGCATTGCAGATATTAAAATGTGATCAGGGCAAAATTTTCTGCACTTAAAAGAAGATAAAACAGAGTATATTTTGAGCTGGATGGTCTCTCTGTCGTCTCGTCTGGAGGACGTTAACTGTTCATGGTTTCCAAAAAGAATTTCCCATTTTGCTTCGTCTGACCCCAGGACAGTCGTTCAGTTTGCCTCAGTCCATCGTAGATGACCTTTGACCCAGAGATGAGGGCTCATGCTCACACAAGGCCTCTTAACTTCATTTGTGGATGAAAAAAAAACTGCTTCTGATTTTCTGAACCCATCATCTGGTTTCTCCAGATGATGCAAAGAAATGCACATTATGACATATTCAAAATCATTCTGTCCAACTTTACTTGTGAGAGACTCTTGAGTGCATAAAATATACAGATTAAAAACATTTTTTTTTTTACGTTTGTGTCTGTAGCAGCATGGAGGAGCTGAACTCCGCCGGTTCTGTGAGGGATTCTTCCTGCAGAACATGGACCGGCTGCTGGACAGGGAGGACTTCCACCGCCTGCTGCTGGGGGGAGCCGGCGGGAGCGCCCGGCCCGGCCCGGCGCACGGCCACGGCCCGGACCCACCGGGTCTCCTGAGGGACTTGGAAACCGCGCTGATCCAAAGACTTTACGACCTTCACGCTTCATGTCGAGGCTAAGAAGGCCGAGAGGCGGGACTCCTGAGTCACTTCTCCGATTTTATTAAACTGGACACAAGTGAAGAGAAGATCTGATCTAAATCGATAAAGACACCTGCTGTGTAACGAGATTTGATCTGGTTTATGAACTAATAAGAACTTTCTGGTCGCTGCCTCGACTCTCTTGGACGAACTGAGTGAGAACTTGATCTCTAACAAGTTGAGACTGAAAAATTTCCATTAATCCTTTTGAAGTTTCACTTGTGTCAGAACTTCTGTAGAAACACTTAAACGCTCTGGTTTACATTTAGTCATTTGTTGGAAGAGAAATAATGTTGCTGGAAAAGATGATCGTTTGATTGATGACCGGGAAAACATATGAGCTGATTTAAAGCTTCAGCGTTCACTAAAAGAGGATCTGTTACGCTCATAATTAATGGATGTGGCCACGGCTCGGCTCTACATCTTCCATGGTCTCCTTTCATTAAAAAAAAAAAAAAAAAACACAAAGGAAGGAGGAGGAGGGGCTGTTTTAACTGCTGTCTCTCGTCCCGTCTTCTGATTGGTCAGCTTTGACCCCTGCGGCTCAGCTCATCGTATAAAACACTGCTTAACCTGCGTGTCTGCCTCACAGGGGTTTAATTTCACTCGCCTGTCTGATCATTTGACACTTTTTTCTTGATAAGGCGTCAAACATTACGATGTCCTGAAAGAGAAGCAAGAAGCCCAGCGGCTCCCCCTGGAGGAGGAGCAGGACTTCTATAGTTGTTGTTGGGTACGACGCCTTTATTAGAGGAAATAGCCCAGTTATCTGCTGTAGCCGGGTGTTCGCAGTCTGTTTCCTGTTGGGCCACATTATCGCCATGGTTACCTTTAAAGGGCCGGTTGTTCAATTTTTTTTTTTTCTCTATAAATTCCTTCAACCAGCTGTTGTCAGATTTCCAGCTGGTTTCTGGACTCTGGTTTCTTCATAAACTGGGTTCAGGTTCGAGGTTGACCCCTGACCCCTGACCCCTGACTCTTCAGAAACTCATATTTAAAGTCTGTTTTTGGTTTCTCACTCGGCTCCTTGTTTAGTCTCAAACTGTTTTAT
Source organism: Hirundichthys speculiger (assembly GCA_018398805.1). Classification (NCBI taxonomy): domain Eukaryota; kingdom Metazoa; phylum Chordata; class Actinopteri; order Beloniformes; family Exocoetidae; genus Hirundichthys; species Hirundichthys speculiger. The sequence continues at coordinate 844,599 of JAGFBZ010000775.1, read as the reverse complement.
CAAAATTCCAACTTTTTGCCCTGAAAGGTTTTTGTGTGAAAGTATAAATTTCAAAAGAAGCATCACTTTATTTTTTCCTCATAAAAATGAAACTTTTTGTTGAAAAACTAAGAATTCTGGTAAAATCTGAAATTGCTTCATTTTAACTCAAAAAGAATGTTTTGTGAGAAAATGTCCCATTTTGCAAAATCTCAACTTTTTGACAAAACTACTGCAACTTTTCTTTCAAAAATTCACAAAAATACTAAATAAAAATTTTTTTTTACTTAAAATGACAAACACTTAGTTGCTTCAGGATGAGATTTCAGAAAGCACCAAACAGCGCGACAAGCTTTCCAGGTGATTTTCCAGGTAATTCAACCTTCTCTAAATGTCTTAGTTCTTACTGAATAACATGCTTTTTTTTTGTAATAACCACAAAAATCACAGCAAACATCTGATCTGAGATCTGAAATGTTTTGGTTCAAAATCGATCAACGTACCTGGACGCTGGGAGGCTTCGGTCCAGATGTTTTCAGAGGGAAGTTGAGCTCAGAGCTTCACGTCACCAGCAGGTTGAAACAGACTGGAAGAGTCACATCCCATAATGATGTCATCAGAGACCTGTAGACCTGTTTGTTGCCGTGGTTATCCTCCACCATCGCTGGCGTCGTCTCCTGGCTGGAGTCGGGCCCTTCGTTTCTCCAGAAACCTTCTAGTTTCCAGTATGTGACTGACAGACCAGATGCAGTGAAGCGGTGGTTCATCTGAGACCAACCGAAATGTTTCTGACGAACTCTTTTATCTGTGTTGGCTAAAATTTAGTTCCATTATTCTGACTGTTTTTATCTTTAATGTATAGTTTTTGTAGATTTGCCTTCAGCTGCTGGAGCAGTGAGTTGAATTTGATTTCAAGATAAATGTAAATCTTCAGCCGAATGTTGAAAGATAAAAAAAAACTGAATGAACGGTGAGCATGTAAATGTTTGTATTTCTGTGATTAAACTTGAAACTGAAGCAAGCTGTTGGACCGAAACCGTTCACTGAACAGGCGTGACGCACAGACCGGTCCAAAGTCAACAGATTTATTCCTTTAGCACTGAAGTTGTTCACAGTAACATCACAAGGGAATACATTGCCAGTGGTTATCCTGCTCAGTGGTCGCGCTCCAAGTCCATTTTGTGTGCTCTGGATTCCCACAGTACAAAAAAAAAAGAAGAGGAAAGCGAACGATGAAGGGTATTGCTTTAGTTTTCGCTCTCTGATAACCCGCCGCCCAGCTCGTCTGAGGGAGCAACCCGATTGGCCAGCGAGGTTCCTCTTTGAGAGGTTGAGTGAGGAGGATGTGCTGCATGGAAGCATGAATGCGCTGCATGGATGCATGAATGCGCTGCACGGATGCATTGCATGGATGCATGAATGCGCTGCATGGATGCATGAATGCGCTGCACGGATGCATTGCATGGATGCATGAATGCGCTGCATGGATGCATCGCATGGATGCATGAATGTGCTGCATGGATGCATCGCATGGATGCATGAATGCGCTGCATGGATGCATCGCATGGATGCATGAATGTGCTGCATGGATGTGCTGCATGGATGCATGAATGTGCTGCATGGATGCATGGATGTGCTGCATGGACGCATGAATGTGCTGCATGGATGTGCTGCATGGATGCATGAATGCGCTGCATGGATGCATGAATGCACTGCATGGATGCATGAATGTGCTGCATGAATGCGCTGCATGGTTGGTTGCATGGATGCAGCAGCTGAACAGTAGTTAAAGAAGAGAGGAAAGGGACGAGGCCAGTGATGCAAATGAAATTCAAAATGAAGACTGGGAGGCAAATTAACACAAAAGTACATTAAAAAAAACAAATGAAATAAAAGCGCAGAGAGTAAAAGGGAAAGGGAGAACAATTCCAACGACGACATGCAAAGAAAAGACGAATGCTGAACATGCAAACAACCGTACGAAGTCAAAGCTAAGAGTAGGAATCCCCTTGTTTTTTTTTTTTTCATTTTTTTTTTTTTTTTTTAATAAGCTTGTCGGTAAACTTATTTACAGGATGAGTCTGGTGAGCTCTTAGGCGCAGGTTTGGGGAGAAGGAAGAGAAGAAGCTGACGGTTATCAACAAAGGGTTTGTTCCTCTCAAAGAGGCTAAGTCTACATTCTTAAATTACAACAAATAAATTCTCCAAACGTATATTACATGTTTCTCTCTTCAAAAATAAAAAAATAAAAATAAAACAAAAGTGGGGAAAGGAAAGCTCACAAATGTTTCCAGATTTGTAAGAATAACTTAAACATGACAAAAATATACTTAAATAATCGACATTAAGAACATTCTCTACATCTTTTATATAAATAACTGATAAATAACAAATGATAAAATACAAAAATATACAGAGCAGTTCAATATCGTCTGAAACCTGCAGATAATACAAAAGAACCTGAACAGAAAAAACAAATGAGAAATGAAAAACACGCCGATGTGGTGAAACTGAAAGCAAATGTTGTCCAAAGTGCAAAAAGAAAAGCAGAGGCCAGGTCACACCAGGACGCGGCGCCATCGAGAACAGCTGAGGACCGTTTTTACCAACGTCTGATCAACGCTGTGGGGTCGCTCGTCGCTAAATCAAAGTACCGACGAGGGTCGGCGGATCGTCAAACACCTGCTGTTGAATCAGGAAAACGGACGCGCCAGAACACCTGCTGCTCACAAGTACAGTGGTACCTCTACTTACGAACGTCTCTACATACGAAATTTTCAGGTTACGAAACGCCTCAAAGGGAAAATATTGCCTCTAGTTACGAAAGAAATTTCAGGATACGAAAGGCTAAAATACAGTAGCGCTGCTACTCACAGCTCCCAGAGTTTACCGAACGTAAACATACTTGTAGCTGCTCTTCCTGGCATCCCATTGGCTAGGAGGGCCCCTTGTCTGTATGAGTGTAACCCAGCAACCAGGTAAACAAACTATTTTTACCTTCGCCAAGGAGGTTATGTTTTTGTCGGCGTTTATCTGTCTGTCTGTGTACAAGATAACTCAAAAAGTTATTGATGGATTTTGATTAAATTTTCAGGAGTTGTCGGAAATGTGAAAAGGAAGAACTGATTTCATTTTGGTTGTGATCCTGGAATAAATCCTGGATTCTGGATCACTTTCAAATTTTCGATAATTTTTGCGCTTGATGGAGGTTCTAACATGTATTTCATACAGGTTTTCATGTCATTTCATGTATAATTTATAATTGATAACAAAATTATGTTCGAATTTTGGGGGGCTTGGAACAGATTAGGGCATTTACATGGAAAACGCATCTCTACTTACGAAAGTTTCAGGTTATGAAACTACTTCCAGAACCAATTAATTTCATAAGTAGAGGTACCGCTGTATCCTGCTTTTATTTCAAGCAGCACAAAGTAGGCTCTTGCCGATTGTGCTAGCATAATTTTTGGCATAACCTGAGGAATTGAGCATAATTTTTGCCCTTTTTCCAAAAATAGCACTGCTAGCATAATCCGTATATTTTCTTGTCCTAATAGCACAATTTTAGAATAATTCAAGAAAATGAAGATCTCAGCTACTAAAAACGATAGATTACTATTAACAGTTGGTTCCACTCCTATTTTGTGATTGCTTTTTAGTTGTGTTGAGATACCGCGGGAATTCGATGAAACGGAACCGGAAGTCTGTGTCCTCGGTCCCAGACTCCTTAGTCTTTCTCCCAGTGCTCGCTGCTAGCACGCACACAGTTAGTTGTTTACTCGAAATTTGCATACTTTACCATGGTAACTGGAGGCCATTTGAGTGCAAAACCTTGCGCAAACTGTGTCACGCTCTGCTACACACGATGGTTAGCAAGCTATCCGCGGATAGTTATCCACCACACTATCCAGGCTTTGTGAAACCTATTTTTGTTTGCTGGATAACTATCCGCTGGATAGCAGATTTATCCGCCGTATAGGCCTAACCACCGGATAAAGTTACCCAGGTTTTGAACTACCGGGCCCAGAACGTCAGGCCAGGGTTAATAAAATACATTTTCAAACTTGTCTTGTCAGTTGTGAAGTTTGTGCACAGAATAATTTTTTTTAAAAGTAGCATTATTTTGAAAAGTGAGCATAATTTGAGCATAACTTGGGCAAAAAACGAGCACTGCCACTAGCATAATATGCCACTTTTACTGGCACAATCGACAAATGCCTAGCACAAAGTAACCTTTAGCTCGGAGTCTCCCCCTGGTGGCGGAGAGGTGAAGCTGCTTTTAACCCCTGTTTTTTTTTTTTTTTAAGTTCGCTTTAGAGACGAGCTTTTAACAGCCAGGCGGCTGTTAAAACTACGGGCGAAGCTTCTGATCACAGTGATTTTGATCCGACCCAACCGTCAGCCGTCTGGGATGCTGGTGTGACCGCGCCTGCACATGAACACCCAACAAAATAGAGCAACGACTTTTAAAACACAATGTCACAACTACACTTTATGTACATACAGAGCATCATTTAGTCTGTACAACAGAATAGATCATTCATTCATTCATTTATATATAATCAACCCCCCCCCCCCACCCCCTCCCCATTTGTCTCACTCTTCTGGGCAGTCTTTAACTGGAAGGGTCCTTTCATCAGAGACTCCTCTCTCCGTCCACCTCCGCTTTCTTCCATTCGCTCCGACATCCCGACTCCGTCTGGAGTCGTTACATCCCGTAAAGCAGTCACATTTGAGAGGAGTTTGTGGTTTTTTTTCTGTTGTATGTAGATGTGGAAGAAATGGAAGAAAGAGGAAGGAGGAGGAGGCAGATGCTCGTGTGTCTGTAGACAAACATCACTGTCTTAAGGCTTTTTTTTCTTTTTTTTTTCCTTTAAACAACTCTTCCGACGTGTCTCCGTGTTCGCTGCGGCGGGGCGGGTTAGACTACTGACGGCGGTCCGAGAAAGGACTGAAAGAGGAGGGGGGCCGTGACCCGGGACAGGGGAGGGAAGGGGGGGGGTCCTCTGTCTTTTTTTTTTTCCTCTGATTTGGACACTCTCGTCGGCGGCGTCGGCAGGTGGAGAATCCGCCAGAGTTAATAGCTATTATGGATGATCCCTGGTGGCAGAGACAAGTCAAGCCGTCACACATTTGAGGAGGTCACACACCCACCGAAAGACCCCCCCGAGGACACGGAGAGGGACAGGAGGGAGGGGACGGCGAAGCTACATCTGCTACGTACTGGAAAATACTGATCAACTTTTAAACTTAAAGAGCCATTCCCTTTATAGAGTACAAAATTTATAGGCAAAAAGTGGATTTCTTTTTCCTTTTTTTTTCTTAGCTTTCATGAACTAAAGGGCGAAGTTAGCAGCTCTCCTCCTCGTAAAGACCTGATCTACTCATGCACGGCTACCCCTCTTTAAGGATGCTCCTGCGTCCTGCTGCCGGCGGCCGTCTTTGACTTTTCTTTAGAGTCATTGGGGGGGGGCTGGCTGGGCTTGGCGCCGGGGGCATGCTTGGTGGGGGAGCTAGGCGTGGCGGGGGCGCTGGGGGGGTGGGATGCCTGGATGTTCTTCTCGTCTGAAAAAAGCTGTTTAATTACGTCAAAGAAGTTACTCAACGGGCTGCCTACACAGACGGGAAGAAAAGAAAGGAAAGGAAACACACACAGAGAGAGAGAACAAACAACCGATGAGCAATGGGGTCAACGTGGGGGAGAGGGGGTGATGAGGTGGGCGGGGCTCTGCGGGAGAACAACCGAGACTCTGCGCCACTGGACCGGACCAGGAGGTGGAGGACCAGAGGTGGGATCAATGCCCCAACAAGATACTTTAATGAAGGATGGAGTCATCTGCAAATGTTGGTACCGCCTTTTAAAGCTAAAACGTCACCTGATCGCGGTGGGTCTCATGACCTCTGACCAAGTTTACTATCGTTAACGAAAACGAACAAAATTAACGAATACTAGAATTGAAAAAACATTTTCGTCAACTGAAATTAAATAAAAACGAGTTTTTTAAAAAAGGATAACTACCTGAAACTGTATTATGTGTTTATAAAATTAACTAAAATTAACTATAATAATATCAAGAACGTCCTTTATTTTCTTGTTTGTAATTTTTTCTCATAAACGTTTGAAATCTGTTAACTTCGCTCCGCTGTACGACAACAACCGCAAAAAACAAAAAAGTGACCAGCAGTGATGGCTGCGACAAAAGTTGGGAGAAAGCATCTCAGTCCTATTTGGGATTTCTTTGACTAGGACTGTGTTAACGATAAAAATAAGTGCCTTGTTGTAGAAGCAGGTGATACAATGTGTGGAATACTTCTCAAGGAGAAAAAAACCCCACAAATCTGAAAGTCCATTTGAAAAGCTCACACAAGAAGGCTAACCAAGACTAGCTGGATAAGCTAGCCTAAGCTAACCCCCTGGAAAGAAGGCTAACCAAGACTAGCTGGATAAGCTAGTCTAAGCTAACCCCCTGGAAAGAAGGCTAACCAAGACTAGCTGGATAAGCTAGCCTAAGCTAGCCCCCTGGAAAGAGAAGCTACAGCTGCAGGCCAGTCAGCGTTGGGAAGGAACGGGAGAAAACAGCAACTATAATGGACTGTTTCCATGGAGACCAGATAGCTGCTGGTCAGTAAATACGCAGGAACACCACAAGAGGGAAGATGTATTGATAAATATGTTTATTGAGACCAGAATGTAAACACGACTATGTGATTCGATAGCCTTCAAAAAGTTCAGTGCTTCACTGGAACAAAAATTACAACCCTAATTTACAAAATAAAACTACAACTAACACTGAAACTAATAAAAACTAAACTATAACTAAGTATTTCAAAACAAAAGTGAATAAAAATTAGCAAAACTGCTCTAAAAATGAATTAAAACTAACTGAATTTGAAAAACTAAACTAAAAACTAAAACTGATGGAAAATCCAAAACTATTATAACCCTGAGGGTGACGAAGGTAAAGTTGAGTCCAACCTTCCACAGGGAGAAAGATTGATCTTCCCAGAACTGGACGTCCCGGCAGATTTACCCGACGCTCGAAGAAAAGCAGCAGGAATAAGCGTTTGTTCGTTTGGAGTGGTTGGGAAAGCGTTGCAAAACAACGTCTAAACAAACCACAAGACCTTTCACACAACTGTCTTATGGAAAAATGAGATGAAAGCAGAGTTCTGCATCACTTCTGACCAAAACGCCTCACGTCTGCTGTTAAACACGGTGGTGGAGGCGTGGTGATACGGGGCTGGTTGTGACAAGGCTGGACGATATGAGTTCAAATGAACCTCTCAAGTTGGCGTGATGGGTTCATCTGAGGTTGCATCTGTGAGACATTAAGGCCCACAACAACGAGACGAGGTCTTTAAAAGAGCGGCTGCAGATGTGGAGTCGGTGGATTCAGAGTCTCGGTTTTCTCCTGCAGGATGACGAACCAACCGGAGCAGAGAAAGACGTTTCAGACGTCCATGTCAGAAATATACTGGAAAGATTAAAAAAAGAGCTTTAAAGCTCTCGGATTAATGTTCATGAAAGTGGTGAATTATTTATTTTGATGACGCTGATTTAGCTCAGACTGATTACTGGAGTAAATAACGGACAGATTTTCATTTAAAAACTGAGAGGAAACGACACTAACGCAGCCAGATGTGTCATTTACTCCAAACTAAACTAAAGATGAGCATCTTCCTGAGATAAAGGAACCTCCCTCTGTCACTTCGGCTCTGCTCAGATGTCTGAAGGTCTTCCAAGGCTCCCGTTGACGCGCCATCACGACAACATTCATCACGACAACATCCGTCCGTTGGGACGAAGCGTCTCTTCGTGAGTGTTTTTACAACAGTCATGAGCTCAGACATGCACCGATGCACAAACACACGTTAATACACGTTAACACACATTAATACACGTTAATACACATTAATACACGTTAATCACTGATCAACCAGTTAGTCCTTCAGTGAGAACACATCTGTGCTGTGGTGCTCATGGGTAATTTCAGGTACCTTACCATCCTTCCTCTCCAGCGACACGCTGACGTTAATATCAGTGTCTAATATTTCTTTCTTTTTTTTTTTTTTTAAATAAATATGGAAAGTCTCAGAGGAGGGTGAACAACCAGCATGAAACATCAACATGCAAACATTAAATTAACAACCACACTCACGCACACGCACGCATACTAAAGGTATTTAATCCTCCAGATGAGCTTTTAAAATCCAGATGTGCTCTGAAAAATGTCAGACGCTGCTCGTTTCACCGGAGCCTTTCAGATGTGAAATTCAGCTTTAAAAAAACAAAACTGTTGTTTGAAGTAAATAAATAAAAGTGAGCTCCGGGACTCCATCAGGCCTATAAACTCAAACGATATCTGGAGTTTATTAACGGATCAGCGTTGAACTCTGCATCATCGTCTGCAGACAGCGAACGTCGTTTCATATCTTGTCTGTTTTTTGAGAACGTTTGTAGCAGGATGGTGTAAAAATGAATTTCATGAGACCTGGTAATAAAGAACAGCCTGGCCAGCCATCCTAAATTCAATCATTCTCTTTTATTTATTCATGATTTTTAATACAAAGAATTAGGGCGTTATTATCGCGTTAACGCATTGATTTATTAACACCAACATTTTTTTTATCGCACGTTAACGCATGTTGCTCACATGCTTTTGTTTTGAAAAGTCTGTTACTGGCTGCTACAGAACCGGAAGATAATTGGCAGGTAAACTTAATGAAAAGCTAAAACAGACATGGAGAACGGTAAAAATCTGTTAACTTTACAGTTCAGGTAGCAACTCAGGTAGAAATATTAACAATTCTGTCTGAAAAAGAAAATTCTGGACTTCAACAAAACTTTTGCATCATTCCTCCATGTTCCATCAGATCTGCTCCATGTGTTCACTGTCCTGCTGTTCTCTAGCTGGTTACTGCAGTGCGGCTCCATCTAGTGGAACAGATGTGTAATGACAACAGAAAGTCCAGTCCTCGATTATAAAACAAATTCAGTTCTGTGGCCCGTTTTTTTTTAATTTTTTGTATTTTTGATCCAAGTCTAAAATTGAAATATATTAAAAAAAAAGGCAATTTTTTCGTTTTTTTGTATTGGATCAAAAAATGAAAAACGTTATAAAATATCACTTTTTAATTTTTTTAAATTTTTGATTGACAATTGAAAATGGAAAGAATGAATGATACATAGATTGGTAAAGTTACTGAACTTTAACATGGACATTTTCATTTTAAAGTTCTCCCAGACGGAGGATTCAACAGAAACAAGGTTATTTGTAACAACTGACAAGTTGAACTCCCCGTTAAAAGTTTCTGCTGTTACCTCCGAAATCAGAAATTACCTTTTTTTTAATGTTCTGATTGTGACCAATCTAGATTTTGTTGGATTTTGTTTGTCGACTTTATTTTTTTAAATTTTTATAAAAAAACATCCCCTGGCAGTGGCAATAAGCTTTATTGTATTTGACATTTTTAAGATGAGATTTACACTAAATAAGTGTTACTGACAAGTGCTGATGTTAAAAGTGTTTGAACAACAAATGTTATGACACTTTAGTTTATATGGCAGCAGAACATTTATATAAAAGTGCATTTTACACTACTTTTGAATTCATTATTTGATTTTGCGTATACAATGCGATTAATCGTGATTAATCAGGGAAATAATGCGATTAATCCCTATTCAAAATTTTAATCGTTGCCCAGCTCTACAAAGAATTAGTCTGGTTCTGATTGTCAGAGTAAAAACCGTCTGTTAGTAATTCTCCAACGAGGTTGATCTTACACACATTACTCCCAAACAAACACACACACACTTGTGTTAGTGCAGGCAGTTTGTGTTGGTGACCTCCACAACGTCAGCCGTGTGTGTGTGTTAAAAGCCAGCGTTAAGGTGGTTCTGCCCGGTTCTCCCGGTGGCTCTGGGTCTTACCGCGCTTGGAGGGCTTACTGGACAAAGAAGCTGAGCGCTGAGAGCCATCTGAGAGCAGAGGACAGTTTCAGAAACACCGGGCCACACAGCGCTTGATCATCATCACCCCCCCACCCCCTGATGGTATGACTTCCCTCCAGACACGTGAACGTTCATCTCATTTTCCCGAGTCCCTTTGAAAGAATGTAGTTGTGTATAAGAGCCAAACGTCGGGTGACCAGGATTCGGTTTGATACACGGTTTTAAGGAAAACGGTTCAAATGTGACCACAAGCGGGTTCACTCGACTCCGCAGCAGCAGCAGGTACGTTAGTGACCGGACAACATGGCTCGTCACACTGTCGTTCTGACGGTGGCGATGACATCACACGGACGTGGCGGCGGCCGGTTCAGGAATCACGCGGGTGCTGGGTCCGTGGTTCAGGCGCCCGTGGGACGGGTCCTACTAGTTTGTGCTTCAGTAGTTATCATCCAATCAGAAAGGGCTGTATGAGGAAAAAATGCTTCTGATTGGTCACAGAGACTTGGGATTGCATGAATCGAGTGGAGACGGTTTACGACGTCCAAGTACAGAGCTGGACAGCAGAAGGTGAAGTTTTTCTACTCAAGTCTTCTTCATCTGATGGCTTCATGCGTTTATCTCGCAGGGTGGCGATCGCTGCCATCTTCTGTGGAGTCTTAGCTTTACACTCGTAACAGGTTTCTGCTTTCAGCGACTCGTCACGAGGCCACACGCTCGTCTATTTATGTGTTTATTAAGCCACGTGAGAAACGGTATTTTACAGGCGTAAAGCTGAGATTTCGTCCCGTTCCTCTGGAGGAGAGAGCTTTGCACAACACAAACTGATTTCCTTTAATCTGCCGCCGGATGCTCTCATTAGGAACGGGTCTGGGATCTGGTTTGTGCCTAATCAAACTCACCAGTGGAGACCAAAGACATGATCATCCTGAGGTTATTAGTTTTGATTAGGGGATGCACGATAACTATCGGGCCGATAACAGGAAATTATGACGTCATCCCCATAAGTCAGATATCACGACGAATATCCCAGATAACATATATATTTTTATCAAAACGGCAGTGCCTCGCTCCCTCTGAGCCTTGAATGACCGGCAGTGAATGTTATGTTCAAGTGATGTCGACATAATCCCTCATAATACCCCCTCATGCCAGAAAACAACTTGTTAACAGGGTCATAATTTTAATAGTTGCTGACTTGAATTGATATTCGCAGTATTTTCCCCACATGTTACACATAAAAAATTGAAAAAAACAGAAAAGGCTGAAAGAACGACTAGCAAACGAGGGAACGGAGGAATTTACGTTATACCTTGAATGCAGCATTGCGGCACAGTGTGCTGATAAAAAAAAAAAGAAAAAAAACATGGCGGCGATTGTAAAGTTTCAGAGGAAGATAGTTCGCTGGTTATTTGTGACAAATGCTCCAAACGAAAGGAGGGAAAAATAGCACAAGCTTTAATACGTCAAACCTGATCAGCCACCTGAAACATAACCGTCGCTTCCATGGAGTTTTGAAATCGCGCTAACGTGAGCTAATGTGAGCTAACATTAGCTAACAAGTCTCCCCTCCCCTCTCCTCTCCTCGCCATCATCTCTCTCATTTAAAGCTTCCATGAGATAAAAAAAAAAAATACTGAACGTCATTTACTTTAATTAAAGTCATTCATTTGAATGGAACCACAAAATCCTTTAAACGTAATTTCTTTGCTACTATGGAGTGCACTGACAAGTCTAACTTATGTCAGTACATTATGACCTGTGCATTATTTTTTATTGTCATTAAGGAATGCATTTTTTCAGTTAGTAATTCTGATGCATGTATTTCCATCAGTTCAAGGAGCCTTTATTTTTTATATCAGTCAGTAATTAACCTTATTTAAGTTGATTGAGATATCAAATAGTTTGATCTTTATGAAAATGTTTGAGAGCTTGCCAATAGTTTTTTCATAGTAAAAAATAAATATCTGTTCTTAAAGAGTACTGTTTTTGATTTTTGTTCATAGTATTGATGTATTGATCTTAGGTATATGTGTGTGTTATCAGTTATCGGCCTTTAGGAGCTGAAAGTTATCGGTTATCGGTATCGGTTTAAAAGACAGTTATCGTGCATCCCTAGTTTTGATCCCCTCAGATGACTCCTTATGAACCCCTGCCTTTATCCTGCCTCATATAATCTGCCTCAGATGTCCAGGACCGCTTATTCAAGTGGACGAAAGTCGGGGTTTGGGTTTTGACCAGGGGACTCTGAGAAATGAGCTGAACATTCACCGCTGCAGATGTTCTTTCCTGCAAAGATCTACCTGCTGTGAACACGTACATCCTCGCACACATGGTCACAAACACAACACAGTTACGGCCGTCGGGGTCACGAGGTTCTGCAGCTGTCAGGCAACAGCGCGTTGTGTTAGAGGCATGCACTTGCTGCGACTCTGACTTTCGCCCCTCGGACCGCCCGTTTGTCTGCTGCAACAAACAGCTCCTAAAGCATGCTTTCCCATCATACTGACACAGACCACCCAGAACCATCGAGCATGGCGGGGGTCTCGGGACGACTCCAAACCCGGTGCCCAGCGGCCGAGGCCGATTTTTGCCAGCCCCGAGCCCCCCGGCGTTGGTCTGCCCAGCTGTGCGTGGTTCTGGGTTTTTTATTCGGCATGCGAAGTGACTCGGTCCATCCGAGTATGGAGCCCCATTTGGGTCATAATTCAATGAATAAATGAGTCTATTATTATGAAATACAGGTGTTTATTATTATGAGATATTTCCCATTATTATGATAATGGTTTTGTTTTTCATAAGAATGAGCTTTTACATTATAATGGCTTTGTTTTTCATAAGAATGATTTGTGTGTCAATCACAGCAGAGAGGGCGGAGCCATTTATGTGATTGGCTGCTCTTTCATTCAGGCATAAGCAACAGAACAGTGAATATCGATAGTGGGCGAGAGGTGCAATGTATATACTCCAGGCCAGTAGGTGGCAGAATGCACCTCAGTTTACGGTTAAAAGTTGGGGATGCCGTGTCACTCATTCAGGACCAAGCAACACAGAGATTTGGCGGGCAGTCACATGACGCCTGGATGGAAACGAGGCCACTGAGGGTTAGGAGGCAAACTGTTGTTTCTCAAGAGGCTTTTGTTTTTGCTGCAGTCTGCAAATTTTAGATGTCACTCAATGGTACTGGTAGACCTTCAGGAGACAAGTTAGGCTCGTGTGAACAGCAGGGAGAGATTCTGATTGGCAGCTTTATTGACGGTAACTCATCTGAACGAACCTGAACCTCATCGCAGGTCGTATTTAAGCTCCCTCACTTCTGCGTCAGGAGTTCATGGACTGGGTTTGTTCTGTCCGACTGATGCGGATGGACGTAGAGGTGCGTCATCAGGATGCAGCGAAGGAGAAGAACTTAGAGGCCAACTTGGGATTCTTGTTCTTCTTTGGGATGGAACAAGGTTACTTAATTTAATGCGTCCTGAACAGGGTTATAATAGTTGACATCGACTAAGAAACGTAGCGCGAAATGTAGAAAAAAAACTTGATTTTGACGGCATGGCGACAGGAGAAAGATCCTTTTCTGACTTACTCCGAGAGGTAGCTAACAGGCTCGATGCGAGTCCCCCACCAACTAGTTGATGTCAGAGCATAGAATGGAGAAGGATCAGCCAATGAGCGTGCAGGTCAACCACTGGTCCCGCCCAGTGGCAAAATGTCATTATTATGGAAAAGCTCATTCCATTCCATAAGATTAAATAATAATAAAAATATATTTCATAATAATTACATTTTTTTCATAATACTGGGAAACATTTCATAATAATGGATACGTATTTCATAATAATAAACGCCTGTATTTCATAATAATAGACTCATTTATTCATTGAATTATGACCCAAACAGGGCTCCATATCCGAGAGGCGTTGGAGTGAAGCTGTGGATGACGGGCAGCAAGGTGGCATGAAGAGCAGAGATGTGGGTTATTGGCACATCTACACAGTGAGGAGGGGGGGTGGTGGTGGTGGAGCGACCGAAGTCGTGTGCACAAAGCCTGATAACAGTTCCCATCTGTGGCAGTGACCGGGATCATTTGGCGTCATCGTTGGATCTGAATCCAAAATAAACCCAAACGACCTGCTCAAAGACTCAAAGGCTGAGGTGGAAGCTGATCAGCTGACTGGCTGGTTTGTTTTTTTTTTTTTTTTCCTCCTCCACTAACAGATCTCTCCTCTCCTGTGTGCGTCATGTGAGGTATATCAGGTTGTAGTTACTCTGCTTCACCACCAGAGGGGACCATTATCAAGTAAATAACCACAGATGTGACAACAGGAACAATATAGCGCCACACTAACAAAGACAACTGGAGGACACAGTCACTCTTTCTTTTCTTCCATATTTTTTTTCTTTTAATTCATCCATCTGTAACTTAGGCAGCCCATAAATGGTGTCTCTGCTGGAAATACAGAATACATCCTGAAACATTGATCTGCCTCTACAGGTGTGCAGCGTAGTGATCCTGACCCACTGGCTCGTCTCTGTGTGTTTCGTCCCTGTGGACTGTCTCTAGGTGTTGTCATGGACACCGTGGTGTGTAGCAGCGACATGCACATGGGGATGCCGTGTCACTAAAAGCAGTGTGCTGAGCTGAGCCGGTCCGAGCCGAGGTGGTGGGGGGGCGCCGTGGTTGAGGCTGCGCTGTGGATGCCGGGAGGGTAGGTTGGAGGGGGAGGGGGGGTGGCAACTTACCGGATATCTGTGGCTGGATGCCGGGCTGGTCGTTGGAGCTGAGCAGCTGCGTCTGGATGGTCTCCACCACGCGTTTGAAACGCCGGCTGGGTCCTGATGAGAGACCAGACCATTACAAAGACTGCTGCACTTTCTCCGCCCTGCTTCCTGGTCCTGGTCCCGTTCTGTGGTCTCCATTTCCTGGTCCCATTTCTCGGCCCCCTTTCCCTGGTCCCCGTTCCCTGTTCCCTGTTCCTGGTCCCATTCCCTGGTCCCCGTTTCCCATTCCCCAGTCCCCATTCCCTGGTCCCGGTTCCCTGATCTCCGTTCCCTGGTCCCCATACCCTGGTCCTGATCCCTGCTCCCCGGTCCCTGCTCCCTGGTCTCCATTCCCTGGTCCTGATCCCTGGTCCCGGCTCCCTGGTCCCTGTTTACTGGTCTTCATTCCCCGTTCCCTGGTCCCAGTTCCCTGGTCTCCGTTCCCTGGTCCCCATACCCTGGTCCTGATCCCTGGTCCCTGGTCCCTGCTCCCTGGTCTCCATTCCCTGGTCCTGATCCCTGGTCCCCGGTCCCTGCTACCTGGTCTCCATTCCCTGGTCCTGATCCCTGGTCCCTGTTTACTGGTCTTCATTCCCTGTTCCCTGGTCCCGATCCCTGATTCCTGTTTCCTGGTCCCAGTTCCATGGTCTTCATTCCCCGTTTCTTGGTCCCCGTTCCATGGTCTTCATTCCCCGTTCCCTGGTCCCGGTCCCTGGTTCCTGTTTCCTGGTCCCAGTTCCATGGTCTTCATTCCCCGTTTCTTGGTCCCCGTTCCCTGGTCTTCAATCCCCGCTCCCTGGTCCCGGTCCCTGGTTCCTGTTTCCTGGTCCCAATTCCATGGTCTTCATTCCCCGTTTCTTGGTCCCCGTTCCCTGGTCTTCAATCCCCGCTCCCTGGTCCCGGTCCCTGGTTCCTGTTTCCTGGTCCCAATTCCATGGTCTTCATTCCCCGTTCCTTGGTCCCCGTTCCCTGGTCTTCATTCCCCGTTCCCCGGTCCCTGGTCTTCATTCTCCGTTCCCTGGTCTCCATTCACTGGTCCCTGTTCCCTGGGCTTCATTCCCCGTTCCCTGGGCTTCATTCCCCGTTCCCTGGTCCCCGTTTCCTGGTCCCCGTTCCCTGGTCTTCATTCTCCGTTCCCCAGTCCCTGGTCTTTATTCTCCGTTCCCTGGTCTCCATTCCCCCTTCCCTGGTCCCCGTTTCCTGGTCCCCATTCCCTGGTCTTCATTCCCCGTTCCCCGTTCCCCGGTCCCTGGTCTTCATTCTCCGTTCCCTGGTCTCCATTCCCTGGTCCCTGTTCCCTGGTCTCCATTCCCCGTTCCCTGGTCTCCATTCCCCGTTCCCTGGTCCCCGTTTCCTGGTCCCCGTTCCCTGGTCTTCATTCCCCGTTCCCCAGTCCCCGGTCCCTGGTCTTTATTCTCCGTTCCCCGTTCCCCGGTCCCTGGTCTTCATTCTCCGTTCCCTGGTCTCCATTCACTGGTCCCTGTTCCCTGGGCTTCATTCCCCGTTCCCTGGGCTTCATTCCCCGTTCCCTGGTCCCCGTTTCCTGTCCCGTTCCCTGGTCTTCATTCTCCGTTCCCCAGTCCCTGGTCTTTATTCTCCGTTCCCTGGTCTCCATTCCCCCTTCCCTGGTCCCCGTTTCCTGGTCCCCATTCCCTGGTCTTCATTCCCCGTTCCCCGTTCCCCGGTCCCTGGTCTTCATTCTCCGTTCCCTGGTCTCCATTCCCTGGTCCCTGTTCCCTGGTCTCCATTCCCCGTTCCCTGGTCTCCATTCCCCGTTCCCTGGTCTCCGTTTCCTGGTCCCCGTTCCCTGGTCTTCATTCCCCGTTCCCCAGTCCCCTGTCCCTGGTCTTTATTCTCCGTTCCCCGTTCCCCGGTCCCTGGTCTTCATTCTCCGTTCCCTGGTCTCCATTCCCTGGTCCCCATTCCCTGGTCTTCATTCCCCGTTCCCCGGTCCCTGGTCTTCATTCTCCATTCCCTGGTTTCCATTCCCTGGTCCCCGTTCCCTGGGCTTCATTCCCCGTTCCCTGGTCTCCATTCCCCGTTCCCTGGTCCCCGTTTCCTGGTCCTCGTTCCCTGGTCTTCATTCCCCGTTCCCCAGTCCCCGGTCCCTGGTCTTTATTCTCCGTTCCCCGTTCCCCAGTCCCTGGTCTTCATTCTGCGTTCCCTGGTCTCCATTCCCTGGTCCCCATTCCCTGGTCTTCATTCCCCGTTCCCCGGTCCCTGGTCTTCATTCTCCATTCCCTGGTCTCCATTCCCTGGTCCCCGTTCCCTGGGCTTCATTCCCCGTTCCCTGGTCTCCATTCCCCGTTCCCTGGTCCCCGTTTCCTGGTCCCCGTTCCCTGGTCTTCATTCCCCGTTCCCCAGTCCCCGGTCCCTGGTCTTTATTCTCCGTTCCCTGGTCTCCATTCCCTGGTCCCCGTTCCCTGGTCTCCGTTCCCCGTTCTCTGGTCCCCTGTTTCCCTGGTCCCCGTTCCCTGGTCCCGTTCCCTGGTCCCCTGGTCCCTGTTTCCCATTCCCTGTTCCCTGGTCTCTGTTCCCTGTTCCCTGGTCCCATGGTCCCCTGGTCCCCGTTTCCTATTCCCTGGTCTCTGTCCTCTGGTCCCTGGTCCTGGCCCCCTGGTCCTGGTCCCGCTCCCCAGTCCCCGGTCCCTGTTGGTTGTTGTGTGCCTACCTGAGAGCAGGGTGAAGGTGACCGAGTAGATGCCGTTCTCCTTGGTGGCGCCGGTGCTCTCTGTGTAGGTGATGTCCACCTGGAACTTGACGGGCTTCTGGAAAACCGTGGGACCGGCTGTGGACTTGTACTCTGCCCTGAAGCTGGTCTGAGAGATGACGCTGTGGCTCAGACTGGGAATCTAGGAGGGAGGGGGAGGAGGAAGATGAAGAGGAGGAGGATTGAGTCAGCAACAACACAGACACAGGACTTCTGCGTGGCTACGACAGCAGCTGAGACGAGACTAAAAGGGACGGGAGCAGAAGGACCCGGTGAGATGGACGTGTGGTGCTTTAACGCGGCGCGGCGTTTTGCAGCGTCTGCGTCTGAGTCAACAACACCGATGGCAGCGAGCTCCCAGTGAAGCAGCAGATCCATCAAACGGGAGCCCCTCGTCCAGCTCAACTCCCATCTTTAGACACTCAGGAGTCATTTAAATCAGCATTTAAACTGTGATACAACTAAACTCCGTGTCTGCTTGGCCAGGTACATGGTTGTACCTGTCCAAGGTATCCAACCTTGGACATCCAACCGCCTGGTTGGATCTTGTTTCGCCTTCCAGGACCGCCTTAATTCATTCATGGAGGAGCCGGAAACATTCCTCAG
The DNA here is from genome assembly GCA_018398805.1 of Hirundichthys speculiger. NCBI lineage: Eukaryota > Metazoa > Chordata > Actinopteri > Beloniformes > Exocoetidae > Hirundichthys > Hirundichthys speculiger. The sequence continues at coordinate 826,594 of JAGFBZ010000775.1, read as the reverse complement.
AGCATCGCACAGTTGCTGATAAGAGATCTCGTGACTGGGAAGGCCATCCCAGTACGGCTCATGGTCGAGACACCAGTCAGTGACATGGTGATGAAGAGACGGAGGCTGTGGCGTTGAAATAATGCTCATTTTCTCATCTATAACCATGATGGTTAAGGTCGTCCAGAGTTTTCATTCAGGACCAATGCAACACAGAGATTTGGCGGGCAGTCACATGACGCCTGGATGGAAACGAGGCCACTAAGGGTTAGGAGGCAAACTGTTGTTTCTCAAGAGGCTTTTGTTTTTGCTGCAGTCTGCAAATTTTAGATGTCACTCAATGGTACTGGTAGACCTTCAGGAGACAAGTTAGGCTCGTGTGAACAGCAGGGAGGGATTCTGATTGGCAGCTTTATTGATGGTAACTCATCTGAACGAACCTGAACCTCATAGCAGGTCGTATTTAAGCTCCCTCACTTCTGCGTCAGGAGTTCATGGACTGGGTTTGTTCTGTCCGACTGATGCGGATGGACGTAGAGGTGCGTCATCAGGATGCAGCGAAGGAGAAGAACCTAGAGGCCAACTTGGGATTCTTGTTCTTCTTTGGGATGAAACAAGGTTACTTCATTTAATGCGTCCTGAACAGGGTTATAATAGTTTTGGATTTTCCATTAGTTTTAGTTTTAGTTTAGTTTTTCAAATTCAGTTAGTTTTAATTCGAGCAGTTTTGCTAGTTTTTGTTCTTTTTTTTTAAATACTTAGTTTTGGTTTTTACTAGTTTCAGTGTTAGTTTTATTTTGTAAATTAGGGTTGTAATTTTGGTTCGAGTGAAGCACTGAACTTTTTGAAGGCTATCGAATCACATAGTCGTGTTTACATTCCGGCCATCCCAGTACGGCTTTATCAATGCGTCTTCCCGCTTGTGGTGTTCCTGCGTATTTACTGACCAGCAGCTATCTGGTCTCCATGGAAACAGTCCATTATAGTTGCTGTTTTCTCCCGTTCCTTCCCAACGCTGACTGGCCTGCAGCTGTAGCTTCTCTTTCCAGGGAGCTAGCTTAGGCTAGCTTATCCAGCTAGTCTTGGTTAGCCTTCTTGTGCGAGCTTTTCAAATGGACTTTCAGATTCGTGGGTTTTTTTCTCCTTGAGAAGTATTCCACACATTGTATCACCTGCTTCTACAACAAGGCACTTACTTTTATCGTTAACACAGTCATAGTCAAAGAAATCCCAAATAGGACTGTGCCGCTTTTTTTTTCTTTTTTGTTTTTTTTGCGGTTGTTGTCGTACGGCGGAGCAAAGTTAATAGATTTCAAACGTTTATGAGAAAAAAAAATTACAAACATGAAAACGAAGGACGTTCTTGTTATTATTATAGTTAATTTTAGTTCGTTTTATAAACACATACAGTTTCATCATTATTTTTCCATCATTTTTTTTTTTTTTTATTTTATTTCAGTTAACGAAAATGTTTTTTCAATTCTAGTTTTCGTTATTTCGTTCCTCTTCGTTAACGATAATAACCTTGGTCCTTGAAATTACGCATTTTGATCGTCTCGTCAGCAGACGGCGTCGCAGGATTCCTGACACGGTCAGACAGTTGCATCAGGTCGTGACGGCTGTCGTCAAACGGTTGTAAGACGACGGACGGCTGACGCTGACGAAAGACACCCTCGTGATTCTGACGCGACGCTGATCTTTTTGTCCCCAGGATGGCGCAACGTACAGGTGCGAACACCTCCCATCTTCTTCTTCTTCTGAAACGCTGTCAAGCGATGCGTCCTTTTATTGACTGGTCTGCAGTTCAGATCTGAGTAGATGGTTGGGTGAACTGCGTCAGAGCGTCGCCCGTCGTATGCTGTTACTTCACCGGATGCATTGGATTAGATTTTTTTTCCTCCGTTTGTTCCTCTGGTATTTGGGTTTTTTTTTTCAGGGAAACCGGACACAGCTCATTAGACAGAGAGCGGCGTGCAGAGCCGCGAGCAAATCAGCACCGAGCTCAAATTCACCGTGTGATTGCAACAAAAGCGCTAACTCAGTGGAGGAAATTGGCAGGATCTCCAGTGAACCTTCTCCCAGACAGGTGAGACACGTCTTCTCCGAAACAGCTGATGGATAAATATAACAAATGGATGAATAAAAGCTGGACCTGAACCTGACTGAACGGAATAATCATTTAAAATGAAAGCAAACCACCTCACAGTGCTGTTTAAGGAGTTGTCACACCAATAAAACATCTGTTTTTTATCGTTGGTCCGTCTGGGCCTCGGCAAAGCGTGAAAACTAGCAGAAATATGAATATGATGAGTATCAAGAGTTCAGAGTTGAGAACTCGACGCTGTTAGAGGATTTGGGTCAAACTGAACCTTAAGATCCTCCGTCGGGCTTTTTATCTTTATTATAAAAGAGATAAACAACAAGAAGACATCTGGCAGGGTACAGAAACAGTCCAGTAACACCTGTGGTCATCACGGCTGCCCGTTTATTACAGATGTGACCTGTGACAGTGCAGCTCTTCATCCAAAGTTGTGGCAGTGTGAAGTGAAGACCCCCCCCCCCCAGCGAAACTCAAAATCCGCAAACTGGAGCCGGAGCCCCCCGAACCTAAATAATCAGTTTAAAATATGTTTAAAAACCCCAAAAAAGTAGCGAGGCACTGCAGTGAAACAAGACAAAGGCTCAACTGTGGTCTTTCTGTTACCTTAACAGCCTCTGGTCTCTGAACCGTAGTAAACAAACTGCTGGTAATGTGCTATTTTTGGCTCGTAATTAGCGGCTAACACGCTAACAACAATAAAACAAAAAGTCTGGTTTTTTCTGCATGGAACGAGCACTTTATTCTGGAACTGCAGGAACTTGTAACATCACACAGGTTGTGAACCTAACCTCGTTTTCATTCTGCCATCCCACGACACACACACTCCATTACCCATAAGGCCACACCATTACCCATAAGGCCACCTTCTTAAAGGGGCCAGGCTGGCTCACAGCATTTCTTCGCTGTGAGAAAACGCGCACAACATCCTGTGATGTTTCCGCGATTTTTTCTTGATTTTTTTTTTTATATTATATATTTCTGAAAAATCCGCGAATAACTAAATTCGCGGAACTTAAAGCGCGAATTGAGGAGGGATCACTGTACGACTTTTGGAAGAAAGAAAAATGATGGAGACTCACGGAGAGGAAGGCGTGGACGATGTCGGCCTTGATGGAACTGAGAGGTTTGTCTCTGATCACGATGAAGATCTGCTCCTCCTTCTCCAGGTTGATGAAGTTCCCAAACCACGACTTCTTAGCCAGCCTGCAGCGGAGAGACACACGGACACGAAACGAGCTGCATTTACGTTTGCAGCGCCGAAAAAGATTCACATGTGGTCGGAAAAGCAACCTGATCATCTGACAGGTCTGTTGCAGCAGAAATAAGATGCAACGTTTCTGACAGATTTATGGGTCATTCTTCAACTACGGTAGAATTTGTGTCCTTTGCAGGAATAATAGATACAAAACATATTTCCTGATTTTTTGTTTTTTGGCACAGTTACTTGACACCAAGAGGAACAAACAAAAATTAATTTAAAGGTCAAGTGTTATTTTTACTACATAAACTATGGTTATATATGTATGGATTGTTCTGTTGTGTCAGATTTTTGACCTGCAATCCCTCTTACTATTGAATTACATTTTGATTTAAAAACTAACTTTACAGAGAAATGTTACATAAATACCTATTTTAATGAAACATACCATGTGTTGTAAGATACAGTAGTATTAAATGTCTATTTTATAAAAAGAACACCTGTCATTTCCATCACACACCACAAAATGTAACTTTAGGGAGTTTTTTTTTTAGCTTTGAACACCTGCAACCATGGTAACCATGGTAACAGTCAGTCACAGGAGAGCACATGGCAGGAGAGCAGAGCTAGCTCCCTGGAAGAATATGAAAGCTGAAAAAAATCAAGGTAAATATTTCCCATACAAAGAAAATGTTTATTGGTCGTCATTTCCAAACAGCTCATATTTTCTTTAAATTTATAAATAATAATTAAAATAACATTTCATGTCGTGTATTTTGTATATATTTAATGCTAGCTTTAAAACAGAGATTAGCATGCTAATACAACATGAGATTTTTGAAAAAATGTGACACATTGTCATTTCCACAACAGTCATTTCCATCACGATTTTCATTGTGATGGAAATTAAAATCCTGAAAATGTAAAACACATTGTGGTGTGATGGAAATGATGCTTTCCAACTAAAATAAGAAAAAAATATATATAAAATATATATTATCTATATAATTACATCACAACAGCTACCAGAATGTATTTCTACACATAATGGATAAGCAAAACATCAAAATATTACCTAAAATATGTGTTTGATTTTCTAAAATTTTTGAGACCAAATTTGACCCTAGTTGAAGAATGACCCTTATAAGGACTGAATCAACAGTTTGTTCCTAAATGTCATCGCTGTGAAGATTCTGCAACTGTAGTGGTTGTTTCTGATTTTGGATTATAATTAAAGATGAAAAACACAATCAATGCAGATCATAAAAAGGAAGCAGTTTGTTCAGAGTTTAATTCTGTACAAAAATAGTGGTATAAACTGGATTTATAGACAGAAAGGGATCGGGAGGGAAAATAAACATGCCTAAATATGCACACGTAAGAATAAACGGAAGTTCATTCAATGCTTCCTGCATATCTTCATTTATTTTCTTAATCCTCACTAAAGACCGGAGAGCACGACGTCAACTCTGGAACCTCTCTGCTGCACAGATGAGGTTCGTCGTTCATGCAACCAAAAATAAAACCGGCAGCAGCGTGAACCGTTACCGGGTCGTGAAGCCGACCAGCACCGGTTCGGTCCTGCACGTGTTCTCCGGTGAGCGGCGCCCAGACCCGGCTCGTTAGGAGCCACGTTGGGCCGCGTTCGCTTCAAACTGACAGCAGAAGTGCTGGAGGTTAACAGTGACTCGTTATGTAAACTGTGCCTCATAAGGCGCCTTTAATTATTCTCTTCTTCTGTAAAACTGCGTCACGCAGCTTTCAGCACAGATTAAACAGACTTTGGGTGGCAGGACAATGACATTAATTCAAGAAGCAAACAGTGCCTTCGCTTGGAACTGTTTCCATCAGCAGATTTATCTTAAATTGGTGCTTGTATATAAACCAGTAAACAGTTTTTTTCCCTACACTGTAAAAAAAAAAATAATAATATAACAGAATTTTAAATTTTAAAATACTATTTAATTTACAGAAATAGACTGTGATTGATTATTTTACATTTTGTCAAATGTAAAATAACATTAACTCACTGTAAATGTGAAAACACAATATTTCGTTTCTTTTACAAAAAAACCCCATTATTGTTAAAATACGCTCACAAATATATCGTTATTTCACACATTTTGTCTGTTATTTAAGGGAATAAACTGGAAAACTGCTAGTGATCTGGCAGGTCCTTTCGGGTCATTCCCCAGCATCCATTGCAGCCCTGGTTGTTTAGGTGCTTAATCTGTGTTTATTTGTTGAGCTATTTGATTTAATGCTGCCATGTAAAGTCTGTTGCTGGTTTGACCCCCTGTTGATTCATACCTCTTACATTTAACATGTTAATTTGTGTCACCCTGAGTTAAGTCTGTCTCTGTTCAAATGAGTACCCGTGAGTTTGTTTAATAAAGTGTATAAAACAAAACCTGTGCTGTACAAAAACAAGAAGTTGACAAAATACTCCTTTAGCTAGTTCCACTACAATACAAAAGCTACAGTCTTTAAAATTGTAGCAATTTTAAACTTAATATCTAGTTTTTTTTTACATGTTTTTTTGACATGTTTATTATTTTTGTGTCATATACTGTTATATTACATCAAACACAAATTATTATACAACTTCTTTACATAAAATAATGTCATTGAAACCAATTAATAACAGCACATTTCTGTAAATCTAAGCATTATTATTCGTAAGACAGCATTTACTTACCATATTTCTAGGTAATTTAGTTGTTTTAAAATTGTGAAAATGTTTCTAATTAAATGTTAAAAACAACCTAAAAAATAAGGCAAAATCTTGTTAAAATTACAATCTGTATTTTAATTATGGAAAAAAAACTGTATTTTTATGAGAAAGTCATTTTCTGTTATTTTACGGTATTTTACTGGCGCCCCAGCTGCCAGAAAATTTTTGCCAGATTTGTTTTTTACAGTGTATTGAATTAAATGCACAATGAGGGATTTTTTTCACATGTGAGAAGGTGGAGGTGCGTTACTCACTCTGGAGAGGAGTCGGGGGTGAGGCTGGACATGTCCTCCTGGGTGGGAACTGAGGATGCAAACAGAGGTCAGGGTTGCAGTTGCAGAGATGCTGCACCGTCTCCGCCATTTCTCCTGATTCAGCTAAAGCAACACGTCACCGTGAATGAAACCATCTGCCCTCAAGTCGGTTCGATCTGCAGCGATTTCAAGGCATCTGCGGAGGCGGCCCTCAGAAAAACCTCCCAAAGCAACGCGGTGAAGGAAGAAAACACTGAATGTCCCACAGTGTAATGAGGTAGTTATCTTCTTTATGAGGCTGCAGATTGCCGTGATAAGGTTGGCTGCAGGTGCTCTAAATGCAGCTATTAAGAGCTCAGGGAGGATCTGTAATTTCCCTCTGAGCTACGGGAACGCAGCCCGTCGCAGAAGCACGCGGCTGAATCGATTATCACGCAGATAAGGATGATGTATCGTAAAATCTGACCCGACTTAATCATAAAGTTTAATGCGATGCACAACCCCCCCTCCCCTCCCCTCCTCCCCCTCACCTTGCATTTTCCTGCGGTGGAAGCGCGGCGAGCCCAGGAAGCTGTTCTTGATGGAGTTGAGGCGCGTCCTCCAGGGCATCCCTCCGATAGAGGGGCTGGGCGGCGGCGTCGGGCTGGGCGTGCCGGCTGGGCTGTCCTTGGGCGTGTGCACGGGCGTACCTTTTGGGGTGGGGAGAGGGCTCCCTCTGGGGGAAGGGTGGGGGGTCACCTGCGTGATGGGGACAGATTTGCCGTTGTGGTCAGGGTGTAGGTGGGGGCGGCGGAGGGGTGACATGGGGGGGCACGGGGGAGAGGGGGATGGACAGCTTGGGGGGGACGGTGAGGGGAGGGTGGCGCCTAACCCGGGGGCTGTTGGGGATGCAGGGTGCCAGAGGCTGGCTGGGTGTGGACGGCTCGGATTTGGGCGCGCCCGGCGTCTGGGCGGTGTTGGGGAGGGGGTTGGACCTGGTGGTCTGGAGGGGCTTCTCGGACACTTTGGGCTTGGCGGGGAGGGTCTGCGTGCGGGGGTGCATGATGGGGGACCCCATCTTTGGCTGGTAGGAGTTGGGCGGGCGTGGCCCCACCCCATTGAGGCGAACCCCGGGGGAGTGGGTGGGGCTGCAGTTGGGGGACTGGCACAGGTCCGGGGACTGGGGCGGGATGAAAAACCGCCGGTTGGGCTGCGATCGGCCATGCACCGTTACACGTGACAGCAGGGTCAGCCAATGAGAAAGCAGGAAGACACACCAGCCCAACAAAGGTTCATTGCCATTAAAAAAAAAGAAAAAGAAAAAGGAAAAACAGCAGGAAATGTAAAAGGAGCACATGGGTTGAGAAGTGGAGCAGGCAGGTTGTGGTGAAAGTGCATGAAAGAAAGAAAAACAGAACATGCCATTAGCAACGTGATCAGCCAATCAGGAGGCAGCAGTGAAGCTTTAATGACAGCAGGGATGCACCGACCTCAAACCACAGTCAGCAACACCTAGCTAGCACCAAGCTACTTTAAAGCTACACAAATTCGTTTTTATTTATGCATCTTTATCCCCTCATGGTAAGATTGAAGGAATATATAATAATTTTGAAGGACGTGTCTCGTGGCAAAAAAAATGTATGATTTACATCTTAATCGTGGATAAAACACCCAGAACGACACGTCAAACTGTACGATGATGAGCCCTTTTGAATCCCAGCGTTTACCTCCACCTGTGTGTGTAGGTGTGTTTGGGGGGGCAGTTGCCGTGGTGACCGGTGATCTAGTCCTCTGACCATCTCACCTCAGTGCTGCTACCTGCATCTGTTTTTGTAGTCATTTCATTCAGTCATTTGTGTCATCCATCCTCTCTGTCCTCCATCCTCTCTCTGTCCTCCATCCTCTCTCCCTCCTCTCTCTGTCCTCCATCCTCCATCCTCTCTCTCTCTCCTCCTCCTCCTCTGTCCTCCATCCTCTCTGTCCTCCTCTCTCCTCTCTCTGTCCTCCATCCTCCTCCTCTCTGTCCTCCATCTCTCTCCATCTCTGTCCTCCTCCTCTCTCTGTCCTCCTCTCTCTGTCCTCCATCCTCTCTGTCTCTCTTCCTCTCTGCTCTCTGTCCCTCCTCTCTCTCCTCCATCCTCTCTGTCCTCCTCATCCTCTCTCTGTCCTCCATCCTCTCTGTCCTCCATCCTCTCTGTCCATCCTCTCTGTCTCCTCCATCCTCTCTCTGTCTCTCTCCATCCTCTCTCTGTCCTCATCCTCTCTCTGTCCTCCATCCTCTCTGTCCCACATCCTCTCTCTGTCCTCCATCTCTCTCTGTCCTCCGTCCTCTCTCTGTCCTCCATCCTCTCTGTTCTACGGTGAAGGGTCGTGCAGCGTACAGGGGCCATAAGAGACCTGCCGAAATGGGAGTCAACGGACAAACAAGAGTATACCGATGCAGGACAGCCTCTGAACTAGAATCAGCTAAAGTTCCTTTGTGCTGTTTAAAATGTTTATCCTGGAAGGAAACTGTTATTTTGATCACACAGAGGTCAACTTGTCGGTAACTGTTCAAAACGCTTTCTGTTTTCCCCGTCATACAAGCAAAGCGACCGCCGCCCGTTGCGTCGGTGCATCCCTTACAACCAAGGAAAGTGACCAAACAGATTTAGCTCCGCCCTCCACCCGGTAAAAGCAGCCAGAGGGCGTGCCCGGTGTTGAGGACCAACGGGCGGATCGCTGACGAGACGGTTCAGAGCAGGCGAGAACCTGCAGCCAAACCCGCCGGAGAAGACCTGAGAGAACCTGAACCGGCCGCGTAAACCCGCCCACCTGGTCTCAGAAGTGATCTGAGAAGCTCGGCCCCATTTACAGGTTTCCTTCCGTTCCTGATCCTTTTCACATTTAACGCGGTTCAGATCATCAAACAAATTTCAGTATCAGACAAAGACGACCTGCGATAAGTACGAGAAACGGTTCTTCAAATGATGCTTTCATTCATCAAAGGAAAAAAAAACCACCCAAACCAACCGGGTCCTACGTGGAGAAGGTAACCACAGTGGATCAGAGGTTTGTGAAAACCGGTCATAAGTCTCACTTCACTGTGGAGGAACATTGGTTTGCTCTTCTAGTTTTAATTCAGACACGTTGGAGGGTTTTCAAGCATTAACGACCCGTTTAAGGTCCTGCTACAGCGTCCCAGTGGGATCCAAGTCTGGATTCTGTTTCCTTTTTTTTAGGGCTGGGCAACAATTAAAATTTTTAATCACGATTAATCGCATTGCTTACGCAAAATCAAATAATGAATTCAAAAGTAGTAAAATGCACTTTTATTTAAATGTTCTGCTGCCATATGAACTAAAGTGTCATAACATTTGTTGTTCAAACACTTTTAACGTCAGCACTTGTCAGTAACACATATTTAGAGTAAATCTAATCTTGTAAAATAAAATAAAGCTTATTGCCACTGGCAGGCCATTAATGTCATCCTGTTTTTATAAAAAAATTTAAAAAAAGTCTACAAACAAAATCCAACAAAATGATTGTGTCTCAGCACAATCAGAACATTAAAACAGGTAATTTCTGAGGTAACAGCAGAAACTTTTAACGGGGAGTTCAACTTGTCAGTTGTTACAAATAACCTTGTTTCTGTTGAATCCTCCGTCTGGGAGAACTTTAAAATGAAAATGTCCATGTTAAAGTTCAGTAACTTTATCCAATCCGTGTATCAATCATTCTTTCCATTTCCAATTGTCAATCAAAAATTTAAAAAATTAAAAGTGACATTTGTTTTTTGTTTTTTAATCTAACACCCAAAAAAACAAAAAAAATATAAATATTTCAATCTTAAACTTGGACCAAAAATACAAAATGAAAAAAGACAACAGAACTGAATTAGTTTTATAATTGAGGACTGGACTTTCTGTTGTCATTACACATCTGTGCCACTAGATGGAGCCGCACTGCAGTAACCAGCTAGAGAACAGCAGGACAGTGAACACATGGAGCAGATCTGATGGAACATGGAGGAATGACGACAAACGTTTGGTTGCAGTCCAGAATTTGTTTTTCAGACAGAATTGTTAATATTGCTACCTGAGTTGCTACCTGAACTGTAAAGTTCACAGATTTTTACCGTCCTCCAGGTCCGTTTTAGCTTTTCTGCATGTTTACCGCAGCAGCCAGTAACAGACTTTTTCAAAACAAACGCGCAATTAAATAAATGTCGGCGTCAATAAATTAATGAGTTAACGCAATAATAAATGCGTTAACTTGCCCAGCCCTACTTTTTTTTTAGATCATCATGTTTTAGACCCAAGTGTTCTTGAGCTTCATGTCAGGAGCAGATGGACATTCTCCTTCAGGATCTTCTGGTCCATCACACTGTCATCACCACGTTCCATCGTCGGCACGATATCCTTTTTCTGAAATGCTGTTAAACAGATATAACGGGATGCACACCTTCCAAAAAGTTCCACTTTCGTCTGCTCAGTCCACAGAAGGTTTTCTCCAAATTATTGGATCATCGAGACGTCTTTTGGATACCATTTTCTTTCTGATAAACCCTGACCTTAACGGAGGCCAGTGAGGCCTGCAGAGCTTTAGATGTTCTGGGTTCTTTGTGACCTCCTGGAAGAGTCGTTGATGTTCGTGGAGTAATCCTCCCAGGAAGGTTCACCACGGTTCCTGGTTTCCTCCATCTGTGGATGACGGTTCTCACTGTGGTTCGGGTCTCTGGAGTCCCAAACCTGACCACGGGGCCAGGCCGATTTGGATGGCTTTTGTTTAACTTTAATATGTGAAATAATTTAAAAACTGCCAGTAACTGAACTGTAATAGCGAGTTCAAATCGCAGAAGCAATGTGATTGATTTGTTCTTTGTTTAAAATCCATGCACAGGTTTTCTCTCGTTATTATGACATTTTTACAAATGTCAAACAAAAAAAAATATGAAGCTCTCTCGACCTTTACAGTCAGATACGGAGGGAAAAAAAAAGATTTTTCTGTAAACGGTATGCAAAGTTTCCGGCACAAGTGTTGGGATCAGCAAAACTCTAATTAATAGTGATTGATGGAAGTTTGAAGACTAAAATAACGTTCTCGCGTCTTCCATTCATTAGCTTCCAAACAGCTCATATAGAAGCAGCGGCTACAGACTAAAATCTGCCTCCTCCTCAGTTTGCAGCCTGATAAGCAGAAAATAATGTGGCACACTGATAAAACAATGGCGCCTATTGTGCGAGGATGGAGAATGTTTGATGCATGCGGCCTGCGTCTTTGCTGAGAGTCGTGTTTTTTAAAAATGTACTGCGTGGAGAAGTGGCGAATGGCGGAGCGGTTAACCTCCGGCGCTGCGGCACTACAGCGTCTCTCTCAGGGTGACGGACTGATTCGCGCTCTGACCCGCGGCTGCAAACGGTACGTTTGTGGAAAATTAATCACCAGATCTCATCTGGAGTTTGGTGTTTGACCTCCGATGGATCTGGTCCCACTTCATCTTAAGCTCCGTGTGACGAACGTCACGTAGCATCCTTTACAAGATGTCAGATTTTCTTAGACGAAAATCATCTCTCATCGGTACAGAACGAGTCGGGGTCTCGTGTAAATCAGAAATAATAAAAAAATAATAATTATCACACAGAAACCGGAGAAAAATCCACATTAATGTTTTTCTCTTTAGGAACGTGCGCTCCGTCCAACGGGCTTATGATGAAGTCCACAGCGGCTGATGGGAGGCGAATGGATGTCTGAGTGTGTAACAGCATGCCAGCAGAGCCAGCCAGCGAGATGCATTGTGGGAAACCAGCCGGTGCGCCGGGGGCGCGGACACTCACCCTGGGACTGCTGAGAGGACTGGTGGACAGACCGGAGGACGCCCCGCTGATCGACCGCGACCTGCACACACAGAGTCACACCTGTGTTCAGGAAGGAAACAATCAGTGAAGGAAACACACATCAACACGCAGAAACGGGAGGTCCTTTTGGACTTTTGATCTTCCATTAGTCCGACCTTCGCCAGAGCTGGACTCGCTCCGGGGATGACCGGTGAAGCTTTGTGGTCCGTACGACAAGATGTTTGTCTGGAAAGCTTGTGCAGGACAGTGACTCATGTGAGGAGCGGGAAACAGAGGCTACCAGAGTACCACCAAAGTGGTGCTATTTTTATCCACTAGGTGGCAGCAGCAGTTGTAATGTGTTGAACGTGGGGCCTTTTTGCAGACATGACCACTTCCAGTTAAGAACAGGCCCAAACCAGCGGTACAGATCATTCATTTAATGCTATTTTCTACGTTCAAATAACCGTGGTGCCCGACTGCGATGCTGTGGACGCCACATAGATCCAGAGCAAAGAAGCTGCACATCTAAAGGTAAAGTGGCTGAAAGATGCATCTGCGCTGATAAATTCACAAGAAATCCCAGAAATCTTTCTTGCAGTTCCACCAACATGCATTTTTAAACCTGTTTTCCAAACCAGCGTAAAAGATGTGGTGCTGCAGGAACTGCAGTACTGGGTAGCAAAGAAAAAAAGAAGTGTTTTTTTGAGAAAATAAAGAATAGGACCGCGTTGATGAGCGCCGCAGGTGCACGGTGACCTGAGCACACCTGAGTCAACAACATGAGCGTTAATGTTACTCAGCAACAGACACGTGTGAGCAGCATCCTCAATGTCAAAATTAATAAAGAGTTCAGACACATCAGCTTCTTAAACACTCACCACGTCAAATGTAAAATTCATTAGCATTTCTCTTTTTTTCTCTTCATGAGCTTTTTCATTTTTCATTTACGCATCATTAACTTTTCATATTTCCTTTCTTTTCTTCTCCACCTCGCTTTTTCCCAAATGTCATTTTCCACACACACTCACACACACACACACACATAAATACCATACAGGCCTGCCTCTGTCTTTGAGGACTTTGGGATTTAATTGCTCATGAACAATTAGACTTTGTGGCTGTTAAAAATTAAAACAGTAAATCATAATTAAATATTCTTGAACTCACACGCGCGCACACATGGACACAAACACACCAAGGAGAGAGGCCATTATTGCCATTAAATTATCTTTAGCAGCTGTGTTGTCATGTGAGACGGAGCTTCGGCTCAAACCCTCGACGCTGGCGGCGTTTGGACTTCCGTTCCTCTTAACGTTATTTCATCGTAATCATTTGTCATTGGCTTCTGCTGCAAACATTTCTGCTTCTTCAAGCATCTTTTGGTGCCAATTAAAGTATGAAAAACAAAACAAACACCCTAAACCACATTAATGTGTCCATCTCCTCTGTTTGACCCATTTAGACAAGACGCAGCGTTTGATGAAACAAAACCTTAAAATGCAACCCCCATGTTTGGAGGAAAGCTTCCAAATTACAGACTTAAAAAATATGCATGTATGTGTGCGTGTTGATCCCCAGCAAGGTAATGATAAAATAAAGTGCCTTGTTGTAGAAGCAGGTGATACAATGTGTGGAATACTTCTCAAGGAGAAAGAAACCCACAAATCTTAAAGTCCATTTGAAAAGCTCGCACAAGAAGGCTAACCAAGGGTGAATTCCAATTCCTCCCTTAACCCTCAATCTCAACCCTCAGACTCAAAAATGCACACTCCCGCTAAGGGCAAGTGCTGTCCCGATTCTTAGCAAGTCAAGTTGAGGGACAAGTTTGAGGGCTGCATCGTCCTCAAAATTGAGATTTTCTGACACCACCCTTGGAAGTAAGGGCTACCCAGAAGGCACTGGGTAATTTAGCCAAGACATCTTTGAAAAAGATGGTGATAAAAAAAAGCTAGCTACAAATGTAAATATCTTCGTATATCCTAAAGATATAAATGTTACGAAACCATCTTATTGTCTTTGTTTTTTTCATGGCTTAACATCGTTGTTGCGTAACATTTATTTTTTTACTTTACGATGTTTGCCGTCAGCGGGTCCTGGCGGCCAGCGGGTCCTGGCGGCCAGCGGGTCCCGGTTGCCGGCGGCCGACGGGTCCCGGTCCCGGTCGCCACGGCCGGCGGGTCTGGGTCGGCTTCACATTACTTGTATACCTTGTTCTGTAGCGACGGAGGACTGAATAATGTATCCTCTATTGTGTTATTTGCTAATATTATTTAGAGAATATACAGCGCTCTTTTCAATGTTATCCCTGTGTCACTTCAGAAAATACAGAGACGACACGGGCTCTGATACATTTCAGTCTGAAGACGTAACTGCACTTGAGGGGTGTCCCATTTCTAAGTCACTAGATAGCCCTGACACTTACTTTCGAAGGTTAAGATTGAGGGCCAAAAATTGAGGGTTAAGGGCGAGGGTTGAGATTGAGGGTTAAGAGAGGAATTGGAATTGACCCCAAGACTAGCTGGATAAGCTAGCCTAAGCTAGCCCCCTGGAAAGAGAAGCTGCAGCTGCAGGCCAGTCAGCGTTGGGAAGGAACGGGAGAAAACAGCAACTATAATGGACTGTTTCCATGGAGACCAGATAGCTGCTGGTCAGTAAATACGCAGGAACACCACAAGAGGGAAGATGCATTGATAAATATGTTTATTGAGACCAGAATGTAAACACGACTATGTGATTCGATAGCCTTCAAAAAGTTCAGTGCTTCACTCCAACCAAATTACAACCCTAATTTACAAACTAAAACTAAGTATTTCAAAACAAAAATGAATAAAAACTAGCAAAACTGCTCTAAAAACAAATTAAAACTAACTGAATTTGAAAAAACTAAACTAAAAATTAAATAAAAACTAAAACTAATGGAAAATCTAAAACTATTATAACCGTGCTCTCAAGCCCAGAAAACTGGGGAGGGTTGAGACGGGAAGAGCATCCATGATCCTCTTTGGTGACCACGTTAGATAACGAGAATGAACGGAGCCTGGAGATGTGCGGATTAATTAGGGATGAGCTGTAATCTAACTGGCAGACCGGAGCCTCCACACGACACGTTTCAAGTGCAGGAACCTTTTCTGGGTGTTGGGCCCATTGGGGTGCTTCTAAGAGTTGGCGGCGGTTATTTACTCGACTCCCTGCTTTACAGCTGCAGGAATCGGAGCTAAAAAGATTTCTGGAGAGGATGTTTTACCTCCAAAAAGGAAGGTGAGGTTGGCAGCACTGAACATAGCTGACTGGTGGAGTTCTGGCTCGCTGCCTCTGTCTTCTCAGGCTCGACAGACGCGACTGCCACAGAAATAGTTGCAACTGTTTGACAGTTTGAACCAACCTAATCTTTTAGCATTTTAGCCCAAGAATAATGATGTTTCTTTTTCAAATGTCAACAGGTGAAAAAGCAGTATGCATGAAAATATCCAAGCACCTGAGGAACAAAGATGACTTCCAGTTTTTTAACAAATGTAGGAGCAGACAAACATTTAGAATATTTCTCAGAGATCAGAAGAGATTTGCATATTCTTCCCACTGTGGATAATATCACTAAATCTTTCAAAGACTGGAGGAATTTAAGCGCATGAAGAGCAACGGCACAAGCCTAATCTCTCAGATGACACTGCATCAAGAACGGCTGTTAATCAGTATCTGATATTACCACAAAGACAAAGGATTACGATGGGAAACACTTGTCAAGAACTACAATGTTCATTCACAAATGCCACTTAAGACTGAACCTCTTCGATTAACTCCCCCTGAGACTTGTTTTAAAATGTGCTGCTAAAGTAACAGCATGCTTCTACTTTCACTGCTCTGTTGAAAGAATACGACTCAAAAGATCGTCTTATGCTGAAACTGAGTCTTTTAGGCTTTTACACTCTTGCAGCAAGCAGTTGGTTGGGTCTTGAATTACCTTTCCAACAGAACTCAAAGTGTTAAATGTGAAAATCTTTCCTCAGATGTTCTGGGACTACCAGCAGCGTCCCACATGGCTCAATCCTCGGCCCGGTCCTTTTCACCTTCTGTACAAACAAACTGGGGCTTGACGTAACAAATGCAGACTGTCATTTTTACGCCGATGACATTTGGTCATTTGTTCTTTTGCACCCAGTACTTTCTGACGCTGTAAACCACCTGCAACTGTCACTGAATGCTAAGGATGCACAATAAGTGTTTTTTAAAACCAATACCGATAACCGATAACTTTCAGCTCCTAAAGGCCGATACCGATACCGATAACACACACATATACCTAAGATCATTACATCAATACTATGAACAAAACCAAAAATAGTTTGGACTCTTTAAATTAACAGATATTTATTTTTTTCAAAGAAAAACTATTGGCAAGCCTCTCAAACATTTTCATAAAGCTATCAAACAAACATATTTGATATCTCACATTATCTTAAATAAGGTTCATTACTGACTAATATAAAAAAAATAAAGGCTCCTAGAACTGATGGAAATACCATCCATCTATCCATCCATCCATTAACTTCCGCTTATCCGAAGTCGGGTCGCGGGGGCAGCAGCTTCAGCAGAGAGGCCCAAACCTCCCAACCCCCGGCCGCCTCCACCAGCTCCTCCGGGAGAACCCCGAGGCTTTTCCAGGCCAGCTGAGAGACATAATCTCTCCAGCGGGTCCTGGGAGGGGAGACTGCTGCTGGCTTGTGCACGTTCGCATTAGCTTCTGTTAGCTCATATTAGCGTGATTTCAAAACTCCATGGATTCTTCCCCCCGTGGTCACACCCTGGTGGTTCAGTCACTGAGGTTTTTAACTCTTTTAAATACTTGGTACTAATTCTTCAACAGTTGCACCTCATATTGACAGGACAATGCAGGACACAGACTCGTCGGCACAACATTTCTGCGGTCACTAACTAAGACATCATCTTTCAGAGACCTAAAATCACTTTACATTTTATTTTTTCTTTATTGGGGTTTCTTTTATTGTAATTTGTACGGCGTATGAGACGTCTTGTATATGGGTTGTGTTGCTGCTGCTGTCTCGGCCAGAACTGCCCTGGTAAACAGATCTGTGATCAGTTCAGCATTATCCAGACTTCAGTGAGTCCAAAAGCCAGGCTCTGTGATGGTAACAGAGCAATGACAGTTGTGTCAGCACTCGTCTCCACTTCTGCGATAGCAGAGTTAATGCAGAAATGCACACAGAGGTTTCAGAGCAACATATGCTGCCTTCAGGAACACATGTTTTCCAGGGACGTCCCTGCATTTTTCAACAAATTACATTCTGCACACGTTGTGAAGGCTTTGCCAGAGGAAGAAGAGGGTGCTGATACTGAACTGGGCTGTCTGCAGTCCTGACTCATCCCCAGCAGAAAATGTGTGGAAAGCTTTGAAACAAACAGGGAAAAAAAAAAAAAAGAAAAGAAAATGCAACAATGACAAAACCTCGAACTGCAGCACATTTTAAAATGAGTTTGCAGCAAGAATGGCACAAAATGACAAGTCAGACTCCTCCAGATTGGCTTTTAAGTGCTGTGAGCAGAACTTTGGAAAATGACAGAGTGGTAAAAGTGTTGCTGTGCAAACTTTTGTAAAATGTCCAACCTACACTATACTTCTCACTATGTTCTTCATCATCCTCTGACCCCGCCCCCTCAGTTTACCTGTCCTACCACTTCATGGCTGAGTTGCTGTCGTTCCCAAACACTTCCATTTCCTGATAATCAATCTGACAGTTGACTGTGGAATATTTAAGAGCGACTGGATTTGTTTCTCAGGTGTCATCCTGTCACAGCTCCACCTGGAATTCACTGAGCTCCTGAGAGACCCATTCTTTCACTAATGTTTCTAGAAACAATCTGCATGCCTAGGTGATTAATTTATACACCTGTGGACATGGAAGTGACTGGAACACCTGATTCTGATCATCTGGATGGGGGAGCAAATACTTTTGGTAATATAGTGTACATCAACACATAAAACCATGTTGGGTTTAGTTTATATTGTCTACAAAGAAATAAAAAACAAAAGTCATGTAAGAATTACTGTATACCATATTTTCTGGACCATAAGTTGAGCTTGTTCAGTAGTTTGTCTGGTCCTGTGACTAATATTTCAAAGCGACTTACATATCAAAAATATCCTCCATGTCTCCATGACAACAACAGGACATCATCTACACCAGGGGTGTCAAACTCCAGTCCTCGAGGGCCGCTGTCCTTCACATCTTAGATATTTTCCAGCTTCAGTACACCTGATTCTATAAATGGATCACCATCATATTGTCATCCAGGTCTGTTAACGACCCATTCATTTGAATCAGGTGCGCTGAAGCAGGGAAACGTCTAAGACATGCAGGACAGCGGCCCTCCAGGACTGGAGTTTGACACCCCTGTTCTACACTCACGACAACTCAACACTGATACTGAAAAAATGACAAGAGTAAACCATAAAGACTGAGAGACACAGATATGAGACCAGAAAGGAAAATCTCTACTGCAGAATTTAAAGTGAAGATGATAAAATCAGCAGCTGAAAACAGTAATGGAGCAGCAGAAAGTTTAGAGATGAGAAACTAGTCAGAGACTGAAGAAAAGCAGAGGAACCTCTGACAGCTATGAACCAATCAGAGAAGGAGAACCATGGACTGAAAGATGGACAGAGATGGAGGAACGAGTCCACAGATGGAGGAACGAGTCCACAGATGGAGGAATGAGTCCACAGATGGAGGAACGAGTCCACAGATGGAGGAACAATGAGTCCACCACAGATGGAGGAACGAGACCACAGATGGAGAAACGAGGCCACAGATGGAGGAACAATGAGTCCACCACAGCTGGAGGAACGAGTCTACAGACGGAGGAACGAGACTACAGACGGAGGAACGAGTCCACAGATGGAGGAACGAGTCCACAGATGGAGGAATAATGAGTCCACAGATGAAGGAAAGAGACCACAGATGGAGGAACAATAAGTCCACAGATGGAGGAACGAGACCACAGATGGAGAAACGAGTCCACAGACGGAGGAACGAGGCCACAGACGGAGCAACGAGTCCACAGACGGAGGGACGAGTCCACAGACGGAGCGACGAGGCCACAGACGGAGCAACGAGTCCACAGACGGAGGAACGAGGCCACAGACGGAGCGACGAGTCCACAGATGGAGGAACGAGTCTACAGATGGAGGAACGAGACCACAGATGGAGAAACGAGTCCACAGACGGAGGAACGAGGCCACAGACGGAGCAACGAGTCCACAGACGGAGGGACGAGTCCACAGACGGAGCGACGAGGCCACAGACGGAGCAACGAGTCCACAGACGGAGGAACGAGGCCACAGACCGAGCTACGAGTCCACAGCTGGAGGAACGAGTCCACAGCTGGAGGAACGAGTCTACAGACGGAGCGACGAGTCCACAGACAGAGGAACGAGTCTACAGACGTAAGAACGAGTCTACAGATGGAGGAACGAGTCCACAGACGGAGGAACGAGACTACAGACGGAGGAACGAGACTACAAATGGAGGAACGAGTCCACAGATGGAGGAATAATGAGTCCACAGATGGAGGAACAATGAGTGCACAGATGGAGGAATGAATTCAAAGATGGAAAAACAAGTCCACAGATGGAGGAGCGAGTCTGCAGATGGAGGAACTAGTCCACAGACGGAGGAAAGAGTCCACAGATGGAGGAGCGAGTCTACAGATGGAGGATCAATGAGTGCACAGATGGAGGAATGAATTCAAAGATGGAAAAACAAGTCCACATATGGGGGAATGAGTCCACAGATGGAGGAACAAGTCTACAGATGGAGAAACAAGTCCACAGACGGAGGAACAATGAGTCCACAGATCGAAGAATGAGTCCACAGATGGAGAAATGAGTCCACAGATGGAGAAATGAGTCCACAGATGGAGAAATGAGTCCACAGATGGAGAAACGAGTCCACAGACGGATCCTTGAACAGCTGCTGCTGGAAGGGGCTCATTAATGGTCCAATTAGCAACCACTCTTATTGACCTGATACTTATGTGTTTTTACCTCTTCTTGCAGTATTCTTTGACAGATGTGACTAATACTCCGGTGTGACTCATCATCCCGAAAATACGATAGATTTTTTTCCACAACACCTCAACTTTTTCTGATTTAGGGGTTTTACTTCCGGCCTCTCTGGTAATGCAAAAGCCCCAAAATTGAACTATAAAGTCAGGTTCACGTAAAAACAAGTGGGTCCTTAATTTCCAGGGGGACGCTGGTCCTGAAGTGCCTCGTGAACTGGACCTAATCTGAGCTGATGTTTCTGCTGCATTGATTGATACCGAAGACGTATTGGGCAGCTGCCGGCGCACAGCGACGCCCTGTTAATGACGCGGTGAGAGTCTCCACGCCGTCAGGCTCTTCAGAAGAGGAGCGGCGTTTCACATGCAGCTCATTAACTGTGACACCCATCCAGCCCAAAAATCAGGAAGCTGCAGCCGGCAGGTCTCTGAAGTCACTCAGCTCACTCCTGGTTCATCACTGGTGGTGTGTAGGTGTGTTAGTGTGTAGGTGTGGTTGGTGTGTGTGTGTTAGAGGGGAACGCAACAAACCAGATTTGGTGGATCTCCCCAATTAGATGATGACTAAGATAAAGGGCCACTGAATCCGACTGGAAGCCTCATTTCCATCTGCATTCCTGCCAATTAATTTATGCTAATCTCCATCTGAGCGCACATCCAAATATAAACCACTCTTTTTTTTATTATTATTATTATTTCTCCATACGCTGCGAGGTCAGACAGGCCGCAACAAACGTGACAGATGCCCCTCCCCCGCGTTTCACTGGGAAAACACACACCGGCAAATCCACAAACAGGCTGCCAACAAATTAAGACGTTCGGAGGAAACGAAATGAATGAGAGAGGGAGGAAAAGACGGTGGGGGGACACAGAGTTGACCTAAAAACTCTGCTCGTCTCCTGAGGGGCTGCAGGAGAAACGTCAAAGAGGAAGTAGGAGGAGAGAGGAAAGTGCTCCTCCGGCAGGAAACTCACGGACTCGTCACAGTTTTGACATCAGCTTTACTTCTTAATGTTCCTCGGCATAGTGTTGACGCTTCACACATTGTTGGAGGACGGGCATGAAAACGGAAGAGATATATATATATATATATATATATATATATATATATATATATATATATATATATATATATATATATATATATATATATATACATACACATGGTTGATTTGTTGTTTTCTTTTCTTTATTCTTTTGGAAGACAGAAGACACGACAGCGATGTGACGATACAGGACAACATGCGGTGTTGATGGACAGATCATGGATCACGGATGTGCACTGAACTGACTGAGTGAGTCTCTGACGGCCCTACACCTGCACATTTAAGTCAAACTGCACCTGCAGCCCGACACGGCCGATTCAAATTCTGCCTGCTTGAGTACCGCGGAGCATGACAGCCATCCGGGGATTTGCAGATCTGTGCCTTCCTCCAGCCATGGAGCGATCTTCCGGCCACGTCTGGGACAGATGTGTAGCATCTTTCCTTTAGATCCGCGTGACGTATGCTCCGCAGCTCCGCGGCATCGGAGCACTGCACCACGGTTGTTTGAAGGTGGAAAACGATGTAAAATGAGTGATCAGTGTCGCTTGTTGCTTTCTTCACTGGAAGTGGTCGCGTTTGCAAAAAGCCCCAAGAACTTGGTGCTGCCACCTAGTGGGGAAATAGAGCACCATTCTCGTGGTACTCAGGTAGATAGAGCTGGACGTGAAGGGAACTGACTGACCGACCAAAGTACATAGTACCACAATAGGTGGCCGTGGTGCCCACTTTTACTACGCTAGCATTGGACTTTTCTGCTGAACTGATCAGTTCTTAAGTACTTCTTTCGTCTTCCTTCTCTGCATACATATCTCTTAGTATTCAACAGAACCCTCCCCCCTTGATTGTGGTCAGTCTGGACGTCCACTCCTGGGAAGATCAATTACTGCCTCAAATGTTTTTCACTTGTGAATAATCGTTCTCACTGTGAAATTATGGACTTCACGTAGCTTCAAGATGGGTTTATGACTCTTCTCAGATGGATGGACAGCAGAATATGTTTTGCTAAGATTACCGCTGATGTCTTTCCTCTTTGGCATTGTGTTAACACACACCAGAACGCTCCATACCAACAAACTGACGAAGCTAAAGAGATGCCGACAATGAAGTAAACGAGTCCATTAGATTAGCAGGATTTGTTTTTCTCCAGGAAGTAATAACACTGTGTGATATGTTGTGTTGTTCATCTGAGGTTGTATTTACTTGGTTTTAAGACCTGTTAAAGAACTTAAAACCTTAGAGGTGAAAGTGGGTGGATCCTCCTCCTCAGTTGTTATCAGAATGTTAAAGTTAAAGACAGACCTCTACAATAAATAAAATAACTACTTTCATTAACTTAACAAGCCACATTTAAAGGAAAAGACTGAAACACAAGAGGCACTTTCACTAAAACTCAACTGAAGGAAAACAAACTAATGGACAGAAAAGAAAAAGAAACACACAACACATGAACTGAGATCAACAGAGCAGACGGTACCTTTCCTCCTTGCTGCAGTTAGAGTTTGTGATATCCAAGCTTTTACTGAAAACAGATTTGCTAAAAAAAAAAAAGGGGGGGGGGGGGCAGACGGAAAATCAAGAGGAAAAATAACAAAAAAAATAGTCACATAAATGAAATCCAGGAGTTCAGCATGCAGTTCAGCACTTAGCAAACACCGTCAAACAGAAACAGAAGTCGTCATGAAACCAACGTACATGCACGGCAGGAGACACCAGAGGACAGAACTGAGAGGACGGGCTCATGCTGGAGCGGGTCGACATGCTCATTTACTGCTCCTGCAGGAGTCCCGTCGGATCAGAAATCAGCAGCTGCTTTTGTGCTGCTGCTCATTAACTTCATGATCCGGCCGTTCATGCAACCGAGTCGGGGCAGCAACATCCACAACGTACATGCAGGTCCTTGGTCCAACTACTGTGCTCATGACAACGAACTCTAGGTCTATTATCAGGCATTAAGGGGTGTAAACGTTTGTTACGACCTGAATCAAAGTTGTTTTTGCAGCGGGTGTTTATTTTAACCCACGGGCCAACAGAGCTACATCTCCAGACCAGCAGAAGGTGGATAAAAATGAACAGTTTGTTCCGGAGTAATTTGACTGTGGTGAGCTTGGTGTTTCGTTTTTCTCTTTTGGGTCTTGGTTCTGCCTGAGGCCAAAGAGAAGAAGACTCAAGCTACAGTCTTTATGAGCATCTCGTACCTCCCTGCTGAATAATTTTTTTAATTTATTGGGAGATTGGTTAAAGTAAGTGGTCAGTGAGTATTCTCGATCGGCAGGAGCCTTTCAGAGGAGCTTCGTGACGAGACGCTGCAGGAGACAGCTCAGTTGGCCAATTTAGTTTCAACAGGAAACAAAAACTTTGATCCCTTTTGTTCAAGCAAGTGCAAGTTGTTCAAATAAAAAAACAATTCTTCACAGCATTTCATGGTGAGATATGACATCGTTGAACATATTCAGTACCCTCTCAGCTTCTACGACATCAGAAGATGCAGACGACCCCTTTAACATCTGCTTCACCACTATCGAGCCAGGCCGAGGCTAAAAACGCACCAATAGCTACTGGTCTGTTAGGCTGATGGCCCCTCTGACCCCTGACCCCTGACCCCTGACCCAACTATAGTGTTGCACAGTGGTGGAAACGTCACATCACTACTGTCTTTAATCAGGTGGGATAGCTGTGAGGTGCGGGTCATGAATGATGAGAAGCCTCAAAAACTATTTGTGACTACTTTCTAGTTCCTCATCGTTTTAAAAGACTTCTTCAGCTCACACAAAATAAAATAGCTGGGCAAAAAAGAAGAAGATGTAGAAAAAGAAGAAGAAGAGTCCCGTTGGTGCAGCAGCAGCAGCGTCAGGATCGGTGCTCGTGAACAGATTTACGTCGAATATCCTACAGTGAATGTGAGTCCTGGGTGATAATCAGCGGATTAAAGTGTCAGAATCAGCTTCGAGCTGCTGACCCTTGTTCCAGTCGACGAA
The DNA here is from genome assembly GCA_018398805.1 of Hirundichthys speculiger. Lineage (NCBI taxonomy): Eukaryota > Metazoa > Chordata > Actinopteri > Beloniformes > Exocoetidae > Hirundichthys > Hirundichthys speculiger. The sequence continues at coordinate 802,433 of JAGFBZ010000775.1, read as the reverse complement.
GGTTTGGTCCGAGAAGGAAGATTTGCATGATGCAACAATGTAAGAAACTTAGTGAAAGCTCGATGAGTAAGAGCCACAGAGCAAAGATGAGCACGAAACATCGTTACCCTGATTATTCCCTCTCCATCCAAACATCTCGGCTCAAACTGGCGTCGAATCTGTCGGAGCCACAGGTGCAGATTAAGTGAAGACTTTGGTGGGGACTTCTGTTGCGCTCGCACGGCTCCGACGCGACCCTGAAACGATTTCCCAGTTAAATAACCGGGACTGGCTTCGTTAGGGATTGTGAAGATTACTGAGGGTGTCAGAGCAGGTTCACAGCTCCGCCGGAGGACTGCAGACCTTCACACAGCTGTCAGGCTGTTACATCATGCGTCACCCGTCACGCACAAGACTTTTGCTTCATTAGCAAAGATGCCGCTCCTTTGGATTTAATGCGAGCATTAAAGGAAAAACCTGGAAGTAGAAAAGCCCCGCTGAGACAGCTGTCGCTTCATCGAACCCCTTCATCCTTTCACCGCCGTGACTGCAGACTGTTGAGACGGGAGCGTCTCCTGGAGGAGGTGTGAAGACTAAATATCACACAAATCTGACTGCTCACGTCAGCAGCACTAACGACGTTCAAATACATGAAGACCCCGAAGACAGAGAGATGTTTCACACCTCTAACCTTACCTTACCCTAACCCTAACCCTCTAAAACTAACCCTAACCCCCTTACCCTAACCCTAACCCTAATCCTAATCCCCTTACCCTAACCCCCTTACCCTAACCCCTAACCCTAACCCTAAAACCCCTTACCCTAACCCTCTAACCCCCTAACCCTAAACTTAACCCCCTTACACTAAACATAACCCTAACCCTAACCCCCTTACCCTAACCCCCTTACCCTAACCCCCTAACCATAACCCCCTAACCCACTTACCCTAACCCCCTAACCATAACCCTAACCCCCTTACCGTAACCCCCCTGACCCTAACCCCCTAACCCCACTTACCCTAACCCCCTAACCCTTACCCCCTAACCCTAACCCGCTTACCCTAACCCCCTAACCCCCACCCTAACCCTAACCCCCTTAACCCTAACCCCCTACCCCCTAACCCTCTAACCCTAACCCCCTTACCCTAAACCCCTTACCCTAACCCCCTAACCTTAACCCTAACCCCCTTACCTAACCACCCTAACCCCCTAACCCCCTAACCCTAACCCACTTACCCTAACCCCCCCCTAACCCTAACCCTAACCCCCTAACCCTAACCCCCTAACCATAACTCTAACCCCCTAAAACCCTAACCCCCTAACCCTAACCCCCAACCCTAACCCCCTTACCTTAACCCTAACCCACATGGCAAGTTGTATTTTCAAATTTCTACCATCGTGACCAGTTGGAAATCTCTCGCTGGCATTTTTCCTTCCAAACTACAGTGAAGTCGATGGGAGCTTCTCCCCAGAGTTTGTTTCTTCCGAGTCGGTGCTGAAGACATCTTCGTCTGATTAAAAACACCACTTACGACCTTCAATGGTCCTCTCACTCCACCTCAGCAACAACGACCCCTGCGTCGGGGGGGTTACATTTTTCTAAAACCAGGATGCTTCTCGTCCTCTTTGAGCGCATGCTCCATGCACACACAGACCCGAGACTTCCATGCATGCAATTTCACAGCCGTTGCGATGTTCCAACAAAAGCTACTGCAAGAGATGTCAGGCCTTGTCTGACGGGCGCCGTACATCCTGCAACCGGCAGAGACGGGGGAAAAGAAAAATAAAAGTTCATGTATTTAAGGGCAGTTCAATGAAGCGGCTGTGGAGAGACGTCCCAGTGAACCTGACGGAGCTCAGCAGAGTAAAGGACTGAACATGTGTTTGACACGTCCGTGGACGAAATGTCCCATTTGATGCAGAGCTGCTGAGCTGTACCTCCTTCCCTCTTTTCCTGAACTGTTCTTAAATACATCATTATCATTACTGATAATCACAAACAACCACAGTCATGTGCACAAGTTAGTGCGCCCTCTTTTAATCCTGTGTTGCTGGCTTTTTTGTTCTTAAAAACATAATAAAAATAATCCGACCACAGTGAGACTTATTTGACAATTTCAGCCTCAGATGAACGACACACCTGAATGCTGCACATCGGTCTAGACCAGCCTTTCTCAACTCGGGTGTCGCTGGGGTGTCGTCTGGCTGCTTCAGGGGTGTCGTCAAAAAAAAAACCTATTCTGACATTTCATATACAGTGGTACCTCTACTTACGAATGTTTCTACATACGAAATTTTCAGGTTACGAAACGCCTCAAAGGGAAAATATTGCCTCTAGTTACGAAAGAAATTTCAGGATATGAAAGGCAAAAATCCAGTAGCGCTGCTACTCGCAGCTCCCAGAGTTTACTGAACGTAAACATAGCTCTCGGCTGTGTATCTCGGTTTGAAAGCTGTGCGTCCGAGCTGCTCTGCCATTGGCTATCGCTTAGCATCTTCCTGGCATCCCATTGGCTAGGAGGGCCCCTTGTCTGTATGAGCGTAACCCAGCAACCAGGTAAACAAACAATTTTTACCTCCGCCAAGGAGGTTATGTTTTTGCCGGCGTTTATCTGTCTGTCTGTCTGTGTTCAAGATAACTCTAAAAGTTATAGATGGATTTAGATGAAATTTTCAGGAGTTGTCAGAAATGTGAAAAGGAAGAACTGATTTCATTTTGGGTGTGATCCGGAAGAAATCCTGGATTCTGGATCACGTTCACATTTTCCATAATTGTTGCATTTAGTGGAGGTCTGCGCTCTCTGAGTGCTTTTCTAGTTCTAACATGTATTTCTTACAGGTTTTTATGTCATTTCATGTATTATTTATAATTAATAAAAAAGAAATGTTTGAATTTTGGGGGACTTGGAACGGATTAGGGCATTTACATGGAAAACGCATCTCTACTTAAGAAATTTTCAGGTTACGAAACTACTTCCAGAACCAATTAATTTCGTAAATAGAGGTACCACTGTACAAATAGCTTACATCGTAATATCATTTAACCGCTGGAATTTTATTTCACAGATAGCAAAGATAACTTTTTAGCAGCATCATGGATGGTTTTCTAAAAAGAAAAGTCCCACAGGAACGGAACATCACAGAGGAGCCAACTTCTTCATCAAGCCTTCATCCACCAGCTCTGAATCTGCTCCATAGGTACCAAAGCTAGCTGCTAGCGATAAGGCTAAAAAGAGGCAATACAAGGATGATGGATGGAAGCAAGCACATCACGGATGAAAAGAAGCTTTCCTGCTGAGGCCTACTCTGGTGCAGTTATCCTGTTCAGGTTATTTAAACTAAATAAACGGGACGTATGCATTTACAGTCAGAGCGATGCAGTGTGGCTTTGGATTATATTTTACTCTGGGGTGTTGTGAGATTTTATTCACTTTTGAAAGGTGTCGTGACTGAAAAAAGGGTTGAGAAAGGCTGTTCTAGAAAAGATCATCAAACCACTTCCAAACAACGAGTGTAAAGCATTCAAGACAGCTACTAATCCTTCCCTGGAGCAGACGTCCCGGCAAATACACGTCAAGGTCAACCACAGGATGTTCAGATACGAGAACGTACAGAAAAAAGACCTACGTCTCAGGTTCAGCAGGGCCTGAGATGAAGGTACGATGCAGGTGTTCAGAAAGGTCGCCTGGAGGAATTTATACGAGAACGGCTGGAAAAGACAGCGAGGGTTTTGGAATAGCTCGGCCAAAGTCCAGACCTCAAGCCACCAAAAATGACGCCAACGTGGCGATTTGACAGGTTTCGAGGTCGCGGACGAGCTTCCACGCCTGGAAGAAATCACGAGGAGTCTGGCTTCGAGCAGCGTGACCTTAGCCGCCAGGTGTGAGGAGCTAGTGGTTGCAGCTACCCGTGCACACGGCTGCTAAACGTGCACATGCAACCTTTGGGCTTCGTTTTTGTTAATCAGCAACGGCGCTGATATCTTCCCGAATACTGAGATCAGAACTACTACGATCAGAAGACTTTTATTTTTTGACAACAAATCAAAACACAGCATTGAGAGAGAGGGCGCGCCGACTGCTGCACACGTACAACCTGAACGACAGCAACTTCCCTGGACAAACACGTTTGTCCATGCACGCCTCCCCGCCCCTCACCTCTGACCGTGGGTCGCCATGTCAATGGCTCGCCGCACCGGCACGGGGGACCCTCCCTCGGTGACCGTCAGCACCTCCATGGACTTCCTCTCCGGCCTCCGCTTGCCGTGTCGGCTCAGCATGGGCGAGTCCACGCGCTTCCTGGGCGGATCTGCTGGGTGCGCCGCGGTAGGGCGAGGATGGAGAAAAAAAAAGAAAGAAACGAAGGTGAGAGAAAACTGTAGAAGACCAGATCTTTACGACTCAAGAAAGTGAATCTGGACCCTCCAGATCTCCAGGTTTCAGACATGACTGGATCTTCACCTGCTTCAAGTCGTTATAAAAGTGTCATCAAAGTACTACGACGAGTATTAGGGCCACACTGAGAAAAAAAAATTGCGGGAAATGATTTTTTTTTCATTCCTCACTTACGAGAAAAAAGTCAAAATAAAGTCTAAATGTTAAGAATAAATTTGAAATGTCGAGAATAAAGTCGAAATATAGAGAATAAAGACGAAATGTCGAGAATAAAGTCGAAATGTCGAGAATAAAGTCGAAATATAGAGAATAAAGACGAAATGTCGAGAATAAAGAAGAAATGTCGAAAATAAAGTCGAAATGTCGAGAATAAAGTCGAAATGTTAAGAATAAAGTCGAAATGTCGAGAATAAAGTCGAAATATAGTGAATAAAGACGAAATGTCGAGAATAAAGTCGAAATGTCGAGAATAAAGTTGAAATATAGAGAATAAAGACGAAATGTCGAGAATAAAGAAGAAATGTCGAAAATGAAGTCGAAATGTTGAGAAGAAAGTCGAAATGTCGAGAATAAAGTCAAAATATTGAGAATAAAGTCGAAATGTCGAGAATAAAGAAGAAATGTCGAAAATAAAGTCGAAATGTCGAGAATAAAGTCGAAATGTCGAAAATAAAGTCGAAATATAGAGAATAAAGATGAAATGTCGAGAATAAAGTCGAAATGTCGAGAATAAAGTCGAAATATAGAGAATAAAGACGAAATGTCGAGAATAAAGAAGAAATGTCGAAAATAAAGTCGAAATGTTGAGAAGAAAGTCGAAATGTCGAGAATAAAGTCAAAATATTGAGAATAAAGAAGAAATGTCGAGAATAAAGTCGAAATGTCATGAATAAAGACGAAATGTCGAGAATAAAGTCGAAATATTGAGAATAAAGACGAAATGCAGTTTCCAGAATCGGTATAGTTTCTTTTTCTGAATAGGCGCAATTTCTGACACAATCTCTTCAAAGTACGAATACTTATTATAATACTGTGTCTATGTGATAAAAGCACATAGACACAGACATTATGTTGGTAGAGTGAAGCTGGTTTGAATAAATCTTTAAGAAAACTTTATTGTGGAAACTGCATTTCAACTTTATTCTCGACATTTTGACTTTATTTTCGTAAGTGAGGACTGAAAAAGAAATCATTGCCCACAATTTTTTTTTCGCAGTGTGGCCCTAATACTCCATCGTAAAGTACTTTCTGTAACAACAATGCAGTTAATTTAATTAACGTGCCTTCCTTTCTCCTAACCCTTGTAGCATCTTTCTGGACCAACACCTCCAGTTGACCAGTTCGTTTCAGAGCGCTCATAATTTTGAACAAACCCCCAAATTCATCTGCAAGGAAAGCCAAAAAGCTGGATATCTGTGACTTAACTAAACCAGGTTCACTACAAGACCGATGAACAGGACCGGGTCAAGAGTCAGAGGTGATCCGGTTGGACCGGGCAGCCGTCTTGTATCTTGTAAACTGTGTTTCTTTCATTGTGTACAGTTCTATAAGTTGTCGGATGCTGAGGCACCGTTACAAACCTCTCTCCCCTCGGGGGTAAAAACAAATATAGCTGCTTAATTAAGGTTCCTGGAAAATTAAGAGCTGCCAGTAACGACTGAGCTGTTTTAAACCGAGTTAATGTTGGGGCCTCGGGTCATTAGACTAATAGAGAAGAAAGAGAGAAACCTGACTGAGGAGCTTTTGATGATTATATTCGATGAAGATCATCTGAAGGACTGCAGCTTCTACATTGTTCCTTGACCAGATCATCATATCTGTTCACAAGATGACGCTACACTAGTCCTTCCAAACATCCTCCATCCACCTCCTCCAGTTCTACTGGAGAAGCACCAAGCCCGACCCAGAGAGATGTTCACTCCAGAGCAGTCCTTAGTCTGCCCCAAGGTCTTCTTCTTCTGCTGTATCTGAAACACCAACCCTGGAAGATGTCTGGCAGGCATCAAATATCACAGAAACCATCTCAACAAGCTGTTTCAGAGCAGAGGAGGGGGTCTCCTCAGATGACCTGGTCCCTCATGGTTCGTCCAGTAACCCCATGTGTTAAAAACATTTTTGACCGAGCGGGAGATCAGCTGGTCCTGCGTACCGATCTCGTTGCGTGGCGGCAGGTTCTGGTCCTCGTGGCTGGGATATCTCTCCTTCCGATCCAGCAGCAGGAAGTAGATCATCTTCTCCTGGTTGTCACTGGGATGAGAGAGAGAGAAGGAAGAGGGAAGGAAGCGATGCTTCGTCATCTCCGGACACATTAAATAGAAGAATTCATCAAACTGACAATCTCCCCAGCTGTCTCATGCATCTCCCCATCCCATCTCCTTCACTCCCCCCCCCTCCCGCTTCATTTTCTGGAGAGGAGGTGGTGAATGTCGTTGCCTCTCTGCTATCCCTCCACCATCTTTCTCCCTCCTCCTCCTCCGCCACTCACTCCTCAGACAGCAGGTCTTTGGTCAGCTTGTCTTTGTCTCTGAAGCAGCCCAGAGAGTGCATGCTCTCCAGGACGTCGGGATCGATCTCCTCGGCTGCAGCCAGCGTCCTGATGGCCACCTTCCTGGGGACGGGCTGCTCGGGCTCGGGCTCATTCTTTCCCGCTCTGAAACACAAAACGCACGACAACAGTGAGCCGACCGAATCCGAATCCGCTTTTATCGGCTTCAAAGAGTCGATATCTGCAGCGTTGACCCTTCTTCCTCAAGACCTCCACAGTTCACCCCGGCATGCTGTCAATCAGCTTCTGGGCCGCATCCTGATTCCTGCATAATCAACCCGAGGAGTCCGTCAGAGTTTGTGGGGTTTTGGTTTGTCCACCTGCCTCTTAAGGACCGACCACAAATTCTCCATGGGGTTAAGGTCTGGGATGTTTCCTGGTCAAAGAAAAGGTTCTAGAAAAGGTGCTGCTGGTTACCAAAACCGTCTTTGGGCAGTTGGGAGGAGCCGTTTTCGGAGGATGTTTGGTACACAGCAAATTGAGAAGAGTTATATTTCTGGTGTTGGTGAAATCTAAGCGAAAGCAGAGTTAATTCCACTCTGAATAGAGTCAAATCCCTTATATGTAACTCTAAGTTTACAAATAGTTGGAGTCAAAACAAAGTGTCTTTAGTTAAAATCTGTAAGTGTCATTGTAGTAACATCAACTCTGAACTATTTAACTCTTAACTCAAAACATGGATGTGACACTTCAGGTGTAAATCAGACTCCGCCCCCACCGTGCTACACAGCGACAGGAGCGAAATACCGACTGAGGAGCCTCTCGTTCAGCTGTGCTACAGGCTGTGCGTTTCACCGTGGTTTTATGTCGACATTGTTCGATGAGTAAAATGAGCTAACTTTATGTTCGCGTTAGGTTTTGATATTTTATATTACCCCTCTGGCACCTGGTCTGTCTTCAATGGCAAGACACTCACGGTAAAGTTATGGCGCCACATTAGCCGCGCTAAGCAGTGATGATTTTAGTCTTCATTTGGTTCGCTAAAACGTGTAATTTGATGGTAAAGACTGTATCTGCTATGGGAAAAAAGTTTTAGACCGTATCTTTGTTGTGTTGTTAACTCGGCTAAGCAAGCTAAAGCTGTATAAGCAGTGTATCGGTTGTGGCCTGTTACCATTATTTTAGTGTTAACATTAAGTTAGCTAACGACGAATTGTGTCCGATAAAGTGTTTTAAATGTTAATTTGTGGTGCATGTTTGAAATAAATGAGTTTCAACTAAACATGATTATTTTTAGCAAGCCTTATTTTCTAAGTATTTTTTTAGTAATTCAGAAGAGCTAATTTTACACCTTACAGTGTTAAAATGACTGTAACACTTGTATAGTTAACCAACAATCCCGAAAGAGAGTTAATGTCTAACACTACATAAAAGTGTTGAGATAAAGTAACACTAGTTAGTGTTAAGAAGTGTTAAATTTTAACTCCAAAAAGAGTCAACAATTACACTAAGTTAGTGTTAAGGTGCTAACTCTCCAAAAAGAGTTAAATTAACTCTTTGTGGTGTGGACCCATATAGACACTTCAAAAGTATTAAAATCAAATCTGAGAGTGTTAATTTGAGTATACTGATTTTGCTGTGTACCGTTCTTTCCTCGTGACCTTGTTCTCAGGCAGAACTGCCAGCGAGCTCATCCCCTCGGCCATGAAGAAACCCCACTTTACTGCTGGCGTGGCGCAGGACTGACGGTAGCACTCGTAAGCTTCTTTTTAATTAAATCAATGCCCCAAACAATCATAAAGGGGATCCGCCAGAGAAAATGACTTCACTCCGTTCCTCAGCGGTCCGATCTCTGCACCCTTTTTTTTGCAGAACATCAGTCTGTCTCTGATGCTGCGAAAACATGAGTTCTTTGCTGTTGGTGGCCCGGTCCAGCAGCTGCTTCAGCTCTTCCTGGGAGTCCTAAAGCGTGGTTGATTCTGGTTGATTACTAGCCCGACCAGCAGCAGCAGCATCCCTGCCTGCGAGGAGTTTTTGTGTGAAGCAATCACGGCTGCAAGTGTTTCCCTGCAGGTAATCGTGGTTACACCTCCCGTCTAACTCGATCTGACTCCATGACCGTGATCTCCAGCCTCGTCCTCGTCAGCGCTAACGGGAGAATCACTGACATGATGTCAGCTGGTCCTTTTGTGGAAAGGCGGGAATGTAGTGGAAATAGTTTTTTTTTTTTTGTGATTAGATTCATCTTCATTGACTTTATAATTAACTTCAGTTCACCCGATGGCTCTTCTTAAAGTTCTGGAGTAGATGCAAACCAACACCGTAAAAACTGAGGCGGCAGACTTCATGAAAATTAACATTTGTGTCACTTCTGACAGCTTTTGTCCATGGTGTATGTGGCTGATTATAGTTCTTGAAGAAAGAAACTGAATGAGCAGGTAGGACCGAGAGTAAGAGCAGGTGAGAGCAGAATCAGTCAGGATGGATACTGAACACTGAAGGTCTGGATCTGGGTCCTGGTCTGGGTCCTGGTCTGGTCCTGGTCTGGGTCCTGGTCTGGGCCCTGACAACGGTTTAACCTCCTGTGATCTTTAATTGTTCAGTTAGAAAGGGTTCAAGGTCAAATTCAAGCACTTCCAACATCTGTCGTCAAACCTTAAAGCACCTGAACACGTCTGAGGAAAATCACATGTTCACGGACTCAAAATGAATATTTCATTTCATTATGTTTAAAAAAAAAAACTGCATAATGTCGTAAACAACCAGAATTGTGTTTCAGGACAGTAGAAAGAGAAGAAATAAAGGGATAAATACATGCAAACTTAAACATCCAGCCTTGCAGACTAAAACAGTTATATAAATGTAATTCATTATATTCATTAATATGTTCATTAAAAAGCATGGTCACATCTTAGAAAGACTTCAGTGGGTGCTTTGATAACTGATATTATTGTAACTGGTTCCAGACTGATGACCAAACAGCCACGATGACTCCAAAGCGAGATGAAGCGGCTGCAGAGACGTCGCTGATCGATGGAGCTCCGACCATCGATCAGCGAACTACACAACGCCGAGCCTTCGTTTCGACTGCAGCCACGTTCGCTGTCTTCGATCAGAGATCAACCAGCGGCTCATCTTTCAACCGACACCAGCAGAGCGTAATTACGCAGCGGCGGTCTCGCCGTCCCTCAAGCCCATTTCCAGTGTTTATCATGTGCTTTTAAAGTTTTGAATGGATCAGCGCCGCCGTCCATATCAGACTCTCTCCACGTTAATGCGCCTCACGCCAACCAGCCGTTCGGGGACGAGTCAGGATCCCGATGGAAACGGTTCACCTCTTATTTACTCGCCTCAGGCTGCAGTTTGACGCCTGGATCATTTGACCTTGATCTGTTTCTTCCATATGGAAATTACTAGGGGTGATGAATCTTTCACTCACAAAACGATCTGATTCAAATCTCAATTCACAGGCTACGATCCAATTCAGGGACAATTCATAAAAAATAGTAAACGATTCGATTCGGTATGATTCAATTCGATTCGGTTTGATTTGGTATGATTCTGTACGATTCAGTACGATTCAGTTCGATTCGGTACGATTCGCTACGATTCGATATGATACGATACGATTCGATTCGGTACAATTCAATACGATTCGATTCCATTCAATTTGATTCGATTCGATTCGATACAATTCGATTCGATTCAGTTCGATTCGGTACAATTCGATTCTGTACGATTTGATACCATTCGATACAATACGATACGATTCGATTTGGTTCAGTTCGATTCAATTAAAATTGACAATTTAACCCCAACTACTTATTTTGCTTTATTACTGAGAAGAAAAAGAGAAACACGAATTTAATTCTTAAAATAGTATTCTTTTGTTTATTTAATGTCCAAGAGACAGTACACCAGGCCTACTGAACATAAATTCAGACATTAACTTAAGCCTTTACAATATACCTGGGGGGATAATTGACATTACATAATGAAACGCAAAACTCCCAATCTGGTGTTCCTCACTGCACAGGTTTGTAAAACTCTGCTCATACTTAAAATCCAATTCTTACTTTCCCTCAACAGAAAATAAAAGATAAAAATGGCACGAAGTTTAATTATTTCTGCTAATGTGAGAATACACTGAGCATAAGGCTGAGGTTAGATATCAAAAATAAAAGTAGTTGTTATGAAACAATTAAGTTGCCTATTAAAGGTAAAAATTCAGAATGACTAGTGATTCAGTCACTCATGAACTTCAACAGTAAAACATATCACTGACAAAAAGATACATGGATCCAAAACTTTAGTAAGCAGTTAAAGAAAATAGCATGTTAAATTCAACATATCTTTTTGATGCCTGTAACTCTGAACATTAGCTTTTCTTTTAAAAAAAAAACATTTTATCACAAAAAGCTCTAAACACTGAATAACTAATACTTCAGGCATGAAAATCCCACATCTTTCGGCGAAATTCACCGTCAAGTCAAAAAGGGTGACCTACGTGAATCGTGTAGATCCGAGGAGTTTTCTGTTATTAAAGGAGGGGGGGTGTAGGAGTTGGGAGATTTTTTTTTTTTAATTTAATTATCATATAATTGCCCTAATAAGCAAACTGAGCGCTTTAGGAATCTGCAATTTAAATGACTCTCTCAGAAAGTGGTGTGCTTGGGTATACTATGGGCATACTTGAGCATACTTATAGTGTGCTTGTGCTGTGCTTGAGTGTACTACTTTTTGGTAAGGGTTAGACGGTCAGTAAATCCTGTCCAGAACCAATCAGGTCAGATTGTCCCATTTTTCCAGTCATCATTCATGTGTACTTGGAGGTGTTTGGAGGTTACGTTGCTAAGCGAGACTAGAAGCAGGATCTAGTGATGTCCACGCAAGGGACAAGGCAGACGAGCGTACGTCCACATTTCCTACCTACATTTACCAGTGGTGAGGAGTGCTGTACATTTCATCCGCGTTGTCTGACATGTTGCTAGCCGCTCTCTCGGCTACATAGCTGACGTCACAACTCTTACAGGTAAAACGTCAACACTGGAGTGTCGTGAGAATTCACGCGCCCGTTGGCACAACAATGGCAGGTCTGGGTCGCTGGACCTCAGGAAAACCGATTCGCGGCCGTAAATATGGGACATCGGACCGTTCATAGTGCATTTTTACCGATCCAGTTCTCCATTGACAGATGCACTCGGATCTCATACGTCACAGACCGATAACCGATTCAAATCGGTTTATCTTTACACCACTAGAAATTACGGACAAATCTATCCGGATTTAAGAGTCAGCTGCACCGCCGAGTTTCCTTAGAGGCCGAACGTTGTCTTCAGTGCCTATTTCGAATTAATCACATAATTCTGTTTTCTGACAGCCAGAAATAATAAACCCATTGGAGATGTGGGGGTGTGCGGCTCGACATCCGAGCAGCTAATGGACGTGTGTTTTCCCTCGGAAGGGGAAGAGAGGGCGTCTTTGATGAGGGCGTTATCGTTCTGCATCACCTCCTGCAACGGTCCTTCTTTCATCAGCTCAGATAAAACGTTCAAACAGACACAAGCAGGGAGACAGGAGGACGTGTGAAGAGGATGTACTCACAGGTACCACGTGTGCTTCTGGATCTGCTCTAACTGCAACAGAAATCAGAGGAGAAAATGGACATTAGTGACTTTTAACGGCAAGTGAAGCAAAAAAACACACGACATCAGTGACGTAAAATCCCACGAAGAGACTCTGCTGTTGGACTGTCTCTCCGTGAATTAGGACGTCGCTGCAGGGTGCTGCACTTCTGGAGCTGCGAGGACTCACGGGTATTCCTCGTCTTTTTGCACGTGCTTGTATCGAAGCCGAATTTTGTTCTCTCAGTTCTTGAAAACGCTTTACACGCCACGGTACCCGGGGGATCGAGCCGCGGAGCCGTCGGGTGCAGGGCCTGAGAGCCGACGGCTCCACGGGACGACGGCTGGGAGGACGCCTCAGGAACGAAACCTGGTCAGCGACTGCCGGCGGGGTGGATGGAGAGCGAGGCTTCTCCCAGCGGACGTGGGCTGCAGCGGATTTGTTGCCCCGCTCACTTCAGTAGAGCCGTCAGCGTTCTGGACGTCGTTAGGGTTGGGAATCGAGAACCGGTTCCTGCAGAGAACCGGTTCCTGTAGAGAACCGGTTCCATGTGTTTCAATTCCATGGAATCGTTTGGCAGTTTATCCAGCGATTCTCTTATCGATTCTAACCAGCACGAATCTCACGTAATTTACGCAAGTTACACACAGTCAATTCCAGAAAGCACTTACGTGATTAAGTTACGTCGGTTTAGCACGCGCATTGGAGTTGTAAACAACAATGGCGCCCACCAGGTTCAAACGCTCCAAAGTTTGGCTTCACTTCACCAAAGAAAGATGGCAACAAGGCAACTAGCAGTCATTGTAAAGTGGAGATAACAGCGTCGGGAGGGAACACGGCTAACATGCAGAAACATTTGCGCACAAAACATGCGATAACGAGTGTTGCGTTTTTGACGCCTCGGACTGATGGATCTCAACCCAGCAGCAGTAGCCAAGCTAAGATCACCTCTGGTAACTCTGGTAAGTAGCTATCCCACTGCCTATGTGCTTCTTTGTAAAACACGCTATAATATTAACGCTATGCTATTAAACTAATGCCTTCTGCATTACATTTAGAAGATGACCGTGATGAGAGAGAGAGTCTGGCTGGTTCAGAGGCTGGAAGACATGATTATTTTTCTGCAAAAGAATTGTTAATTCTTCATGGTATTTGCAGATTTGCACTATGCTCTGTTCCGTTGTATTTGATAGTATTTATCTTTCTTTATTAACATTATTATTTTTGAGCGCTTAGTGAGCTCATATATCCTTTTAAAAGGGAAATATTTAAAATTTCTTTTAGGAAAAATCTGTTAGTAAAATGTTACACATTCTTGTGTATTTGCACAGTTACATATTACAACAGTTAACACATTATCCAGGCTTTGGGCCTCTTTTGACCTCGCTGTTGAGTTTGTAAGGTCGTGACTTCTAAGTATAAAAAAATTGATGCTAATAAAACTGTTTGTTCTCCTTTTTCCCCAAATCAGAATCGATAAAGAATCGAATCGTTAAACAGTATCGATAATGGAATCGGAATCAGAAAAATCTTATCAATTCCCATCCCTATATGTTGTGGGAGAGAAGATAAAGATCTGCAGCATCTGTCAGTGTGGACACTAACTGGGTCTGAGCAGCAGCGGCCAGGTCACCTGGAGGAGGGTGAGTCGTAGCGAAACACCCCATAACTCCAGGAATATCACTGAGCACGTGTCCAGAGGCATCACCACTGTTTCACCTTGTTTTCAGGCTTCACCTGCCCAGAAATAAACTCTGACAACCTGCCCAAAGATTAGATTTATTTATTTATTTATTTTACTGTGTAATTAACTGAATAAATATGCAAATGTCTTTTTCAAATTAGTGCAATATTTTTTAAAAAAGGGGAGGGGGTGTTTAGCTGTGGGATGGTGTTGTTTTTCCGGCAGCATGAAGTTTAAATAGCGCAGCTAAAAACGAGCAGAATCAGATCATCCGACAGCACCTTTGTTATTTTCGTCCCGTTTCTGTTCTAAATTCAGATGAAAAGCTGCAGAGCGCAGCAGCTGCAGGGCCAGTCGCGGTGCAGCGCTTCTAAATTTAGCCCCAGCGGTCCCAGAGGCAACGGCCCGGACCGGGAGAGATGCAAAACCATGCAGCCAGATTTACAGCCCCGCCGGCGGCTCCGAGGAGCTTACCGTCAGCCTCTTGCCGGCGTCCACCTCGATCATGCCGCGAAGAAGGTTCTGACAGTCCGGCGGGATGAAGTGAGGCATGTGGAAAACTCCCAGCTTCACCTTCTCCAGCAGGTTCCTCAGGTTGTCGTCATCGAAAGGCAGCGCCCCCTGAGAATCAGCAACGGGTGGTGCATGTAAGTATACAGCTACATTCAAGCAGGTAATTAACTCTGACTTCTAATGACACAAACAAACAGCATCCAGTCACGAGACATCATGAGACGTGTTCATTTTGACAGCGGGAGGTCTGGCTGTCTTGAACCGGGACGGTCTGCTCTCGCTTCGGTTTGCAGCCGAGTGGAGCAACGGAGACAAGTCAGCATCTGCAAAGTCTGAGACCGTGGTTCTCAGCCGTCCAGGTAAGAGGACCCATCATCTCTGGGTCTTCCAGGAGACCGACGGGCGGATCGGTGCGGCGTCTGCAATAACCCAGACTCTGCTCCACTCAGCTGTGGTGAAGAGAGAGCTGAGCCAGAGGGTCAGCGGTCCACCTGTGTGTTCCCATCCTCACCTGGTGGCAGTGAAGAACAAGACTGCTGGCCCAAGGAGATCAAATGAGTTTCCTCCACACCAAGGTTATTATCGTTAACGAAAAAGAACAAAATAACGAAAACTAGAATTGAAAAAACATTTGGGAAAAGTTGGGAGAAAGCGGCTCAGTCCTATTTGGGATTTCTTTGACTATGACTGTGTTAACGATAAAAATAAGTGCCTTGTTGTAGAAGCAGGTGATACAATGTGTGGAATACTTCTGAAGGAGAAAAAAACCCATGAATCTGAAAGTCCATTTGAAAAGCTCACACAAGAAGGCTAACCAAGACTAGCTGGATATGCTAGCCTAAGCTAGCCCCCTGGAAAGAAGGCTAACCAAGACTACCTGGATAAGCTAGCCTAAGCTAGCCCCCTGGAAAGAAGGCTAACCAAGACTAGCTGGATAAGCTAGCCTAAGCTAGCCCCCTGGAAAGAGAAGCTACAGCTGCAGGCCAGTCAGCGTTGGGAAGGAACGGGAGAAAAACAGCAACTATAATGGACTGTTTCCATGGAGACCAGATAGCTGCTGGTCAGTAAATACGCAGGAACACCACAAGAGGGAAGACGCATTGATAAATATGTTTATTGAGACCAGAATGTAAACACAACTATGTGATTCGATAGCCTTCAAAAAGTTCAGTGCTTCACTCCAACCAAAATTACAACCCTAATTTACAAAATAAAACTAAAACTAACACTGAAATTAATAAAAACTAAACTAAAACTAAGTATTTCAAAACAAAAATGAATAAAAACTAGCAAAACTGCTCTAAAAATGAATTAAAACTAACTGAATTTGGAAAAACTAAACTAAAAACTAAATAAAAACTAAAACTAATGGAAAGGACCAAAACTATAATAAAACTCCACAGGTCCAATTCGAAGTGAAATTGTACGACTGTACAATTTAATGTGAGTACAATGTATTTTGGCACTATGGCATTACATACTGAAGCAATAGCAGATAAATATTTAATGATGATGTTATTGATTGGGGCAAATGAAGCTATAACAAGGAAGTGGTTACAACCCAAGACGCCTACACTGGAACACTGGAAGAAACTGTTCAAGGAATTTACACAATGGAGAAACCAGGGGTGTCAGACTCATTTTCACTGAGGGCCACATCAGCATCATGGTTTCCCTCGAAGGGCCAGATTGACAACATGAATGTAACAAAATGCAATGTGAAAACGGCCCGTCAGGCGTTCACCGGCGTCCTGACGGATACGCGATGTAGCGGTTTGTTCTGCAGCCAGCCGGATCCTCTCCTGCTCCCAGCTGGGGGGGCGACTGATGACTGATACCGTTTCCCGCTCGCCAGAAATGATCAGGACGGGGCCAGATGGCCGCCGAACGCTGCGGCGGTGATCCAAACAACATGAGCTCAGACATTCATCTTCACACTCCGTTTTTTGTTTTTTTTTTTAATCAAGAGGAGGACGTGTGTGTGTTTACGCCACGCAGACAAACTCAGTAATTAACTTTCTGCTCTGACGACTCACTCGTCACTGTCACATTACAGAGACGCACGTGCGACGTCCACATGACGGATGACTAAATAAATGAATAAGGGATGCCAAACCGAGTCAGAAGACCTAAAAAAACAATGCATGATGGGAAAGACGGAGCTGGCAGGAACACGTACAGAAAATAGAAGGATGGCAACGTTCACTGTTGTACCGCGGTCGTCTTCCTCTCCTTGTAGCCTCCATGAGCGGTGACTCATTTTGGTTGTTTTAACATCTTTTTATTATTCTATATCTCTTGGTTGTTTTTAGGGATGCACAATAACTGTTTTTAAAACGGATACCGATAACTTTCAGCTCCTAAAGGCCGATACCGATAACACTCACATATACCTAAGATCATTACATCAACACTATGAACAAAATCAAAAATAGTTTGGACTCTTTAAATGAACAGATATTTATTTTTTCCAATGTAAACTATTGGCAAGCCTCTCAAACACTTTCATAAAGCTATCAAACAAACCTATTTGATATCTCACATTAACTTAAATAAGGTTCATTACTGACTGATATAAAAAATAAAGGCTCCTTGAACTGATGGAAATACATGCATCAGAATTACAAACTGAAAAAGATGCCTTATAAGAAATAATCCACCATGAAGCTCCGCCTGATGCTTTAAAGGTAGGGTAAGCAATTTCTGAAGGACGTCATGACTGCAGATATTTTAGCAAAATGAAGATCTAGTTCCTCCCTCCTTCCGGTCCGCCTGTTCTCATTGGAAGATATGAGTGTCACAAAAAGATTTAAAGAAATAAAAGACAACTTTGGCACCTGGCAGGGCTGGGGATCGATCCAGCAACCTTCCAGCTGGAGGGCAACTGACAACATGAATCCTTACAGGAATAAAACATGATATGAAGTCTGTTTTGCTCTTTGAATGGTAAGCACTCGGTCCTTGATGCGGCGGCGTCAGTCACTCACCACTAAAAGTGCAAACAAGATGACTCCGCAGCTCCACGCGTCTGCTTTCCTGCCGTCGTACTTCTCTCCCTGGTGGACACAAAGGTGGAAACACAGATGCAACAGTATTGATGAGCCTCCCCGGCAAATGTACGAGAATTCACCTCCTCTGCTAGTTCGGCCAGTTTTCCAGAGGAAATATGACCACAAAAAAATAAAAAACTGTCGTCACAAAAAAGATGAAACACAAAATGCATTTCAGCGAGAGGGGGGAGGAGGTGGTGCGGCGTCCATGCGAAGAGGACAAGAGCGGTGATGCAAGAGGCCTTCTCTTGCAGAGAAGGCTTTTACTGAAAGAAAGAAAGAAAATAAAAGGGAATAAAGTCGACAGAAAGCACTTACCCTGATCACCTCCGGGCAGGCGTAGTGAGGAGATCTGAAAGAAAAGAAGGCAAACAGATTCACTGCACTAAACAACTTCACACAGACGCGATGCGCCGACGAGTACGTGAGCGGGAGAGGCTTTGAAGAAACGCTTCAACCGAAACATCACGGAGAGCTACGAGAGAAAACTTTCATGTCCTGATGAATCGCTTTTTTTCTTTTCTTTTTTCGGGTAGCTGTTACGCAACATTAAACGAGACCAGCCTGAGTTCCCCTGATGCCGGGAGAACTGCGACGGCGTCCAACACCCATCTGACTCACGTTTACCAGAAAAGGCAGAGAGCGACACCCGTAAATACTTTAAATACTTTAAATACCGATCCAGCGGTCCGCTGTTCAGACGAGACGGCGGCAGGTTTTCTGTATTTTGTGGAGACATCCAGAGTAGAGGTCTCTGGAACAACCCGACAACCAGAGGTTCTGACCCGACCCGAATCGGGTCTCGGGTCCGTTCTAAAGACGTGACTCCGGGTTCGGGTCTGAATCGGTACAGTTAGTCTCGGGTCCGGTCGGTGCTCTCTGACAGGCTGGGTCCACGTTTACTTGAGAGAGTTAAAGATATTGGCGGTGGCAGCTAATGTCAGGACTCGGGGCAGTTTAATTCATTATTCATTAACGTGGCGTATTTGTCATGAATCAATCGTGTTGCCGTAGCGTGTTATTAGCGGTTTGCCCGGCAGCTGTAAAGCACAACGGATCACCAACATGACAACGCTGGTTGAGCGAACATATTCATGACACGTCCTGACCGGTGTAGGCTGTTAGCTTTAGCAGTTGCTACCAATAGCATCTGTATCCACAAAGAAAATAACAACGTGGTTTTATTGTTGTTTACATCACGTAGCCTATGTAGCAACTGAACCGGTAGAAGAAGACAACTAGGTAAGAAAATCAAGTTTTATTCAACGCTAGCTAACTTTTAACATGAGCAACTTTGGGCTGGATTGTCTCGGTTCTATTCGGGTAACTCGGTTCGGTTCGTGGTCGGAAACTAAAAACTCCGGTCGGGTCGGTTCCGGGTCTAAATATTGCGGGTCCATTTGGGTTCGGCCCTCCGGACTTATGATAATAGCTCGGGTCGGGTCGGTTTCGGGTCGAATTTTCACGGGTCCATTCGGGTTTGGGTCCATGAAAGTGGACCTGTGAAGACCTATACTCCAGAGATAAAATGACCTCTGCTGGTCTGAGGTGGAATGACATTTTTGAGCCTGGTCGTTAAAAAAAAAAACCTTTATTTATATCGACGCAGCTACGTGTCACCGTGTTGCTGCCAAAACGTGTTCCAGCTCATTTCGGACCCTGACAAAAATGTCGCCGCTTAATTACAGATTTAGGTCCATATCAACTCCAAAGCAAAACCAGTTTCACACGAGGTAAGAGATGCTGCAGAATGTCAAGGACTTGCATCACACGAGGCGCCACACGAGGGACTGGCGGGACTCGCCGCGGTACAGTTCAGTCCCGACGGCGGTCTCGAGGTGAACGGTGAAGATTTTCCTACAGAGCGATGTGCTGAAGCCCTGAAGCTTGAGGGAACTGCAAGGAATGGAGCGACAGATCGCATTTCTTTGTGGTTCTAAATCTGGCTTTGTGGTTCAAGTTAAAGAGTAGTTTTGGGGGTCTGAAGGAAAAACCCGAGAAGACCCAAGACTAGGGGTGCACAATAACTATTGGCCCGATAACTATCAGGCCAATAACAGGAAATTATGACATCATCCCGATAAGTCCAATATCATGACGAATAGCCCCGATAGCATTTTTTTTTTTTTTTTTTGTTAACACGGCAGTGCCTCACTCCCTCGGAGCCTTGAATAACCGGCAGTGAATATTATGTTCAAGTGACGTCGGCATAATCAGAAAAATGATTACTCAATAAGGAAAATCAAGAATACCCCCTCATGCCAGAAAACAACTTGTTAAATCGGTCATAATTTTAGTAGTTGCTGACTTTAATTGATATTTGCAGTATTTCCCCACATGTTACACATAAAAAATAGAAAAAACAGATAAGGCCGAAAGAATGATGAGCGAATGAGGGAACGGAGGAATTTACGTTACACCTTGAATGCAGCATTGTCGAACAGTGCGCTGAAAAAAAAAAGCATGGTGGCGATGGTGTAGAACTTCGTTAAAGTTTCTAAAGAAGATAGTTCGCTGGTTATTTGTGACAAATGCTCCAAGTGAAGGAGGGAAAAATAGCACAAGCTTTAATACGTCAAACCTGATCAGCCACCTGAAACATAACCATCACTTTCATGGAGTTTTGAAATCCCGCTAACGTGAGCTAACGTGCGCTAACATGGGCAAACCAGCAGCCAAATGAAAATGTTTGAGAGGCTTGCTAATAGTTTTTCATTGTAAAAAATAAATATTTGTTCATTTAAAGAGTCAAAACTGTTTTTGGTTTTGTTCATAGTATTGATATAATGTTCTTAGGTATATGTGTGTGTTATGGGTTACTGGTATCGGCCTTTAGGAGCTGAATGTTATCGGTTATCAGTATTGGTTGAAAAAAACAGTTACCGTGCATCTCTATCCAAGACTGTCAGATTTATCAACGAGTAAAAGAACATTAACGTCAGCTCTGACACAGAGCTCTAAGTATCAGTGGGACGTGAACTTTCTTTCTGAACCGAGTGAAACGAGCCTGAATGTCAGCGATGATCAAAGCCGATCGAATTCTCTGAAACATCATATACGATTATTGCTTTTAATGCAGGACACGCTGGAGCATCCTTTATGAGAGGAAGGAAGATGACTGTCTTCAGCCTGCAATCTCGATTTCTAAAGTCACTTTGAAAAAAACAGGATCGATGCACATCTTGAGTGATGAACAGGGAAAATTAAGGGTTTATCTTCTCACGTCTAGATTAGAAAAAAGCCTCGGGTTTCACCAACAGCAGGAGGGGTTCGCTTCCCCCCTTCATCTCTGGATTTCAGCATCCGTCTTCGGGATAATCTAGATGCAGAGCAGAACCTCGGTCTGGTCGTCTTCTGCGTGGATTCATCAGAGCAAATGAAGCGGAGCGCGCGGCTCGTCTAACGGCGCGACGACGATACTCCCGGAGTAAACACACACTTCATCTTCGCCGCTGACATGCTTATTTATGCTAATGTATGTGGAGCCGCTGGACTGGAACTGCTCAAACACAGCGCCGTCAAAACTACACTAACTGCTATCTAATTACAGCTGAGCAAATTTCCATCCTTCCTGCCGGAGAGACGACTCGCTTCTTCTAATGAATCCCATTAACATCAGATGAAGTGAAGGACTCGTGGGACGTCTGAAGGATCCGTCGACGGCTCCCGCGGGAGTAACGGTGGCGGGTCCTGACATGGAGATAGCCCTGTCCCTGCAGCAGCGACATGTCCTGCACGACTTCGACCAATCACACGTCACGTCTTCTCAGAGCTGATGGCTCCCTTTTTACAGCGGATCATTAAACAGCCACTAAACATCCACAAATCCACATAAAGATGCTCATTAGGTATGAATCTACGCTGACTTACTGCGCCGTAAAAGCTCAAGATTCCTTATTTCACTGCACTTTGTTGGATTTTTAAACACAAAATGTGCTGTAATTTATTCATGTAGTATAGTCAGTGTCTTTTTAACATAACCTAACATGCTTATTCATCTAAACTAAGCTCAGAAATATAGGAAACTAGAGTTTGAGATTATTTCTTTGTTATAACAATAATAAATATACCATTGGAAAGACTGTTTATTTCTTTTTCAAATGGAGCCACATTTTAGAAAGACCTGAGCTCATGACATGAGCCTCAGCAGAGCTGAGGATGAAGGTTGCACCCATGAAAGATCTGCCAGACCTTCTCTGCTAATTAGAGGTCTTCACGGGTCCACTTTCATGGACCCGAACCCGAATGGACCCATGAAAATTCGACCTGAAACTGACCCGCAGGGCTCCATAACCAAGAGTCGCTGTAAAGGAGCATCTCTACAACTGGATGTTTAACTGGTTGTGAATTTCAACCAGTTATTTCGCAGACGACCCTCCAGGTTCCTCCGAACCGTGGCTCTTTAAGTTCCTCGTAAAAAAAGACGACGACACTGCAGACTCGGATGTTTAGGTCAATGCTCAAGAGTAAGTGGAGGTACTCACCCGCAGCTGGTCTCCAACAAGCTGTCCCCGACCTGCAGAGACGCCATGCCAAAGTCCGCTATCCTGATGTTGTTCTTCTCGTCTAGCAACAGGTTCTCGGGCTTCAAGTCTCTGTGGCTGGAGGGACAAAAGGAAAAAGATGATGCCGATGCGACATTTTTTGAAGTTCTGCTGCTTCTTTAGGTTTCTACTCGAGTCCACGGACCTACAATTTGTTAATTTGTTTTTAGATTTAGTTTTCTTTCTCTACTTTGGCTCAAGTTTGGACAGATTCCACTTAGTGCGCGTGAATGATTTGTCCTCTTCAAAGATCAGAGTTGGGTTTGGTGTTCCACAGGGTTCTGAACTGGTACCACTACAGTTCTCTTCACACTTGCCTCCCAACATCACAAGAAGACATGCCGTTCACCATTACGCTGATCTTGATCTATTCATCTGTGAATCCCGAGGTAAGTCGGCAGTTACTGAAGTTGCAACCAACCCCCCCCCCCCCCCCCCCCCCCCGCGCGCAAAACTCAAAATCCGCGAACTGGAGCCTAAATAATGTGTTTAAAATATCTTTAAAAACCGCAAAAAAAGTAGCGAGGCACTGCTGAAAAACAAGACAAAGGCTCAACTGTGGTCTTTCTGTTGCCTTCACAGTCTCTGGTCTCTGAACCGTAATAAAGAAACCGCTGGTATTGTGCTATTTTTGGATCATAATTAGCAGCTAACATGCTAACAACAACAAAACAAAAAGTCCGGTTTTCTCTGCATGGAACAAGCACTTTATTCTGGCACTGCAGGAACTTGTAACATCACACAGGTTGTATTGTTGGGCTCCTGTCGGTTAACAGAGAATGTAAATCTATACACGCTGGGCTGCTGTTGATGCTCACTCTACTTTTCATCTAACCCCGTTTTCATTCTGCCGTCCCATGACACACACACTCCATTACCCATAAGGCCACACCATTACCCATAAGGCCACCTTCTTAAAGGGGCCAGGCTGGCTCACAACATTTCTTCGCTGTGAGAGAACGCGCACAACATCCTGTGATGTTTCTGCAATTTTTTTCTTGATTTTTTAAATATTATATATTTCTGAAAAATCCGCGAATAACTAAAACCACGGAACTTAAAGCGCGAATTGGTGAGGGATCACCGTAAAGGCTTTTCTTAAGAACGCAAAAACCCGGATAGCCTCTAATGTAGATATAAAGTTAGGAAAAACCAAGGTGATTGTTTCTGGCCCTAAAAACGTTGAAGGATCGCAGTCTAACCACACAGTTACTCTCGATGGCTTTACTTTGCTCTCTGGTGCAACTGTGAGGAAACTTGAAGTTGCTTTTGATCAGGATGCATCAGGTGTGACATACAGACTGGATCTCCTTTCATCTGGGCAGAATTGTCAAACTCAGGACCATCTTTTTTCCAGAAAATGTGCCCAAGCAGTTTCTTCTAACCCACAGCTGTCAGGAGACGTGTTCAGGTCAGGACTTCATGCTCCAGATGTGGAATCCTTTAGCGGTCGTTAGCTTCAGCTACATGAACCCTCCAGGACTTATCCAACAGTCACCTGATAACCTGCTTCAGCTGGTGCTGAGATCCATTTCTGTCCCCCTGAGTGTCAAACCTGATCTCGCTCTCGCGTCTTCGTCGGTGGATTTGAACGGATGATGGTGGGCAGTTCGCTGCGCGTCAACCTCTGCGGAGAATAACTGAGCCGGTAAACCATCGGTCTCGATCGCAGCTATTAGCCGCTTAACATCTGCAGGTGCGCTCATGCGCGTAAAGCAGCAAGTGGACAGAAACCAGGAGATGAAGAACTCCACTCGAGTTGTTTATCTCCTTGTTTGATGCAGAAAACACAGTCTTGTCCTTCAAAGCCAGACGCTCGATGCCTGACGCTGAGAGTCAGACGGCGAGCGTCTTTGATGTGCAGTCGCTCTGAGACGCACCCCTGCAGCCGCCAGCAGAGGAACTAAAGGTTTCAGCGACATGAAAAGAGACCGTGACGAGCTGCAGCCTCTGAGGTCGCCCCCGGCAACTGCTGATGAGGCTGGTGGCTGAAGGAACCGGCGGGTCGGGCATCCAAACAAGACGACGCTGCTAACATCATAAAACCCTGGAATATAAATCAGCAGATATCATTTAGATCACCATCTCACAAGTTAAGGTTTTTTTTTTTATGTTATGAGGGAGATTTACTGAGACAGAAGCAAATTACTGTCAACATTAAGACAGTGATAAATCAATATTATGACTTTCTAACTGACTCAGTGGGAGAAAATGGATATTTTCAGCTAATTCATTGTTTCAAGGGGCGGAAAAGCCACCGTTAATGTTCCGGAAACTTCCTCACGTTCAGCAAAGATGTAAAGATGCCGCGGAGAAGCCACCAGTCACTGTCACTTTAACCCCCCCCCCCCCACAACGCAGATGGCTGCCGGTTCTAAAGACGACGAACGGGCGCAGGTCTGAATCTATTCAGTACCTGGTGGCGCGTTTCCACTTCTGTCTTCGGTCGCGTCCTCGTCACTGATGCTGCACTGAAACTGAGAAAGGGATCCTGGACTGGACGGGGCCCCCAGACTGAGCAGGGGCCCCCTGGACTGAGCAGGGGCCCCCAGACTGAGCAGGGGCCCCAGACTGAGCAGGGGCCCCCCCAGACTGAGCAGGGGCCCCCCAGACTGAGCAGGGGCCCCCCCAGACTGAGCAGGGGTTCCCAGACTGAACCTGTACTGGTTTGAGAGCTTTGGACGTTTCTGTCACGTTGTAATTTTATAAAAACGGACTCTAGCAGGGGTAAAGGTTTCTGAGATGCTACACCTGCAACAATTCAGTTAAAATCAGAAAGATAAGAATAAAAAAATCAAATCTTAATGTTAACAATAAGTTATAAAAAATGTATCATTCTGAAGTCACTACAACCACAAAATAACTGCTATCAAGAATAAAATATGACCTGTTTAAAGGATAATTATCAAATGAACTCGGAGCAGGTAGCCTAAATGACGGTTACTACTGGTTACTGCTGGTTACTACTGGTTACTGCTAGTTACTGCTGATTTCTACTGGTTACACTTGGTTTCTACTGGTAACAGCTGGTTACTACTGGTTACTGCTGGCTTCTACTGGTTACTGGTGGTTACCACTGGTTACAGCTGGTTACTTCTGGTTACTGCTGGTTTCTACTGGTTACAGCTGGCTTCTACTGGTTACTGCTGGTTACTACTGGTTACTGCTGGTTACCACTGGTTACTGCTGGTTTCTACTGGTTACAGCTGGTTTCTACTGGTTACTGCTGGTTACTACTGGTTACCACTGGTTACAGCTGGTTACTTCTGGTTACTGCTGGTTACTACTGGTTACTGCTGGTTACCACTGGTTACTGCTGGTTTCTACTGGTTACAGCTGGTTTCTACTGGTTACTGCTGGTTACCACTGGTTACCACTGGTTACAGCTGGTTACTTCTGGTTACTGCTGGTTTCTACTGGTAACAGCTGGTTACTAGTGGTTTCTACTGGTTACTGCTGGTTACCACTGGTTACAGCTGGTTACTTCTGCTTACTGCTGGTTTCTACTGGTTACAGCTGGTTTCTACTGGTTACTGCTGGTTACTACTGGTTACTGCTGGTTACAACTGGTTACAGCTGGTTACTACTGGTTACTGTTGGTTTCTACTGGTTACAGCTGGTTTCTACTGGTTACTGCTGGTTACTACTGTTTTCTACTGGTTATTGTTGGTTACTGCTGATTTCTACTGGTTTCTACTGGTTACTGCTGGTTACTACTGGTTTCTACTGGTTACTGTTGGTTACTGCTGGTTACTCTGAAGGACTGGAGCTGATAAAAGAGTCTGAGGTTGTCGGCACAAATAAACAGATTAAAAAAACAAGACAAAGTGTCTCTTTCTCCCCTTAAAAGCATCATCTTGAGACCAATCACCACCGCCGTGGAGACGAGTCCAGCCCCGCTGCACGGCCGCTGAGATAATTGCAGCGATTAACTGTTATTGATTTCAGGTGATGTCGGCCAGAGCGCCGCTGCACAAACACGCCCCCGCGGACCGTTTACCGCCTCCACTGATGTGAAAGAGAAGATGAGATCAGATATCACTCTGATCAAATAAACGCCGCTCGTCTGAGAACTGCTGTGAATGAAGTCGCCTCTGCTTTAAACGGAAATCTTGACTTTAACTTCAGTGCAGGATTTATTATCATTTCAGTAGCAGAAGCTCCTGGAGCTGCTCTACTTTTTCTCCTCACCTGGTTGAAGATGATCCTGCAGACTGATTCAGCTGAAGTTCATTAATCTGAACTGACGCAGCCACCATTTCCAGACTTTTACACGTCTAAACAGAACTAAATACCGCAAAGGAAATTATTACACGACACAAACGTCATCTACTTAAATCTGGAAAACAGGGAGGCGGATATAGATATATAGTAACATCTAGCCAAAAATAATTTTTAAAAAAAGGATCTTTCAGTTTTAGGTTTTTATGAAACTGTGCATCATGACAATAATCTGCTCTTTACCAGGAGTTCAGATGAATTAAAAAAACGACCTCAGTGGAGCAACAACAACACGTCACATCATTTCATCACTGACAGACCGCAGCAGCGGGGTACGCTTGATTCGCTGATCACTGGAAACCCTCTGCACCTCAGGAAAAAGCTGACGTCTTGGCAGTTTGCTGGTCTGGAGCATGAACACAATGCCAAAGAGGAAAGACATCAACAGTCTGACGCCGGGTTCAGCACACGGCGAGGTAGTGATGTTTTTCCATCCAACCAATCAGATCCATTCCTGCTTCCACAAATAACCCTCGTGCTCTGAGTCGGTCCCACCTCTGCGTGCGATTTAACTGGCCAACCTGATCTTTGCTGAAGTTTTCACGGGTTAGACCACAGTTCAGCCCGACAGCGGATGGAGGACGATGACTCGTGACTGGTCTTGCAGCCACGAGACCTGAGAACTTCATCGTCGTGGACTAGACCTCCAACTCCGTGGTGTACCGGAGTATTTTAGAGGCAAACGCGGGAACGTCAAGTCTGACTCCATCACGTAACATGACGATGGTCCAGACCTGAACCTGAACGGACATCTGCAGACCTGGATGAACCGAAGCACCACATTAAAGATGAACGGACCAAAGTTCCTACCAGATGGAGTGGCTGTGACAGAAGTCCAGAGCCGAGATGATCTGTCTGAAGAACTTTCTGGCCTCTTTGGGTGTTAGCCGGCCCTTCTTCACCAGGTAGTCAAAGAGCTCGCCGCCGGAGACGTGTTCTAGCACCAGGTACCTGCACAGGTAGACAGAGAGAGGTGGTCAGGGACGGCAGAAAGCAACGCTGGAATGAGGAGCAGACGTGTCCTGATGATTGACAGGTTCACAAGACATCAGAACTTCTGGGTTTCACTCAGCTCATTTTGTCTCTACATCCTCATTTTATTTTCTCTCCAGAACACAAATGTTTTGAGCAAAAACATCCATGGAAGATGTACTTGCTACTAAATAAAACAAATTAGATAATAGCGGTGTGAAAAAAAATTGATTTGACAATATATTGTGATTTTTAGCCGCCCAATATAATATCGATTTTTCAGCTCCTAATATCGATTTTTTTCAATTTTTTTCTAAAACACTAATAATAAACAATAAATAGGTTGTTTTGAAGCAAATAGTTTTGACTCAATTTGTCCTCTGAATGATCAATATCATCTGATGAACATATACAGCAACTTGATTTTTCATCTCTACTTTTAATTTTGATATTAACTGGGTAGAATATCACAATATATCGTGATATCTGAATGATCAATATAATCTGATGAACATATACAGTTATGGAAAAAATTATCAGACCACCATTTTTTCTTCACTTTCTTGTTCATTTTAATACCTGGTACCACTAAACGTCATCATGTGACTAAAACAGACAGAAAAGAAAACACTGAATGCATAAAAGCAGTGTTTTTGGCAGTACAACGCCATAGCTATTGATGTAAAAACTTAAGTGATTTAGGTTATAATCAAGAAAACCATGGAAAATGGTAAGATATCAGCTCTTAAATAAAACTCTTATGAGCAATCTTTGTGGTTATCGTTATGTTTGTCCAAACAAATGTACCTTTAGTTGTACCAGGCATTCAAATGAACAAGAAACTGAAGAAAACAAGGGTGGTCTAATAATTTTTTCCATGACTGTACAGCAACTTGATTTTTTCATCTCTACTTTTAATTTTGATATTAACTGGGAAGAATATCGCAATATATCATGATATCGTGATATCTGAATGATCAATATCCTCTGATAATTTTTCATCTCTACTTTTAATTTTGATATTAACTGGGTAGAATATCGCAATATATCGTGATATTGTGATAATACCTATGTATCATGATACATATCGTATTGCGTCCTTGCCAATACTCACCCCTATTAGATTACTACTCAGTAAATAAAACTTCCTCTAAATTGATCTCATTATAAATGCAGACATCTGAAAGTTAGCCAATAACTGCAGCTTAGTGTCCATGTGGATAATGAAGCTTTACTGGAGTCCCTTTGTTTAATTTATCCTCAACATGAGGACGGCATTAATGGATTAATTCAGTCAGAAACTGCAGCTGTTCGACGTGTTGAAGCCACCAAGGTGCACTGATCTACAAGGTAAATCCCTGAGAAAATCCCCAACCTGCGCGGCTTTGCGCGCTCCTGGTTTAAAACGTTTTATCCGTCTCCCGCGTTGACTTGTCTGGGAGACATCGCTGATCCCCCGCCAGCGCCGAGAGCCGTCCCGTCTTCCTCACGGCCCTGATTTATTAGCAGATTAAGGGATCCGCTCGAGCGTTTACCTGTCAGGGCCGCTTAAATGAGAAACACGCCCCGGACGTGATTTGTGGGAGCGAGAATTTCTGCATCAAACTGTTTCGCACCCACGGTGACCATCCGTCCCCGTCCCAGCGACATTAAGAAAACAAATTCCCGCTCAATTTGACGGCGGCGCCTTTATCAATTATTGAGCGGCGCATTAAGCCATGCCGCCGGAGCGCAGCTGCAACATGCACGAGATTAATGTTTACAATAAAACAAGGATCTGCTGGACATCGGGGGGGGGCAGGAGCCACGGAGGGGTTGCACAGAAACGTTTCCCGCTTCAGTAAAATCCAGGTGCACAAACAGCCCGTCACATGACAGCAGCTGAATGATGTTCAGTTCAGCTGCTCGTTTGCTTCTGGACTCTAAGCGTTATGGGAACGATTTACCTCAAAAACCCCTCTGTTTTGGTGTTAAAAACATTCCTGTCTGCGCTATTTTTTTGTTTTGTTTTGATTTACTACACTAGTTTGTTGATGTTACTCCGCCTGGCGTACTCAACTCCGCGCTAGTGGCGACGTCACGCCCGTCATCGATGGGACTTCACTCGCCACAACATGGATCCTAAGAGACGCCGCTCTAGAGTTTGGTTGCATTTCAGTCCAGAAAATGACGGCTACCTGGATCAGTGCAACACCTGCGGGAAGCGTGTTACTGCCAAAGGAGGGAGCACGACTAATATGGCAAAACACCTTCACCTGCATGGCATCACAAAAATAAACAAGTGTACCGTATTTAATTCACTGCGTTGCTCCCGTCGCTTCTTCGACTTCAACAGAGTCCGTCTTCATCCAGAAACTCTTGCCTTCTCATCTACAGTGGTACCTCTACTTACAAACGTTTCTACATACGAAGTTTTCAGGTTACGAAACGCATCAACGGGAAAACTATTGCCTCTAGTAACAAAAGAAATTTCAGGATATGAAAGGCAAAACTACAGTAGCGCTGCTACTCGCAGCTCCCAGAGTTTACTGAACGTAAACATACTTGTAGCTGCTCTGCCATTGGCTATCAGCTAGCATCTTCCTGGCATCCCATTGGCTAGGAGGGCCCCTGTGTCACAGTTTTTTTTAATGAAAAAATTCTACTGTTAAATAAGTCACGATCTGTTGACCTACACATCAAAGAATCGGAATCGAGAATCGTTTTGAACAGGAATCGAAACAGAGAATCGGAATCGGAATCGGAATCAGAATCAGAATCATGGACTGGTCCCGGATGATGGGCCAGACTTTATAAGACAATTTCTCAAGCATCATGTAAAAATGAAGAGCTTGTCCGGACATGTCAGAATACTGGGGCCCCGCCCTCCAGACAGGCCTGGTGGAGGGGCTTGTTGGTGGGTCTGACTGGGCTCGGGGCCACACCCCCTGCAGGTGAATACGGGTCAAAGGGCGCGAGCCTTGGTTTTCTGAAACTGGCACTCGGGACAGGAAGAATATTTTGTTCGTAACAATAACTACAGAAACCTCTCTTTGTTCCACACATGGCAGTAACTTGAATAGATTGTTTCTCTACAGCAGCCATTCCCAAAGTGTGGGCAGCGGCCCCCAGGTGGGCCGTTGTGGTACTGCAGATGGGCCGTGAGAGGTCATTAAAGTAAAAACCGTGTGTTTTAACTCCTCGATCTTTTTTAAATGTTTTTAATTACTGTAAAATATTTATGAAATAATTTTTACAAACATTAAAATGCAATAAAACAAACCAGTCAAAACGAAAAACAAATCAGAACATTGCTTCTAGTCAGTGTTGCCAGGTGTACGATAATTATCATATTTGTATGATAATTTGGCCTTCTGTACGATCAATATTTAAATGTACGATAATTTGACTATTTCACATTATTGTCTGTAGGAGATTTTTTTTTTTTTTTGTGAACTCCAAAGGCATCTGTTCCCATGTGACATGTTTCCAGCCAATCGTGCTTTGCTGAGCGTGAGATACGAATGTTTGTCTCAGAACAACGAGCATGATGGGCTGAATGGTCAGCTTCACCCGCTATTGAACACTAGAGTGATTAAATCTGACTAGAGCGCATCATTGGGTTTGTTATTTTGGTTATGACAGATGTACGATAATTTCCCTCAAAATACGATAATTTTGAGTCTCTGGTACGATAATCCTATATTTCCCACCTGGCAACACTGCTTCTAGTCCTGCAATATTGACCACAGTTCTGATTAAAGGTTCGGGTGGACCGCGGAGATTTCAAGTTGGGCCTTGGTATTCTGAAGTTTGGGAATGGCTGCTCTACAGGCACATTTTTACAAAAAGGAGGGAAAAGCCACCGTGGTGGTGGTGGCCGTGGTTTCTGCTCGGCTGCAGGGGGAGACGTGGGGCAGCGGCTCTGGGAGCAGTACCACGAAGAGACCGACTGGCATGGTTGCTGTGGATTTGTCAGTTTCCATCAGTTTTATCTGTTGCATGACTTCAATGTGCTCCAAAAACCCTGAGGACAGTATAAAACAGGACTTTCATCTTCCGATCAAATAAACGCACAGTAGCTGCCCTGACAGGTGACTAATTGAAGGAACACAGCAAATTGAGAAGAGTTATATTTCTGCTGTTGGTGAAATCTAAGCAAAAGCAGAGTTAATTCAACTTTGAATAGAGTTAAATCTCTTATATGTAACTCTAAGTTTACAAATAGTTGGAGTCAAAAAAAGACAAAGAGTCTTCAGACAAAAAACAAAGAGTCTTCAGATCAAATCTGTAAGTGTCATTTTAGTAACATCAACTCTGAACTATTTAAGTCTTAACTCAAACACCTTACAGTGTTAAAATGACTGTAACACTTGTATAGTTAACCAACAATCCCGAAAGAGAGTTAATGTCTAACACTACATAAAAGTGTTGAGATAAAGTAACACTAGTTAGTGTTACAAAATGTTAAATTTTAACTCCAAAAAGAGTCAATAATTACACTAAGTTAGTGTTAAGGTACTAACTCTTCAAAAAAAAAAAAAGAGTTAAATTAACTCTTTGTGGTGTGGACCCATATAGACACTTCAAAAGTGTTGAAATCGAATCTGAGAGTGTTAATTTGAGTTTGCTGATTTTGCTGTGAGGAAACAGCAGAAAGTCATCAAATCTGTGAGATATGAATCTCTGCAACTCGACTGGAGTCCATCCATCCATCCATCCATAATTCCTTCCTTTCATCCATCCATCCATCCATCCTTCCTTCCTTTCATCCATCCACCTATCCTTCCTTTCATCCATCCATCCATCCATCCATCCTTTCATCCACCCACCCATGCATCCATCCATCCTTCATCCTTTCATCCATCCATCCATCCAACCTTTCATCCACCCATCCATTCATCCGTCCAACCATCCTTTCATCCATCCATCCATCCACCCTCCCTTCTTTCCTTTCATCCATCCATCCATCCATCCATCCTTCTTTCCTTTCATCCATCCATCCATCCATCCTTTCATCCATCCATTCATCCTTCCTTCCTTCCTTTCATCCATCCATCCATCCATCCTTTCATCCACCCATCCATTCATCTGTCCAACCATCCTTTCATCCATCCATCCATCCATCCACCCTCCCTTCCTTCCTTTCATCCATCCATCCATCCATCCATCCTTCTTTCCTTTCATCCATCCATCCATCCATCCTTTCATCCATCCATTCATCCTTCCTTCCTTCCTTTCATCTATCCATCCATCCATCCTTCCTTCCTTCCTTTCAGCCATCCATCCTTCCTTCCTTCCTTCCTTCCATCCATCCATCCTTTTATCCACCCATCCATCCATCCTTCCTTTCATCCATCCATCCTTTCATCCACCCATCCATTCATCCATCCAACCATCCTGTCATCCATCCATCCATTCATCCATCCACCCTTCCTTTCTTCCTTTCATCCATCCATCCATCCATCCATCCTTCTTTCCTTTAATCCATCCATCCATCCATCCTTTCATCCATCCTTCCTTCCTTCCTTTCATCCATCCATCCATCCATCCTTCCTTCCTTCCTTTCATCCATCCATCCATCCATCCATCCATCCTTCCTTTCATCCATCCATCCATCCATCCTTTTATAGATCCTTCCATCCTTCCTTCCTTCCTTTCATCCATCCATCCTTTTATCCATCCATCCATCCATCCATCCTTCCTTCCTTTCATCCATCCATCCATCCATCCTTCTTTCCTTTCTTCCATCCATCCATCCTTTCATCCATCCATCCATCCTTCCTTCCTTTCATCCATCCATCCATCCTTCCCTCCTTTCACCCATCCATCCATACTTTTATAGATCCTTCCATCCTTCCTTCCATCCTTCCTTCCTTCCTTTCATCCATCCATCCATCCATCCATCCATCCATCCTTTTATCCATCCATCCATCCTTCCATCCTTCCTTCCTTCCTTTCATCCATCCATCCATCCTTTTATAGATCCTTTCATCCTTCCTTCCATCCTTCCTTCCTTCCTTTCATCCATCCATCCATCCATCCTTTTATCCATCCATCCATCCATCCTTCCTTCCTTCTTTTCATCCATCCATCCATCCTTTTATAGATCCTTCCATCCTTCCTTCCATCCTTCCTTCCTTCCTTTCATCCATCCATCCATCCATCCATCCATCCATCCTTTTTATCCATCCATCCATCCTTCCTTCCTTCCTTTCATCCATCCATCCATCCATCCTTCCTTTCATCCATCCATCCATCCATCCATCCTTTTATCCATCCATCCATCCTTCCATCCTTCCTTCCTTCCTTTCATCCATCCATCCATCCTTTTATCCATCCATCCATCCTTCCTTTCATCCATCCATCCTTTCATCCACCCATCCATTCATCCATCCAACCATCCTGTCATCCATCCATCCATTCATCCATCCACCCTTCCTTTCTTCCTTTCATCCATCCATCCATCCATCCATCCATCCATCCATCCATCCATCCATCCATCCATCCTTCTTTCCTTTCATCCATCCATCCATCCATCCTTCCTTCCATCCTTCCTTCCTTCCTTTCATCCTATCCATCCATCCATCCATCCTTTTATCCATCCATCCATCCTTCCTTCCTTCCTTTCATCCATCCATCCATCCATCCATCCATCCATCCATCTAAACTTCCATCCATCTTTCCTTCCATCACAGGGGCGTCCTGCAACAATCTTCTGCAGCAGGTCTGGAACGTCCATCAGCTGTCGGCAGCAGCAAACAGGTTACATCATTTATATTGTTAAAATGTTCAATAAGACCAAATCTTTTCACTGTCATCACTGCCATCAGGATGAAAATGTTTCCTGTGGGATAACCGGGGTGAGTTCAGGTTTTCTTGTGCTTCATCACCGGAGCCTTTATTTGCTCCGCGTCAAACGCGCGGGAGGCGTAAATCTCATCTCAGGTGCGCTCAGCCGGATGGATGTACTTACAGGTATTTCTTATTTTCGTAGACGTCGTGCAGCTTTAAAACGTGGGGATGCTCTATGAGCTTCAGGATGGCTATCTCCCGCTCCACCTGCAGAGAAACACAAGAACGGGCACAGTTAAAACACGGCAGCACGACTGAAAAAAGAGAAAAAAGAAAAGAAAAAAAATAGAGCTTGAAGCCGCAACGACTAATGGAAGCAGACGCAGGCGGCGTGTCCGGGTAATATCATATTAATCACATAAAGTGGCCCTCCAGGGGCTTTTCACGCCCGTGTCGTTTGATG
The DNA here is from genome assembly GCA_018398805.1 of Hirundichthys speculiger. Lineage (NCBI taxonomy): Eukaryota > Metazoa > Chordata > Actinopteri > Beloniformes > Exocoetidae > Hirundichthys > Hirundichthys speculiger. The sequence goes on along the minus strand of JAGFBZ010000775.1, from coordinate 767,670 downwards.
CCCGCTGAAGCAAAAACTCGCATGTTTAACCTCTGATCCGGTTCACGTGCGTGACGGTGGGCCTCGACGCAGACGCGTTGCTGCAGCGGCGCGTCCCGCTCCGGTGATCAGAGAACACAGAACCGACCGGATCCGGAGGAGACCCACTTTACCCGCGCGGCACGTAACAAACAGAAATAACCGGATGTGGTTTAATATAAGGCTGTTAAATATCAATTAAATGCCCGTTTACAGTAAAAACTAAATGTTTTAAATGTACCGTCCAGCTCTCAGCTGCTCCTCAGCTGAAAGCTCTGATTAAATAAGAGCTTCGGATCAATAACAGCTCATCTGACATTCAGCACTGACGGCTGGGAGTGTGCGTTTCCGTGCACACACACACACACTCAGCTTCAGCTTTGATGTGCACGCGGCCCTACAGCGTCATCACTCATCCTCAACCAGGTTTCTCGTGAGTCAGGATGCTACCGGTGACTGGAAACGCTTAAAGAACCGTTACTTCTACGTTACCGCCGCCGCCGCCTGACCGATTCACCGCCAGCGCCGGTGATTCAACCGACTTTAGTCGGGACGTGACGTCCCACAGCCGCTTTCCGCCGCACCGGATCACCTGTGGCGCGTGCGGCTCCTCCTCATCCTCCCGTCAGCAGGATCCGCAGGGATCCCAAAAACGAGAGCGCTCTTTTCTTCTCTTTTCTTTTGTCTTCCCTCCTTACCAGTGGTGTCATCACTATTCTCCATACTCTGAGCTTCTCAGGCTGCGTTCAGATTCTGAAAATGAGATTTTCAGGAACGTCCAACCAGAATCGGACCTTTCTGTGGTTATGCGGAGGAAACTCTCTGCTCTGTGGTGGTTTCTTTGTCTCAGACCGTCCGCCGGGTCAAAGGTCAAAGCCCGTCACCTCCAGATGACACAAACAGCTGCTTGAAACCCCGTTTGAGCGGCCGGACCACTAAAACTGAGGCACATCAGCGGACAGTCTGATAGAAATCACATCTGAAATCCCCCGGGTGCAGTTTCAATCACATTTGAATTTTTTTTAAAGAAATCGCATTTCACGCTCCGTCGGCCGTCGGGAGGACCTGGAGCGTCTCAGACTGAGAAGCTCAGTGATCCAGGAGGAGCTGCTGCTCCTCCACACTGACAGGTGAGGACGGTGCTGAGGTGAGGACGCCTCCTGGACGTCGTCTCGACTGTGTCCTTTGAGGACAAAGCCCAGGTTCAGACCCAGGACGTCCCTGCTGTTTGGACAAGGCCTCAGCGTCCCTCTGGAAGACCAGCAGGAGGCGCTTCTTTCGAGTCGAGGCTGAGCTGTTGAGTCATTCACACAATCAGTGCGTTTACATGGGAAGTTTAATTTCTCTTTAATTCAGAATTAAAATAAAATCCAATTTAAAATGATTAAAAATTACCATGTAAACACCTAATTCCGAATGAAAATGTCCGAATTAAACTTAATTCTGAAGTAAGTGGCTGGTTTATTCTGATTTTAAATCCGAATAGAATTAGTCATTAGTCATGTAAACACTCATTCTGCTTTAAATTAATTCCAGTCTTTCTGCGCATGCTAGTTCTCTTGCCCGTCTGTCACCATGACGCTTATATTCCACGCTGGGCTTGTTTTCGAAACAGCTTCAAAAATAAAATCAAAACAAATCCAAAAAGGATGCTAATAATGTAGTCCTCCATGTTGTTGCTAATCGAGTAAGTTTGTTTTCTTCCAGTAAACGTAAATACGTAAAGACGTCCGCCCCCTATCCAATCAGAACCCTTCCCAACCCTCAGACCTTAAGTGGAATTGGATAAAGCCGATCAAACGTGTTTTCCATGTAGACCTCAATTCAGAATTAATATTTCCATGTAAACTGGAAGGAAAATAGTTTAATTCTGAATTATTTAATTCGGAATAATTAATTACAAATTAAAAAACATCATGTAACTGTGGCCAATGACGCGACCAGGAAACCAACGGCTTTCAGGTCGACAGACAACTATTAATGTAACTATTAACTATTAATTCAGTCACCCTGAAGTTGATTGTGTGTATCTGAGCGGGAAAAAAGATCAACACAAGGACTGAGACTGAGCTCTGTTGTCAACAGCAACAAGTAAAACTGCTCCTCCCCGTTTCAGGCGATAAATACTGCAATACATGCATCACGAAATAACTGAGCATCGTCAAATATTCATGAGTCTATTTAAATAAAGAATATCTTCATGAAGCGGCGCGCTCGGAGCAGAGAGCGCTGGCAGGACGCGGGAGCCGCCGGCGCGCCGCTTCCGGTCCTGAAGGTGCTCCACGGCAGCTGCAGGTGGAGGATCCTGATGTTTTACAGCTGCTGCCCCGAGCAGCGCCACCTGCTGCGCTCTGTGCCTCCCGCCAGCTGGCGCCTCCAGCTGAAACCGAGTTCAGGCCTCCGCACCGCGGGAACAAACTGTCGCGGCGGGTTTCTGCGCACATGCCATCAGTCAGACGCGTTAACTTCTCTGAGCTCTTCGGTCCAGAAGGACTGAGAGCTTCACCGTGAAACCATGAACCCGGTTTTTTCTTTACCAGCTGTCACCTGCAGGAGATGACGTCCTCTGAATGATTTTGGCGGGACGGACAGAACAGAAATCTGCTTTCTAAACATTTCTAAAAGAAACAACATTCAGTCTGACTCACGGATTCAAGAGGATTAACGGGATTTAAAGGTAGGAAACGTCTTTAACGTTGACACCTGACAGATCAATCGATGCAGACAACAGTGATGGAGCTGCTGGAAATCTGTCCAGCTGATTAGCCTCAATGATCCCCATCACTGCTGGGCTTGGAGCGGGGTGGGGGGGCACAGGAACCCCGTCGGTGCCTCCCTAACCCCCCTTAGCCCCCTTCATCAGAGTCCTCCTCCGGCATCTCCGCTAAATGTCCCGAGAGGACGAGAAGACACCTGAAAATTAAATTTTGCTTCCATCAAAGGCGGCTCCCTTCAAAGCTCCGTCGTGGCGAGCAGCAGCGAAGAAGAGATAAAAGAATCCCCTTTCATCTTTGGCCAGACCGCACTGTCACGGCGAGCTGAAGAGCGGGAAACCGTTCAGATATCAAACGCTCACAAAACATTTCTCAGGCCGCATTAGATCCGGTTGAAACCGGAGTGAAAACAGCTTTAATATTACTTTAACATCACAGGAGCACATGATCCAGTTTCCTTCTTCTTCCTTTTCTACGTCGCTCAGTAACCTGCGTTTACTTGAAGTGCGGATCAGTAAACGCTAGGGTACACGATAACTATCGGGCCGATAACGGGAAATTATGACGCCAAATCCCGATAACTATACAGTCCCGATAACATATATTAACATATATTTTTGTCAACACAGCAGTGCCTCGCTCCCTCTGAGCCTTGAATGACCGGCAGTGAATGTTATGTTCAAGTAACATCGGCATAATCAGAAAAATGATTTCTCAAACAGGAAAATCAAGAATACCGCCTCATGCCAGAAAACAACTTGTTAACTCGGTCATAATTTTAGTAGTTGCTGACTTTAATCGATATTCGCAGTATTTTCCCACATGTTAGACATAAAAAAGAAAAAAATAGAAAAGCCTGAAAGAACGACTAGCAAACGAGGGAACGGAGGAATTTACGTTACACCTTGAATGCAGCCTGCAGCACAGCGTACTGATCACTACAAACATGGCGGCGTGGAACTTCGTTAAAGTTTCAGAAGAAAATAGTTTGGTGGTTATTTGTGACGAATCCTCAGAGTGAATTCTACGAGGAGGGAAGCACAAGCTTTAATACGTAAAACCCGATCAGCCACCTACAACATAACAATCACTTCCATGGAGCTTTGAAATCACGCTAATGTGAGCTAACGGAAGCTAATGCTAACGTGACCACCTACATATTAAAATGTGCGACTTTGCAGCAGAAATAAATACATTTAGAGCCTGACAGAAAAATGTTCTATGCACCTGCTTGATTAAAAACTATATAAAGCCACAAATATATGCCAAAGTAGTAGGGGTGTGGCTTTTTTTATTTGTGACGGCCTTGGAGCCGGAGGTCCATTTATATGTCCCGGTCCCGTCTGCTCAGACACCACTCCACCCACTTTTCACCTTTGAGGCATCGCGCCATCCATCTCGTCCAATCAGGCGCCTCCAGGTGACCACGCGGGCGCAGGTGCATCCTCCCGCCGTCGCATCTAATTACCTTCATTTCCATCACTTCACAGAGGTTCACACTCACTAATTAAACTCCGCCCCCCCCTCATTGACGTTTATTAAGCCTGATTATGAGCCGTATGTCTTTTCTAATGTGTGTAATGACGTGTCTGCCACGGGTCGCCACGGTAACTGTGATCCCTGGATCATCTTCTCTGTTGAAGAAAACGAGCCCAGTTTCTTTTTTTCCCTCCAATTCTGTTGGAACAACATTAATATTTTAGATTTTAACAATTCATGTCGTGGGTGACGCAGACGGAAAAGTGTGTGCTTTGAATCAAATCACCTTTCAGGCTCCCGATCAATTAAAATGAAGCCTGTTTTCCTTCATCTCGTATTCACGTCTTGGACCCGCCGTCTCAGGCTCGTTACGGTCGCGGCCGTTAGAAGATGAAAAGTCGGTACGAGAACATCGCAGCCACCCAGAATTAATCACCTGCTGCCTCTCTGTCCTCCCGCGTCCCTGACGGTGTTTTTAAACCACCTCTGGACCTCGTGACAGTGTATTTAATAAAATCCGGAGCTTTCTTTTTCTTTTTCCATCTTCACCTGCATCACGGCCATCATTTAATGATCCGATGGTCTTATCAGGATCCATCTGCTCCCTGCTCACTCAGATTAGTAGATGAGTCACTTAGATACGTTCACGTGGTTGCAGAGGGAGATTTTCAGCTGATAAAACCTGAACGTTCTCACCGAACATCAGCCTGACTAATACCGATATTCCTCCTCTGAGTTTACTTTCCAGATAGTTGCCTGCTTTATTTCTTTATTTATTCGCTCGTGGAAACTATTTTGTTCATGAAGTAGAGCTTCTTTTAGAAAGTTCACATGAAAACATGCCATCAACGCGGATTCAGCGAAGAAGCCTGTAAAATGATGATGGGTGGATTTTTGAGCTGCAGCACACAAAAGAAGAAGATGCACTCTGACTCCGGACAGCAGGATGGCAGCTGGAGAACATCAGGCGCAGATGTTCTGGTGTGACTTCCAGTGGTCCCTGTTAACTCCGACATCCTGTTACTGCAGGTTGTTTCCAGCACAGGTGACATTAAAGGTGTCCCTGAAAGGATAGCAAACATCGCTCCGGCCAATCACGGGCCAGGGGAGGGGTCTGTGCACATGAGGTGGTGAAGCAGTTTGTTTTGTTTATACAGTGATCCCTCGCCAATTCACGCTTTAAGTTCTGGTTTTAGTTATTCCTGGATTTTCCAGAAATATATAATATAATAAAAACATCAAGAAAAAATCGTGGAAACATCACAGGATGTTGTGCGCGTTCTCTCACAGTGAATAAATGTTGTGAGCCAGCCTGGCCCCTTTAAGAAGGTGGCCTTATGGGTAATGATGTGGCCTTATGGGTAATGTAGTGTGTGTGTGAGCATAAACAGCAGCCCAGCGTGTATAGATTTACATTCTCTGTTAACCGACAGGAGCCCAACAATACAACCTGTGTGATGTTACAAGTTCCTGCAGTGCCAGAATAAAGAGCTCGTTCCATGCAGAGACAACCGGACTTTTTCTTTTGTTATTGTTAGCGTGTTAGCCGCTAATGACAAGCCAAAAATAGCACAATAGCAGCAGTTTGTTTACTACAGTTCAGAGATCAGAGGCTGTGAAGGTAACAGAAAGACCACAGTTGAGCCTTTGTCTTGTTTCGCTGCAGTGCCTCGCTACTTTTTTGGGGTTTTTTAAACATATTTTAAACATATTATTTAGGCTCGGGGGGGCTCCGGCTCAAATTTAGGGATTTTGATTGTCGCGGCGGGGCACTGGTCCCCATTAACCGCGAAAAATAAGGGATCACTGTAGGCTTGGGCGGTATTACAGTAATACCGTATACTTCCGGTATTTAAAAATAGCAGCGGTATCAGTTTCAATACCGTCATAAAAATGCAATGAATGATTTCTGTGGTTTAAAGTTTAGTTCATCTCCTGTATCGCTGTGTGTTCTGTGTGTTCTGCTTTATTTTACCATTTATTCATGTTCGCTTGCAGCTCATCTCGGTTTGACTCGTCCTGTTAAGGTACTGACGATGAAAACAACACTTCCTGAGTTTGCTGCTTCAAAATAAAAGCTTCTAATGAAACTAATAATGTTGGACTTTTATGTTGAAGAATTTATAGGAAGTGAAACGTCCCGCATCAGACACTTTACTATAAAGCGCGTTTCAGCAAACACACACCAGCTGGAGCAGAGAAGGAACAGTTAAAACTACAGTGAAAAGCAAGAAATACACAAATAAATAACAACTGTAGTTGAGCCAACTTTATATTGAAGCACTGAACTGCTGTTTCGAGGTAAACTCGCCTTTTTTTTCAGGCTTAAAGCCCCGCGGCGGCGCACATAATGGAGACGGCTGTTTTGACGCGCGGCGTCCACTGTTGGTGTTTGTTCGCCTTAATAGTCGCGGTAATACCGTATACCCCGGTAAAATGTGAGAGAAGTTTGTCGGTATCAAAATTTGGATACCGCCCAAGCCTAGATCACTGTTATCTTTAAATCCCCGTTAATCAGGTTTTCTACCATCCGTCGTCTCCTCCGAGGATGCGGGACGGTGAAGATCCGCTCGGTTCTTCAGCTCGGCTCTTAGATGAACTTTGAGGCTGGAATTAACTGGATTAGCAGCATTAGAGCGACTGACATGAACTGGGATTTATCTGAACGGGACCAGACTCTGCTTCTTCTGTCTGAAGAGGCTTGAAGTGAATTTGTTGTGACCTGGCGTGAAGTGAATGAACGCTGGCCTCCTCCATTCGCATCAGCAGATGCAGACGCGGGACCCCCTAGTGGCAGGGAGGGACCACCTCCGTCTCTCTTCATGATGCTGCTGCAGCAACTGCTTTTCATTTGGTGTTTTAACGGACATAGAGAGCTGCTGTTGACAGTCAAGTGAACTTTGCCCAAACCACAGAAGAGACTCTGGCTTTGGTTCAAGGCCCACGACATCATTCGAACAAACATCAGTTCATAGTAAACAGGAAACGGACTGATGGTGCCGCTCTTCTACCTGGGAATTGTCTTAAAGATGTAACTTTGAAGTCTGCAGCGCGTGAAAACCAACAGACGCTACCTGAGCAATTTTATCAACATTTGGCCCCTGAGGGTGTCACATTCACGGCCTGCCGGGGGGGGACATTTTCCCGCTCCCATCTTCGGAGGGGCTCAGAGCTGCCGACTGGAGCCAGCAGCCGCTCAGCGCCTCCGTACGTGACGGCTCCTCTTAATGAATTACGAGGATTGACTCCGGTTACGGCCTGCTGCCTCCAAATCTCTATTTAATTGAAACACGATGCGGGGCTGAGGTTCACCGGGGGCGATAAATTGGAACATCCGCTCGGTAATCAAGCCGCCATCTGTTGCCATGGCATCAGGGCGATGCTGGGAGACGGGAGAGCCGGGCCGGCTCAGGTACCCGGCTGCAGCGAAACGGCGCGAAGAAAACGCGGACGGACGGGACGGGCAGGTCTGCTCTGTGACGCAGCGATAAAACCCGTGAGGTAGGAGGGAGGGAAAATGTTAATTACAGTAATAAAAGGTTGAAATGGAAGGACAAAAATAGATAAAATGATGGTAGTAAAGAAGAAAAGGAAATAAAAGGGAAACAGAAGAAAGGAAAGGAAAGGTAGATGAGGAAAGGACACACATGTAGGTGGGGTTAAAGAGTAATTAGCCTTTATTCTGCTTAGATGTGCTGCGTTAAACACACGGACGAGCAGCAGCATGACTCGTCTTCACCGCCACCGTTACGCCGCGGCGCCGGATCTAGAAGTAGAAACGGAGGTGTAACAGTAGCAAAGCGAGCGTGCCGATCACGGAGGATTCAGGAAGGTGCGACAGCAGTGTGATGGTGGTTGGGAATCGAGAACCGGTTCCTGTAGAGAACCGGTTCTCTACAGGAACCGGTTCTCTACAGGAACCGGTTCCTGTAGAAAACCGGTTCCGTGTGTTTCAATTCCATGGAATCGTTTGGCAGTTTATCAAGCGATTCTCTTATCAATTCCAACCAGCACGAATCTCATGTAATTTACACAAGTTACGCACAGTCAATTCCAGAAAGCACTTACGTGATTAAGTTACGTCGGTTTAGCACGCGCATTGCAGTTGTAAACAACAATGGCGCCCACCAGGTTCAACACGCTCCAAAGTTTGGCTTCACTTCACCAAAGAAAGATGGCAACAAGGCAACTAGCAGTCATTGTAAAGTGGAGATAACAGCGTCGGGAGGGAACACGACTAACATGCAGAAACATTTGAACACACAACATGTGATAACGAGTGTCGTGTTTTTGAGGCTTCGGACTGACGGATCTCAACCCAGCAGCAGTAGCCAAGCTAAGATCACCTCTGGTAACTCTGGTAAGTAGCTATCCCGCTGCCTATGTGCTTCTTTGTAAAACACGCTATAACATTAACGCTATGCTATTAAACGAATGCCTTCTGCATTACATTTAGAAGATGACCGTGATGAGAGAGAGAGAGAGAGTCTGGCAATGGTTCAGAGGCTGGAAGACATGATTATATTTTTCTGTAAAAGAATTGTTAATTCTTCATATAGTATTTGCAGATCTTTACTATGCACTGTTTCCGTTGTATTTGATAGTATTTATCTTTCTTTATTACTATTATTTTTGAGTGCTTAGTGAGCTTATATATCCTTTTAAAAGAGAGATTTTTTCATTTCTATTAGTAAAAATCTATTAGTAAAATGTTACACATTCTTGTGTATTTGTACAGTTACATATTACAACAGTTAACACGTTATCCAGGCTTTGGGCCTCTTTTGACCTCGATGTTGAGTTTGTAAGGTCGTGACTTCTAAGTAAAAAAAATAATGCTAATAAAACTGTTTGTTCTCCTTTTCCCCCAAATTAGAATCGATAAGAGAATCGATAAAGAATCGAATCGTTAAACAGTATCGATAATGGAATCGGAATCTGAAAAATCCTATCAAATCCCATCCCAAGTGATGATGGTTGGAAACACTGTTCAGAGGATGAAACTGACCAACACATCACATGGAGGCCGTCCGTCATGAGAACCCCAAGCCCAGAAACTCAGAGCCTGGCAAATGGACAAATACAATTCTGATCAATAAAGTTGGGAAAACACAACAATGTCCGCCTCAACTATACTGTCCCATCTGTGACCCTTTGACCTAGTTTGTCAGATGACTCTGGGATTTTCAGTCCGTCTTGAGGCTGCTGGTCACATCAAGTTCAGGGATTAAGATCCTGTCATATTTCTTCTCCTCCCCCCAGATTTTACGGTTTTTATTGCACAATCACCTCAAGAGGAGAGAAACAGGGAATCTGAAGCAGACAAAGAGCAAAGAGATGAGCAGGGAGGTAAGTCAGGAGAGGAGACGTTGGCATCTCAGTCAACAGTAGAGCGTCATCCTGATGGCTAACTACCAGGCAACATGCCCAGGTCCTTCTTTTTTTTTTTCTCCACGTGTTTGACTGATGAAGGACGAGACGAAGCCGGCAGCCTTCAGCGAGGTGGCATCAGACAGAATAGATACACAACAGTCATCGGCAGAGCGACTACAGAGCAGCCTGTGAATTAAGCTGCTCCTTTCCCCAGTGGACCGCAATCAGCATCCTTACGCTCGTCCGCCATCTCCTGCATCATCCATCCGTCGCTCAGAGACCAAAGAGGCCGACGGCAACCAAAGAAGCCGAAGTGGGAGGTGCAAAGAGGCTGTGGACGTCCAGAGTTTTCTCTCCAGACGTGCTTCATCCTTCACTGTTAGATGTGGAAACTCCTACTACGACTCAAAACAGCACCAAAGTCCCCCCTTGAATCACATCTTCACAACTCCGTTCACAGCAGCTGACTTCAGGAGGAGGAGGAGCCAGGACCTCTCTTGGCGTGTAGCTGTTTTAAAACCCGTCCTACAGCTTCGAGAGGCCCACGTCGGCACCCGTGCAGAATGATTTGAAACTGAATAAAGGATCAGGGCCTGTGATGTCACAGAACGGTTCACTAAACGATGTCTTTTAACTAGGGCTGGGCAACGATCAAAGTTTTTAATCACGATTAATCGCATTGTATACGCGAAATCAAATAATGAATTCAAAAGTAGTTTAAACGTCACTTTTAATTTAAATGTTCTGCTGCCATATGAACTAAAGTGTCATAACTCTTTTAACATCAGCACTTGTCAGTAACACATATTTAGTGTAAATCTCATCTTAAAAAAATGTAAAATAAAATAAAGCTTATTGCCACTGCCAGGGCATTAATGTCATCATGTTTTTAATGAAAACAGTTTTAAAAAAAAAGTCTACAAACATAATCCAACAAAAAGATTGTGGCTCAGCACAATCAGAACATTAAAACTAGGTAATTTCTGAGCTAACAGCAGAAACTTTTAATGGGAAAGAATTAAAAAGTGACATTTTATTACGTTTTTTGTTTTTAATCTAACACAAAAAAACTTTTTAAAAAAAAAAAAAAAAAGCCTGTTTTTTACATTTCAATTTTAGACTTGGATCAAAAATACTAAATAAAAAAACCGGGCCACAGAACTGAATTAGTTTTATAATGGAGGACTGGACTTTCTGTTGTCATTACACGTCTGAGCCACTAGATGGAGCCGCACTGCAGTAACCAGCTAGAGAACAGCAGGACAGTGAACACATGGAGCAGATCTGATGGAACATGGAGGAATGACACGATAGTTTTGTTGCAGAATTTTTTTTTTTTTTCAGATAGAATTTTGTTAATATTACTACCTGAGTTGCTACCTGAACTGTAAAGTTTACGGATTTTTACCGTTCTCCATGTCTGTTTTAGCTTTTTCACATGTTTGTCTTCCGGTTCCGCAGCAGCCAGTAACAGACTTTTCAAAACAAAAGCATGTGAGCAACATGTGTTACGCACGATAAAATAAATGTTGGCGTTAATAAATTAATGCGTTAACGCGATAATAACGCGTTAACTTGCCCAGCCCTACTTTTTATAGTTCAGCTGTATACAGTTTTCTAGTATTGCTGTTGTCGGCCCCTGCGGGTCCCTTACATCAGCTGTAGGGACCAGCTTTGTCATCGATGGCCTCTATATGAGTTTTCTGTGGACGACCCTGACCGTGACCCTCTGAAAACCACACATGGCCCACGCGTACCCTGAGTCGTCACGCCAGAACCGGGACCTCCAAGGGCGCGATCTTCTGTGCGCATGAATCCTAACAAGCCACGGCTGCTTTGGATGTTGTCACGAAGCTCATGTGATCAAATCCGCCACGTTTAGTCCTCTTCACAAAGACGATGCCTCGCCTCCGTTTTCTTTTGCTCGCTCACACGCCGCTGTGCGATTTCCAACGGGGCGGGAATCAGAGGGGTGACAATCGAGTCTGTATCCAGAGACGCTCAGAGGTGCATCACATTTTCCCCGCTCTGCCTTTGTACACGAAGAACAGAAAAGAGGCGTAACCGTCCCACTTTGTTTGGATTCTCAGGAGACGACGCCGTTCTACGAACCTAAAATACTACAGCGTGACAGGCGGCTGCTCCTCACGACAAATCAGGTGTGAAAGCGAAGCGTCTGCCATCAGAGACGGTAATCGGCAGACACACGGAGAGACGGCTTGTTCTTCCATCACACAACCCGCCGGCGGGCTGAATGAACACGCTTTAAATCCGCGCCGGTGCCGTTAACGCCGCCAGACAGATGCTGAGGAGATAAGGGGAGAAGAGTCACGCCTGACGGGACACGTTTTTCCCTCCGAAGGGCTCAGGAACAACAACAACAACAGCGCGCCGAACTTCACCTGGAAAAGCGAGATCGCTCACACGCACACCTTTGGCGTGACAGACCCCCCCCCCCCCCCCCCCCCCCCCCCCCCCCCCCCCCCCCCCGGTTGAGACAGACGCGCACAACCCTGTTTACCAGGCTGAGATGAACGAAACTCTGCAGGAGGGTGAGGATGATCCTCAGCAACCAGATCAAGACCAGATGTTCACACAGCGAACAGATACAATCACTCGGACTGCAATCACTCAGACAGGTGATTCCAGTCCGAGTCTGGTGTTAAAGGTATGGTAGGAGATCTGTTTTTGCAGCATTTTTTACAATATTCCTGAAAACCTTTTCACATTCCCGTTACACCCACTGAAATAGAATGTTTGCAAAAAAAACCAAAATGTTTTGGTCCGGTCTAGAGGGTGTAATCAGAAAAAAACTCTGACCAATCCATGTACTGATCATCTTTACATTTTTGGCTGCCTAATACGTCCATCAAATATCAATGCACCCCCACCCACCCCTCCCTCCCTCCCTCAGCTCTGGCAATCAGGTGAGCGGACACAGCGTTGCTATTTGAAAGCCAGAAATCAAGTTAGCTCGCACAGATCATTTGGTTGCAACAATGGCAGAGAAGAAGACGTCAACCGGCAGCAAAATCAAAGAGAAAACTGTTGTTGAAAAAGCAACAGCCATGCGGAAGCTAACTGAAGAACCAAACAGGACAAGAGTGGTTATCAGTACGGCTTTCCAGCGCTGGCGCCAGCTAAAAAATGAAAACGGGCTCCAGACTGACGCCAAGGTGGCCCAGTTTCTACTGGATAGGAAAGATGATGCCGTTCTGATTAATATACATTTTCAACATGCTGATCGGTTACAGGTATTGTAGGCCTGTTCACCCAGTCAGTGAGAAAATGAAAGATGATGACAAAATTATTGTCCATCGAGTGACATGACGAACATATTCCAGCATGTTTCGCTAAGCTACCAACTCTGTCAACTAGGCTACAGTACTATGTGTGACACCGTTAGCTAGGCTGTTGTTATCCTTGACGGAGAAGACGCCATGGCTTGAAGTTAGCCAGCCGCTCTGAAATGCTACTTGTTGTTGGCAAATCGACATGAGTGGTCGCGAATGCTCGTGAACTTCCGTGACCGCTCGAGACAGCATGTGTGTTCATGTAGTCATGAATAGTGTGAAGGCGTGGTTTCGAGGGGTGGGCTGAAGAGGAGGAGGCGGAGCCTTTGGGAGGTGGGAGGGAGTGTATATTTTCAAAATCTCACTTGAGTTGGATTGCTGGAACCGTTTTTTTAAAGATCTCCCACCATACCTTTAATGGAAGCGCTCTTTAGCTGCGCATGTTTAAATGCCAGCTTTGACACCAGGCAGGTCGCCCTGCAGGTTAGTCAGGTGCAGATCTCTGAAGCTTCCAGGCAGCAGAAAGAGGAAGCTCCTCCTTTACATTCAAGGTGCGACCACAGAGGGGTCGCGTGGTCGTGACCCGACTGCGTCAACGGCGCTCACGGCGGCTTATTCTCTCCTCAGCGGCGTCGTTTTCTGCCCTTGTTGTCAGGATCCGCTGAGAGGGAAACCTTTGACAGCTGTAATTCAAGGTGGCAGGAAAACACGGCGTAACTGTCTCTTTTCTGCATCAGTGCATGAACAACTGCATCTGAAACCACCTGAGACCTTCTCCGGTACCTCCTGCGCTGCTAAGAGTCAGTTTCCCTAACAGGAGCTTCTTCAGCTGCCTGATTCTTTACATTGTTTTTACCCTTTGAGTTTGCCTTTGCTTCTGACCCAACGGACCACAACTGCAGAGGCTTCAAAATGAAAATAAAGGCCCATTTAATAAAATGACCTGGGCTCAGGTGCTAAAGCTGATCTAAAAAGGCTGGATGAAGAGCTCAACTAGAGCAGCCTTTCTCAACCTTTTTTCAGTCACGACACCTTTCAAAAGTGAATAAAATCTCACGACACTCCAGAGTAAAATATAATCCAAAGCCACACTGCATCGCTCCGACTGTAAATGCATACGTCCCGTTTATTTTGTTTAAATAACCTGAACACGATAACTGCACCAGAGTAGGCCTCAGCAGGAAAGCTTCTTTTCATCCGTGATGTGCTTGCTTCCATCCATCATCCTTGTATTGGCCTCTTTTTAGCCTTATCGCTAGCAGCTAGCTTTGGTACCTATGGAGCAGATTCAGAGCTGGTGGATGAAGGCTTGATGAAGAAGTCGGCTCCTCTGTGATGTTCCGTTCCTGTGGGCCTTTTCTTTTTAGAAAACCATCCATGATGCTGCTAAAAAGTTCTCTTTGCTATCTGTGATATAAAATTCCAGCTGTTAAATGATATTACGACGTAAGCTAACTGGGCAGTCACATTGACCTTACGCTGACCCCGTACTGACGTTGTTAACATTGGGAAATGGGCATGTGAGACATATTTTTATTATTCATTTCATGTCCAGTTATGTATATTTATTCATTCATAGGCAAAAAGTATGTATTTATGTGTGCATTCATATATTTATACAGTGGTACCTCTACTTACGAAATTAATTGATTCTGGAAGTAGTTTCGTAACGTGAAAATTTCGTAAGTAGAGACGCGTTTTCCATGTAAATGTCCTAATCCGTTCCAAGTCCCCCAACATGGAATTAAAAAAAAAAAAAAAAATTATAAATAATACATGAAATGACATAAAAACCTGTCAGAAATACATGTTAGAACTAGAACAGCACTCAGAGAGCGCAGACCTCCACTAAACGCAACAATTATCGAAAATTTGAAAGTGATCCAGAATCCAGGATTTCTTCTGGATCACACCCAAAATGAAATCAGTTCTTCCTTTTCACATTTCTGACAACTCCTTAAAATTTAGTCAAAATCAATCCATAACTTTTAGAGTTATCTTGAACACAGACAGATTAACGCTGGCAAAAACATAACCTCCTTGGTGGAGGAAAAAATTGTTTGTTTACCTGGTTGCTGGGTTACGCTCATACAGACAAGGGGCCCTCCTAGCCAATGGGATGCCAGGAAGATGCTAAGCGATAGCCAATGGGATGCCAGGAAGATGCTAAGCGATAGCCAATGGCAGAGCAGCTCTGACTTGCTCTGATCTCGCTTTCAAACTGAGATACAGAGCTGACAGCTATGTTTACGTTCAGTAAACTCTGGGAGCTGCGAGTAGCAGCGCTACTGGATTTTAGCCTTTTTTATCCTGAAACTTCTTTCTTTCAAGAGGCAATATTTTCCCTTTAAGGCGTTTCGTAACCTGAAAATTTCGTATGTAGAAACGTTCGTAAGTAGAGGTACCACTGTATATGAAATGTCAGAATAGGTCATTTTTTTTGACGACACCCCTGAAGCAGCCAGACGACACCCCAGTGTGTCGCGACACCCCGGTTGAGAAAGGCTGGTCTAAAGGAAGACTGAGCGTCGGCGGGAAACACGACGCTCTGGATTGTAAGTTCACTAAACATCTGGCGAGGAACATCTGGCGCTTCGGGGAACGCCTGAAAAGAGACGAGAGATCCCGACGTTAGATGCTTGTATCAGCGACGGTTGAAGATCGACAACAAAAAGAAAAGAAAATGTATTTATATGGAGATTATTTGGGAAATTCCAATGCGTGAGTCCACGTGTGACGACGGACAAAGGAAATGTAAATGTGTCTGGTCGCGCCAACAAAAGGGAAACATTCACATGCTAAACCTCAACGGTGCCTCGCCAAGTTTGGGGATGAAAATGCCGAGGAAAAGCGAAGAGGAGGAGGAGGGAGGAAGGGGAGAAAAAGAAAAAGTGAACCTGTAGCACATCTGAAAATGTCAAAGAAAATGGAACAAAATGAGCTCCGGCGGAAAAATGCCAACTGACGCAGGAGTCGCCGGCGTCTTCTGCGCTCAGGCGGCCGGGCCGTCGTGGGAGTTTCACCGCGGCCACGACTACGAGCGAGTGCAGCCTGTTGCCATGACGACGAAACAAAAAAGCCCCGGCTCCTTCAAACACTCGACCCGAGGCGGTGGAGATTAAGGAAAGCTGCTGGGGTAACCCCCACCCCCCCCACCCCAAACAGACAGAGCGGCTGGCATCGACAGAAGGAGAGACGGAGGAAACTCCGACACGACTGAAGGCAGCTGGAGAGGAAAAACCCAGAACATCTGGATCTTCTGACGAGCTAAATTCACCTGATTGGTTCTCATCTGATCATCTGATCAATGCACCAGAGGGTTGAGCTCTGACGACATCGCCGTCCCTCCAGCTCCTCTTCCAATGATCCTGCATGAAAGATTTATCCAGAGTTCCTGTGAATCCTGCATGATCGATGTTTCCTACACTTCAGTTCGACCAAAGCATCAATACTGCAGAGCAGTGAGACAAGTTTTATAGTTTATAACAGTTTATAAAGTGCTTTAACAATATATGCAGAGACAAAAACAGGGTTTAGATTAATTAAAAATGATGCACAGATCCCTAAAACTAGGGGTGCACGATAACTATCGACCCGATAACAAGAAATTATGACGTCATTCCGATATCCGATACAAGTCCGATATCACGACAAATAGCCCCAATAACATATATACTTTTGTCAACACAGCAGTGTCTCGCTCCCTCTGAGCCTTGAATGACCAGCAGTGAATGATGTGTTTAAGTGACGTCGGCATAATCAGAAAAATGAATTCTCAATAAGGAAAATCAAGAATACCCCCTCATGCCAGAAAACAACTCGTTAACTCGGTCATAATTTTAGTAGTTGCTGACTTGAATTGATATTTGCAGTATTTTCCCACATGTTACACATAAAAAAAAGAAAAAATAGAAAAAGCTGAAGAAACGACTAGCAAACGAGGGAACAGAGGAATTTATGTTATACCTTAAATGCAGCATTGCGGAACAGTGCGCTGAAAAAAAACATGACGGCAGTGGTGTAGAACTTCGTTAAAGTGTCAGAGGAAGGTAGTTTGCTGGTTATTTGTGACACATGCTACAAACGAAGGAGGGAAAAATAGCACAAGCTTTAATACGTCAAACCTGATCAGCCACCTGAAACATAACCATCGCTTCCATGGAGCTTTGAAATCACGCTAACGTGAGCTAACGTGAGCTAACGTGAGCTAACGTGAGTAAGCCAGCAGCAAGTCAACCCCTCCTCTCCTCTCTGCTCATCGCCATCATCTCTCTCATGGAAAGCTTCCATAAGATTAAAAAACAAAAACTACTAAACCTCATTTACTTTAATTAAAGGCGTTCATTTGAATGGAACCACAAGTTAAAATCCTTTAAACGTTAATTTCTTTGTTACTATGGAGTGCACTTTTTCAGTTTATTCACACAGACAAGTCTAACTTGTGTCAGTACATTATGACCTGTGCATTATTTTTTATTGTCATTTAGGAATACATTTTTTTTCGGTTTGTAATTCTGATGCATGTATTTCCATCAGTTCAAGGAGCCTTTATTTTTTTATATTAGTCAGTAATGCATCTCATTAAAGTAATGTGAGATATCAAATTTGTTTGGTAGCTTTATGAAAATGTTTGAGAGGCTTGCCAATAGTTTTTAATTGTAAAAAATAAATATCTGTTCATTTAAAGAGTCAAAACTTTTGATTTTGTTCATAGTATTGATGTAATGATCTTAGGTATATGTGTGTGTTATGGGTATCGGCCTTTAGGAGCTGAAAGTTATCGGTTATCGGTATCGGTTTAGAAAAACAGTTATTGTGCATTCCTAGCTAAAACTCCATCTGGGAAGTGTGGCAGCGACCGTTGAAGCGGTTGTCCAGTCAAAGCAGACGCTCTTTTCTCTGTCACAGCGTTCATCGAGGTTCTTCTTTGGGTCTGTCGCTTTAATGTTTTTTTTTTTATCGGAGCTCAAAAAACTTCGCTCCGCGTTAAAAACCCCGGAGGAGTCGGCAGACGGCGGAATAAAGCCTGATGTTTCTCCCGTCATTTCGGACCAGCAACCAGCCTCCAGACTGTCCGGTTTGAAGCAGGTGTGGTCGACAGCGGGCCCGGAGGCAGACGAGCCCTCTGCTCATTGGCGTTTCCTCACCAGGTTCCCGCTGGAATCAACCAATCAGAGCTCAGCCAGCCTGACCTCCACGTGCCACCGACGCTTTTCACGGTCCTTCTGACTGTCGAGTTAAGCGTTCATTAAACGTTACCGCGTGCAGTGACAGCACGCTCTCCTTCGCTCTCGGTGTTAACGGCCAATCAGCCGCCAGCTTTAACCGGAGGATGAAGCCCCCCCCCATCACGCCGCTCATTATAAGACGAGCAGACAGCTGAGATGGCCGCAATAAACCTACGTGACCTCCACTCGAGGACTTGAACCTTCATCAGAAAATGAGCTTCAGCTCATTAAAGTTTGTCGCTTCGTCCTGTTCAACCGTTTCCCTCCCAGGGACACGCCCACACAGGTGCACACACACAGTCGGTCGCAGGTGAAGACACATCGTCTGCTGTTCAACAAACCAGCTCTTCTCAGAAACGGCACGATTAAATGTGCACCGAGTGACAGACCAGGATGCTAAAATAAAAGCTGTCAAATCAGCACTTGGAGATTTATTTATTTATTTTTTAACCTTTCAACAGAACAAATTTGAAGCGTTAGACTCGCACCGCTTTGATTAGCTAAAGTGATTTTGAGTGGAGACAGATTGGAGATGGCTCTGATTTTCTCTCACCAGGTGACAGATGATTAATTAAAAACTCTCCACTTCTAAACTCGGCTTTAAAAAAAAGGTCCACATCTCCACCGGCGTCAGTGCAGCTCCACCTGGAGACGTGTGACCCACAATGCAGCTGCAGATGAACAGCTGATTGGCTGGGCCCGTGTCATGTGACCATCGCAGACCGCAACTTAGCGATGAGGTCAACAGCAGCGGAGGCGGAGCAGCGACTGCCATCGACTTTGACTGCTTTTGGAGGATTTGGGTTGAGATGCCTCCTGGTGTCTCGGGTCTGTCCCACCGGGGAGGAAGCCCAGAGGCAGACCAGGGACACGCTGCTAGGGTTGAGAATCAAGAACCGGTTCCTGTAGAGAACCGGTTCCGTGTGTTTCAATTCCATGGAATCCTTTGGCAGTTTATCCAGCGTTTCTCTTATCGATTCCAACCAGCACGAATCTCACGTAATTTACGCAAGTTACGCACAGTCAATTCCAGAAAGCACTTACGTGATTAAGTTACGTCGGTTTAGCACGCGCATTGCAGTTGTAAACAACAATGGCGCCCACCAGGTTCAAACGCTCCAAAGTTTGGCTTCACTTCACCAAAGAAAGATGGCAACAAGGCAACTAACAGTCATTGTAAAGTGGAGATAACAGCGTCGGGAGGGAACACGGCTAACATGCAGAAACATTTGAACACACAACATGTGATAACGAGTGTCGTGTTTTTGACGCTTCGGACTGATGGATCTCAACCCAGCAGCAGTAGCCAAGCTAAGATCAGCTCTGGTAACTCTGGTAAGTAGCTATCCCACTGCCTATGTGCTACTTTGTAAAACACACTATAACATTAACGTTATGCTATTAAACGAATGCCTTCTGTATTACATTTAGAAGATGACCGTGACGAGAGAGAGAGTCTGGCTGGTTCAGAGGCTGGAAGACATGATTATTTTTCTGTAAAGAATTGTTAATTCTTCAAAGTATTTGCAGATTTGTATTATGCACTGTTCTGTTGTATTTGATAGTATTTATCTTTCTTTATTATTATTTTTGAGTGCTTAGTGAGCTCATATATCCTTTTAAAAGGGAGATTTTTTCATTTCTATTAGGAAAAATCTGTTAGTAAAATTGCACAGTTACATATTAAAACAGTTAACACGTTATCCAGGCTTTGGGCCTCTTTTGAACTCGCTGTTGAGTTTGTCAGCTCGTGACTTCTAAGTTAAAAAAAATTATGCTAATAAAACTGTTTGTTCTCCTTTTCCCCAAATTAGAATCGTTAAGAGAATCGATAAAGAATCGAATCGTTTAACAGTATCGATAATGGAATCGGAATCGTTAAAATCTTATCAATTCCCATCCCTACATGCTGCAGGGGTGATGTCTTTTTGGGTATCTCCTCAGAAGAACTGGAGGAGAAGGCCGGGGAGACGGAGGCCTCTCTCCAGCCCCAACAGATAACGGAAGAACGACGTCTGATCTTACAAAACCAACGTCTGTTTCCAGGAAGAAAACCACGACGAGCTGTTAAATTACATGAGGTTGCTTCCAATACAGTTCTCAGCCCGTTAACTCCCGCGGTGAGGATGTAACGTGGATGGAGATCTGTTTCAATGATCTGACATGTAACGTGGACCAAGGTTATTATTGTTAACGAAAACGAACGAAATAACGAAAACTAGAATTGAAAAAACATTTTCGTTACCAGATATAAAATAAACACGAGAGTTTTTAAAAAAAAAACGATAACTAACTAAAACTGTATTATGTGTTTATAAAATGAACTAAATTTAACTATAATAATGTCAAGAATGCCCTTCATTTTCGTGTTTGTAATTTTTTTTCCTTATAAACGTTTGAAATCCACTAACTTCGCACCGCCGTACAACAACAACCGCAAAAAATAAAATAAAGTGATCAGCAGTGATGGCTGCAGCAAAAGTTGGAAGAAAGCAGCACAGTCCTTTTGGGATTTCTTTGACTATGACTGTGTTAACGATAAAAATAAGTGCCTTGTTGTAGAAGCAGGTGATACAATGTGTGGAAAACTTCTCAAGGGGAAAAAAACCCACAAATCTGAAAGTCTATTTGAAAAGCTCGAACAAGAAGACTAACCAAGACTAGCTGGATAAGCTAGCCTAAGCTAGTCCCCTGGAAAGAAGGCTAACCAAGACTAGCTGGATAAGCTAGCCTAAGCTAGCCCCCTGGAAAGAAGCTACAGCTGCAGGCCAGTCAGCGTTGGGAAGGAACGGGAGAAAACAGCAACTATAATGGACTGTTTCCATGGAGACCAGATAGCTGCTGGTCAGTAAATACGCAGGAACACCACAAGAGGGAAGACGCATTGATAAATATGTTTATTGAGACCAGAATGTAAACACGACTATGTGATTCGATAGCCTTCAAAAAGTTCAGTGCTTCACTTCGAACCAAATTACAACTCTAATTTACAAAATAAAACTAAAACTAACACTGAAACTAATAAAAACTAAACTAAAACTAAGTATTTCAAAACAAAAACGAATAAAAACTAGCAAAAACTGCTCTAAAAACGAATTAAAACTAACTGAATTTAAAAAACTAAACTAAAAACTAAATAAAAACTAAAACTAATGGGAAATCCAAAACTACTATAACCCTAACATGGACTCGGATCAGTTCCCGTCATCGCCTCGGCTTCACGCCTCCATAAAACCGCTCCTTCTCTGTCGCTTTCACTCAGAAACGTCTGTTGCTGCGAATGGGTTGTAGCTGAGTGTCTGCATTTGTTCCTGTATAAAAATAAATCAGTTTCAAGGTAACATAAAAATAAATAAGAACTGTTTCCTTTTTAAAATCTGGTCCCTTTTATTTGTCTGCTGATACCATCAGCCATGTTTTAATTTAACAAAAATCAGCCCATCGGCTTTACCGCCAGCGATGACCTCATCTCTGGGAAATAAAACAAGGCTGAGGCGTTCGGAGCGCTTCACGCGCAGCCTGGTGATGGTGAGCGTCATGTGACTCATGCAGGCTTTTATTTAGCCGCGTCCACCTGCTTGTTCGAGGCGTGGGAGGCGAGCGGAGCGGCGACGACAACAACGAGGGCCTGTCTGACGTGCGAGCCCGAGCACCTGCTCTGCTGCTGAACCGCAGCCGGTGGAGGCCGTGTGGGTGACAGTGACGGTGACAGCTCCAGAGAGCACCTGCACCACCTCCCACTCTATTTCCAGCTCTGGTGGGGGGCGGAGCGTCTCCCCGAGAGACAGGAGCACATTCAGTCAGGTTGCTGACATGTGAAGAACAACTGTTAGAGGAAAGACCACGGAGAATATGCCTCTATTTGATTTTTGCCTAATCCTATTAAAATGACCTAAGTGACAGACCGGTTTCTCTTTGATTCACGTGACCAGAGACCTGCTGCCCCGCAGAACAAACACGAACAACTCAGCGCTGAAAACAGTTTCACCATTTACTCTTTTCATTTTTCATCTACTGAACTCTAGAGAGAGCAAATTACGGGTCGACAGCCGGGGACGCCCTGATGTCACAGCTCCAACCACGCTCAGGTCTGCCGCCAGACACTAGAGGTCTTCGGAACAACCCGACAACCCGAAAACCCGAGGTTCCGACCCGACCTGAATCAGGTCTCGGGTCCATTCAAAAGACATGACTCCGGGTTAGGGTCTGAATCGGTACAGTTAGTCTCGTGTCCGGTCGGTGCTCTCTGACAGGCTGGGTTCACGTTTACTCGAGAGAGGTAAAGATATTGGCGGTGGCAGCCAATGTCAGGACTCAGAGCAGTTTAATTAATTATTAATTAACATGGCGTGTTTGTTATGAAACAATCGTGTTGCCATAGCGTGTTATTAGCGGTTTGCCCGGCAGCTGTAAAGTACTACGAATCACCAACATGACAATGTTGGATGAGAGAACATATTTACGACACGTCCTGACCGGTGTAGGCTATTAGCGTTAGCAGTTGCTACCAATAGCATCTGTATCCACAAAGAAAATAACGACGTGGATTTATTGTTGTTTACATCACGTAGCCTATGTAGCAACTGAACCGGGTAGAAGAAGACAACTTTAGGTAAGAAAATCAAGTTTTATTCAACGCTAGTCAACTTTAACATGAGCAACTATGGGCTGGATTGTCTCGGTTCTATTCGGGTAATTCGGTTGGGTTCGTGGTCGGAAACTAAAGACTCGGGTCGGGTCGGTTCCGGGTCCAAATATTTGGCATCCATTTGGGTTCGGACTCCTGGACTTATGATAATAGCTTGGGTCGGGTCGGTTTCGGGTCGAATTTTCACAGGTCCATTCGGGTTCGGGTCCATGAAAGTGGACCCCTGAAGACCTCTACCAGACACCAAGAGCTCCCAGAGTACCAGTGCAGAAGATGGAGGAGTCCCACGGGACGCGGAAACCGCCGACCCCCCAACGGCTTGGTCGCCTGGACCAGGGAACGTGATGCTGAAAGAGCTGAAACATGCAACGACCCGGGGTGACATCACTGATGATGAGTTTCGTTGCGTCACAAGGTTTTAGACTAGAATCAAGACTCGTCCCCAGTTTTACGTCGTTTTTCGGGGACTGATCGTCTTTGAATCACGAGAAATAAAAACCGGCAGGAAGTCTGCAGCTGAGCTATGAACGGCATCAGTGATGTCACAGACGACGTTGACCGCCTTACCTTCATGAGGACAGACTCGCTGAGCTTTTCTCTGTTGACGATCTTTATGGCGACTTTCTGACAGGTGACACAGTGGACGCCCAGTTTCACCAGACCTGCAACAGAAACAAACGGCTGATTAGTGGTCAAACCCAGTCAGTGAACCCCCCCCCCCAGAGGCTGAAATATGATGGAAAAAAACATCACGTTCACTCATTTAAAAGCACATTTACGCAGCATATCATAATGCACACGACCACATGATGCTCCCTCCACCGTGCTTCACCACTGGGATGATGCTTTGATATCAGAAAGCTGTGTACACAGCGCTGACTGTTCTTCTCCAGCAATTCAGTTATTGTTTCATTCACTTCACTCATCATCTTCCCCAACAGACAGAAGATTGTAGACGTTCGCCAGTTCCATAACGTATAGGAGCCTTTCATGGGTTCTTCTCGACGTCATGGAGGATTCCCCATCGGGCCTTTGGAGTCATCTCGGCTCGACGTCCACTTTTAGGAGGAGCATCTGCAGTATTAAACCATCTCGGCTTCCATACGAGATGAATTTGTGTCCCCGTCCAGTCTTCATGAGGCAGAATAACAGAAAAGCATCTTTTATTTGTCCTCCAGACTTCCCTAATCTAACTCCAGCCGTGAAAACTAACCTTCTGTGCGGGTTTTATGAAAGTTCGATGGGATCAGATGAATCAATTTAGAAAATCACTCAACTCCAAAGGGTTCACGTATTATCGTCTTGCTCCTGCGTCTTCAGAGCGAAGCAGCCGCAAACAAAGAGACAGCTTGTGTTAAATCTGTGTTTTTGAGCAGGCAGGCCCTCGAGATGCCTGAATATTCTGTATGTCAGCCTTTCTCAACCGGGGTGTCGTCTGACTGCTTCAGGGGTGTCGTCAAAAAAATGACCTATTCTGACATTTTATATACATATCTACAGTGGTACTCTCTACTTATGAACGTTTCTACATACGAAATTTTCAGGTTACGAAACGCCTCAACGGGAAAATATTGCCTCTAGTTACAAAAGAAATTTCAGGATACGAAAGGCTAAAATCCAGTAGCGCTGCTACTCGCAGCTCCCAGAGTTTACTGAACGTAAACATAGCTGTCGGCTCTGTATCTTCGGTTTGAAAGCGGTGCGTCCGAGCTGCTCTGCCATTGGTTATCGCTTAGCATCTTCCTGGCATCCCATTGGCTAGGAGGGCCCCTTGTCTGTATGAGCGTAACCCAGCAACCAGGTAAACAAACAATTTTTACCTCCGTCAAGGAGGTTATGTTTTTGCCGGCATTTATCTGTTTGTCTGTGTTCAAGATAACTCTAAAAGTTATGGATGGATTTTGACTAAATTTTCAGGAGCTGTCAGAAATGTGAAAAGGAAGAACTGATTTCATTTTGGGTGTGATCCGGAAGAAATCCTGGATTCTGGATCACTTATAAATTTTCGATAATTGTTGTGTTTAGTGGAGGTCTGCGCTCTCTGAGTGCTTTTCTAGTTCTAACATGTATTTCTGACAGGTTTTTATGTCATTTCATGTATTATTTATAATTTATTTCAAAAAAATATATTTGAATTTTGGGGCTTGGAACAGATTAGGGAATTTACATGGAAAACACGTCTCTACTTAAGAAATTTTCAGGTTATGAAACTACTTCCAGAACTAATTAATTTCGTAAGTAGAGGTAGCACTGTATAAATATATGAATGCACACATAAATACATACTTTTTGTCTATGAATGAATGAATAAATAAATAAATAAATAAGATACATAATTGGACATGAAATGAATAATGAAAATATGTCTTGCATGCCCATTTCCCAATGTTAACAACATCAGTACGGGGTCAGCGTAAGGTCAATGTGACTGCCCAGTTAGCTTACATCGTAATATCATTTAACCGCTGGAATTTTATTTCACAGATAGCAAAGAGAACTTTTTAGCAGCATCATGGATGGTTTTCTAAAAAGAAAAGCCCCACAGGAACGGAACATCACAGAGGAGCCGACTTCTTCATCAAGTCTTCATCCACCAGCTCTGAATCTGCTCCATAGGTACCAAAGCTAGCTGCTAGCGATAAGGCTAAAAAGAGCCAATACAAGGATGATGGATGGAAGCAAGCACATCACGGATGAAAAGAAGCTTTCCTGCTGAGGCCTACTCTGGTGCAGTTATCCTGTTCAGGTTATTTAAACTAAATAAACGGGACGTATGCATTTACAGTCGGAGCGATGCAGTGTGGCTTTGGATTATATTTTACTCTGGGGTGTCGTAAGATTTTATTCACTTTTGAAAGGTGTCCTGACTGAAAAAAGGTTGAGAAAGGCTGCTGTATGTGATGGAGAAGAGGACTTTCAATGCCCAACATCTAAACACAAATGCATCATAGATGATATTTCCGCAGCAGCACGACATGTCAGCATTTACGTCTCCGAGGACTCTGGGGCGCGTTTGTCGGACGGACCGGGCGGATAAAAGTATTGCCGACTGGCGTGGTGCAACTCCCAGGACTCCTCTCTGTTGTGCACTTCTGAAAGCTCAGCTCACGCGACCGTCTCGGCGTAGCAGAAATGTCAACACGCAATACCTCAACCGTAATGCGGCCTCGGCGGCTCCATTCATCTCTATCAAAGCTCTGACACCGGAGCGCACTTCACTTTGTACTGAAGGTCTGCAGACGGCAGCAGAAATGCCACTGCGCATATGCACCTCTTCATTACTTCTCGCCGCATGTATATTGCACGCGAGATGAGTATATTACTGTTTGAAACGTGATTTCCCTGAGGGGCCTCGGCAGAGGGAGCAGCGGGGGCGTCTAGACTGGCGCGGCGGCCCGGGGGCCTTTATGTCTCCACTTAGAAGTGAAATTGCATCTCGGTGACGTTCGTCAGGTCCCATTGATCTTGTTGTCAAAGCCGCCGGAAGACGTCCTTAACTGCTTACCGTCGACGTGGGACAGAGAGCGTTTTAAAGGATGTGATGTATGAACACATTCATCCCTGCGATGTCAGCGGGTACCGCGGGAGCGCCAAAGGAGCGGGGAGTAACTTCCCGAGGCTCAGGCAACGTCCGACGTCCTCAAAGCGCTGAAACTAAGTGCTAATGAGGGTTCTTATCAAACTCGGTCTTGTGATTGGATTATGCTGCCAGCTGTTTTTACTGAACTTGGAAAATCCAGTTTTTCATATTGTGCACCTGCAACTTGGAATAGCACGCAGAACTATTTAAAGCTTTCATCATTTTTATGCATAGGCCAATTTAAACCTTTAACTGTATCACATTTTTTCTAGCTGTTCCTGTTTTACCAGGCCATTGTACTCTACATTTTAACTAATTTTTAATTTAATTTTAATTATTCATGTTTTTATTTTTAAATTTTTTACATTTTAATTGTAATTTTATTGTGTTTTTTTTAATTATTGTCATCACTTTTATATAAGTTTCTCTTTGGCTTTTTTTTTGTGTCTAAGTGCCCTTATTTTTATTTTTGTTGTTTCACTTGGCTGCATTGTAAATGAGGTCTCTACCTCAATGTATCTCCGAGTTTAAATAAAGGTAATAACAAAAAAAACCCAGAGAGAATAACCAGTAGACATCACCAGTGTTTGCAGTTAAATAAAGGAGAGTCTGAGGCTCAGAAAAAAATCAAACCTCTAATTATAAAAAACAAACCAAAACTGTCCCCTGTCTCTGCGCCACCGCTGCTCGGTAAGATGACCAGCACTGGGAGGTTCTCTGAAGGGCCGACCGCCTCATTTCACCAGCTCGAGGTCTTCAAAAGGACCCGTCTCCAGTGTTGGGCAAGTTCACTTTCTACATGAACTAGTTAAGTTTATAGTTCACAGAAATTAAAATGAACTAGTTCAGTTCACCATTTCAAAAAATGAACTAAATAGTTCATTTTTTTGTATTTTTTAAAATTCTTTTTTAATGTTTATGCGAGCAATTATTTGTCAAAATGATTACCACTGCCCATATACTACCCCCCCTACAAACGGCAATTATTTTATCCATTTTAACTGTCGAAAACTATTGGTCCATTTCGGAATCTTTAACCAACCAGGGTTCACATTAGCATTGAAAGGAACAGGCCATGTAAAACTGTCATTTCCGTTTCAGCTTCTCTCTACAGCATCTGTTCCCAAACTTCAGAATACCAAGGACCAATTTGAAATGTGGAAAATCTCCGCAGCCCACCGAAACCTTTAATCACAACAGTGATCAACATACAGGACCAGGAACCATGATCTGATATTAATGTAAGGGGTCAACAAATAAGGTGACACTTGTCATACTAAGTTAAGATGACAGTAGAATAACACTTAACTGGTTTGTTTTATTACTTCTTAATGTTTTTTTTAATCATGTCATGAATATTTTACAGTAATTCAAAATATATTTAAAAAAGATTGAGAATTTAAAACATATTTGTTTAATTGCACCTGCAGTACCACGACGGCCCACCAGGGGGCCGCGACCACACCTTGGGAATCACTGCTCTACAGTATATTAAAAATATCAGAAAAAACTTGCTGCCAAATAGTCTTTATTATAAGACAAAAACAGGTACTTAAGGCAGTGTTTTCACAACTTTTGAAAGTAGAAGTTGCGTTGAGTGAAGTAGGAGTTGCAAGGCCCGAAAGGGTCTCGGCCCCCAGACCCCCCTAGGGGGGTCTGGGGGCATGCTCCCCCAGCAAATTTTGAAATTCTAGACTCTCGGAGACGCATTTTCCAGCATTTTGAGATGCAAAATGGGATGTTCAGATACCTTTTTTTTTTATTAAAATAACCCTAGCTATAACGTTGCATGTCTTTTGTTAAACAAGAGTAAAGAAAGTAATTGCAAGTTTGAAAGAGCAAAGTGTGATACATGTATTTAATAACAAATCAAATGAAAATAAACTAGTTATTTTATAACTCCATGTTTGCTTGGTTTATGATAACATTAACGTCCTTGATATTAGTGGACAGTAGTGGATCCAACGCATACTCACTATTGGCAACATTTTGGCATTGTGCTTAGTAATATGCAAGATTACCAACAATTTAAATGCGAATTTTCGAAAGTAAAGGTTAAGTTATTACATGTAAACTCCGTCAAGCCCATTAATCTGATCAATTTAGCAACTACTTAATTCAGTAAAGGGCAATTTGTACAAGAAGAAGAAAAAACAAATTGCAACTTCTCCATCATTTTTGTTCAAAACAACAGCAAATTAATTTATAGGAAATACAGTGCCTTGCAAAAGTGTTTGGCCCCCTTAAACTTTTTGCCACATTTCAAGCAAAGATTTTTTGTCAAGAATCAACAAGTGGGACACAATTGTGAAGTGGAACAAAATTTATTTGATATTTTAAACTTTTTAAACAAATAAATAAACTGTAAAGTGGGGCGTGTAATATTATTCATTCTCCTTGCGTTAATACTCTGTAGCGCCACCTTCTGCTGCAGTTCCAGCTGCAGGTCTCTTGGGGTTTGTCTCTATCAGTTTAACACATCCAGAGACTAAATTCTTCCTGTAAAACAGCTGGACCTCAGTGAGGTTGGATGGAGAGCATTTGTGAACAGCAGTCTTCAGCTCTTTCCACAGATTCTGGACTGGATTCAGGTCTGGACTTTGACTTGGCCGGTTGATTCAACAACATTCAGAGAAAACGTCCATCCTTGGAGCTGATCAGACAGACGTTTCTAGAACTCTGGAGCTGTCATGTGTGTTCACATAACTGGCCTGCTGAGTGGAAACGGACAGATTTGTGAAGCGTTTTTATTAACTTGTTTTTTTTTGTTTTTTTTTTTAACACGGATCTACAGCGGTTGAGCGACCGTTAATGATCAGGCACGTTCCACAGTGAACGAGCGCACGTGTATTTTCAAGTCGGAAATAAAACCGGTCATCGGGGCCGCTACGTCCGCAGCGCTGTGGCTGTTGCTCCGGGAAAGCAGCTGCTTTATATCCGGCGTCTCCTTCTTGACGGCGAAGAGCTTTTTTTCTTTTGCTGCTATAGACTAACTTCTGGAGCACAACACAGTCAGGTACCAGGTAGCTTCTGGCAGCAGCTCCCAAACCGGCTCTGTCCCCTGTTCCTGTCCCTCTGTCCCTCTGTCCCCTGTTCCTCTGTCCCCTGTTCCTCTGTCCCTCTGTCCCCTGTCCCTCTCTCCCCTGTCCCTCTCTCCCCTGTCCCTCTGTCCCCTGTTCCTCTGTCCCCGCCCAGAGACGCTTAAATTTAGCCTCCGTTCTTCTGATTGCGGGAGAAAAAACCACCGACTCACTTCGCCTGCGTTTTAAGACCACTCAGAAATAACGTGTTTCTGTGCGTGTTTTTATTTTTCTTCCCCTAAATCATAGTCAAAAGCCGGAGATACTTTAACCCCTGAGTTTATTAACTCAAAAACCTTTGTGGACACTTGGCTCTTTTACGAAAACTTTATTTATTTCATAATTTATTTACCCAAGGGAAAGTAGGCGTCGCAAATGGAAAAGTTGCCGTCGGATGCGACGGCCGACGGCTGTTTTTGAAAACACTGTAAGGTGCAAATGTTTTTTCCTCCATTTCAATATTTCAATCCCCCCTGGTAGTCGGGTCGCTCCTCCAGCTCTGAGTAACTGCAACTTTCATCTTCCTGCTTGTTTTACACGTTTGATGATGCAATTGTTAGCGTGACAGCAGCGACAGCCGTGTTTCCATGTTTGATTGATTTCCTCAGATGCATATCAGGCTCGTTTGTGGTGTATTTTAAATGGGGTTCACTGGAAACCTGGAACGGTTTTGACCGTGCGTGAACTTTGAAAGAGCGTCGTTCACAACTGCCCAAATGAACTCGTTCACGCCCCCCGCTGGTGAAGGAGAAAGAGAGCGAGTTCAGTTCATGTTCGCACAAAATATGAACTAGTTTATGAACTTTCATTCAATGAACGCGTTCAGGTTCAACACTGGCCACGTCACACCACGTCCTCCAGAAGACTGAGGTGGGAAACGCTGCTGCTATCGCGTACCGCCGTGTCATCGCAGTTACTGGATGTAACTCCACTCCTGCGAATGTTCTCGCCCTCAGAGCTCCTCTGGTAGCTTCCAGGGGGAAAGCTCATCACCCTGATTTAGCAGCTGAACTGGATTAAAGTAACTGACGATAACACGAGTTAACGAACTAAAAGGTTTTCTGAGCTTCCCCTCTGGACGGACGTCGTCCTTGCTCCTGTTAAGGTCTGGGGGTGAAGACTCCTGTTTGGTTCCGTCCAGTTTTACTTCCTCTGCGTTTCATCGCTCCCTTATCGTCTTCAACCCTCATCTTTTCTCCTGTTCCCGTCCACCCTCTGTCATGTCCTCTTGTCCTGATCCCATTTCAATCCTGTTTCCTGGTGCGTGTTGTTGCCCCGCCTCTTTTACGCTCCTTGGATTTTCAGCTGCGTTTGTGGTTCTGCTTCGGTTTTCCTCCTCCTTGGACGTTGTCGTTCGTTAACATCAAAGCTCTGGGTTCTCCTATTCTCTGTATATGTTCATTTTGCTCCCTGCAGTGCACATGTGGATATCAGAGGAGGAGAAAGTGAAACTGGCTGAGGCCAAACCAAAAGCGGAGTGAATTGTGGGACGTTTGTCTATCGACATCACATGTGTTACACACAAGGCCCGCGGGCCAAATGTGGCCCGCCATGTCATTTTATGTGGCCCTTGAGCACTTGTGCACTATTGGCTTAAATTTTAAACTGATATTTTAAGACTTAAAATAAGCTTACGCCACGTTAAAGCGCATATTGACAATAAACTACATCTCCCATAATGCATTTCGTCGTTACCCACAACGATAACAGTATATCACCACGAGCAAGAACTCAAGACGATTTTCAGAACTGATGGATTTGAGAAAAACCTCTACAAACTAACCCCAATATGTCAAAGAAAAGAAAAAATGATGCACGAGGAAGGAAGTTTCATCAACAACAGAAAAACGAATACAAGTTTGTACCTCAAGGTGAAAAAAACAGTATGTCTTTTGTGTTATGAGGCGGTTTCAGTCGTGAAAGAGTTTAATCTACGTCAGCATTTTGACAGAAAACATGGAAATAAATACAGAATCTGTTATTTAACAATATAATAAGGTGTAGTTTAATTTATTTTGATTTATATTGCATTTTGTTACATTCATGTTGTCAATCTGGCCCTTCGAGGGCAACCATGATGCTGATGTGGCCCTCAGTGGAAATGAGTCTGACACCCCTGGTCTACAGGCTGACAGGTGAACCTCTACAGACTGAGGTTCACCTGCAGATAGTTTTATTTTAACTTGCACAGCAACATCGCGCGGCTGTGGGACCTAAATGTCCCCGCGAGTGTCCAAAACCTCTGCCGGAAAGGAGGAACAGCAGGAATCACGTCTGTCACTGCAGATTACGGTCCAGGCATGTTTCTACTCAATACAACTATGAGGTGAGAGAAGGTATTTAAACATTACATTACACGAGCCCACGGAGACCTGAACCCATGACTTATTTCCACCTGTGATCTCATGATCTCCTGCACAGTTTCTCTTGCTCATAATTGCTTCTCTGACACCTTAATGTGGTCTTCTGTCTCAACAGATGAGCTGTACAGTGTTGATCTCAGTTAGAATGAAAGCCATAAAATGTACTTCCTGTTTGACATTTTTTCACTGTGTCTTCACTGAAGAAGCTCAGAGCTGAGTCCAGAGTGATAAAAACAAACGTCTATTCAGTTTCTCCTTGTCCAGGACTGCTCTGACATTTGCCGCGGGTCATTGTACTTTGAGAAACAGTGAAGGTAGTTGTCTGTTTTTAACTGAACAGCTGGAGGACAGGGATGAGCGCATGAAGAACGCAGAGAGCCGGAGACCCACCTCCCAGGTAAGGGGTGGAGCCTAATTGCGCTGATCCGGTGAGCGTGTGGCGTAACTTAGGGGAGCACAGATTTGAAAAAAAAAAAAAAAAATGAGACAACCAATTCAGAAACAAAATGATGAGTTGCATCCAGTCATGTCAGTACTTCTGAAGAAGGTGCAGCTGCTTCAACTATGCAACCACAGCTGCTTCAACCGTGGAACCCCAGCTGCTTCAACCGTGGAACCTCAGCTGCTTCAACAGCTGCTTCAACTGTGGAACCACAGCTGCTTCAACAGCTGCTTCAACTGTGGAACCACAGCTGCTTCAACAGCTGCTTCAACTGTGGAACCACAGCTGCTTCAACAGCTGCCTCAGCCGTGGAACCTCAGCTGCTTCAACAGCTGCTTCATCAGCTGCCTCAGCCGTGGAACCTCAGCTGCTTCAACAGCTGCTTCATCAGCTGCCTCAGCCGTGGAACCTCAGCTGCTTCAACAGCTGCTTCATCAGCTGCCTCAGCCGTGGAACCTCAGCTGCTTCAACAGCTGCTTCAACTGTGGAACCACAGCTGCTTCAACAGCTGCCTCAGCCGTGGAACCACAGCTGCTTCAACAGCTGCTTCAGCCGTGGAACCACAGCTGCTTCAACAGCTGCCTCAGCCGTGGAACCTCAGCTGCTTCAACAGCTGCTTCATCAGCTGCCTCAGCCGTGGAACCTCAGCTGCTTCAACAGCTGCCTCAGCCGTGGAACCACAGCTGCTTCAACAGCTGCCTCAACCGTGGAACCACAGCTGCTTCAACAGCTGCCTCAGCCGTGGAACCACAGCTGCTTCAACAGCTGCTTCAGCCGTGGAACCACAGCTGCTTCAACAGCTGCCTCAGCCGTGGAACCTCAGCTGCTTCAACAGCTGCTTCAACTGTGGAACCACAGCTGCTTCAACAGCTGCTTCAGCCGTGGAACCACAGCTGCTTCAACAGCTGCCTCAGCCGTGGAACCACAGCTGCTTCAGCCGTGGAACCACAGCTGCTTCAACAGCTGCTTCAACAGCTGTGGAACCACAGCTGCTTCAACAGCTGCTTTAACTGTGGAACCACAGCTGCTTCAACAGCTGCTTCAACAGCTTTTTCAGCCGTCAACAGCTGCTTCAACAGCTGCTTCAACTGTGGAACCACAGCTGCTTCAACAGCTGCTTCAACTGTGGAACCACAGCTGCTTCAACAGCTGCTTCAGCCGTGGAACCACAGCTGCTTCAACAGCTGCCTCAGCCGTGGAACCACAGCTGCTTCAACAGCTGCTTCAACTGTGGAACCACAGCTGCTTCAACAGCTGCTTCAACAGCTTTTTCAGCCGTCAACAGCTGCTTCAGCCGTGGAAGCACAGCTGCTTCAACAACTGCTTCAACAGCTGCTTCAACTGTTGAACCACAGCTGCTTCAACAGCTGCTTCAACTGTGGAACCACAGCTGCTTCAACAGCTGCTTCAACTGTGGAACCACAGCTGCTTCAACTGCTGCTTCAGCCGTGGAACCACAGCTGCTTCAACAGCTGCCTCGGCCGTGGAACCACAGCTGCTTCCACAGCTGCTTCGATTGTGGAAGCACAGCTGCCTCAGCCATGGAACCACAGCTGGTTCAACAGCTGCCTCAACCGTGGAACCACAGCTGCTTCAACAGCTGCCTCAGCCATGGAACCACAGCTGCTTCCACAGCTGCTTCAATTGTGGAACCACGGCTGCTTCTACTGTGGCACCACAGCTGCTTCAACAGCTGCTTCAATTGTGGAACCACAGCTGGTTCAGCCGTGGAACCACAGCTGCTTCAACAGCTGCCTCAGCCGTGGAACCACAGCTGCTTCAACAGCTGCCTCAGCCGTGGAACCACAGCTGCTTCAACAGCTGCTCAACCGTGGAAACACAGCTGCTTCAACAGCTGCTCAACGTGGAACCACAGCTGCTTCAACAGCTGCCTCAGCCGTGGAACCACAGCTGCTTCAACAGCTGCCTCAGCCGTGGAACCACAGCTGCTTCAACAGCTGCCTCAGCCGTGGAACCACAGCTGCTTCAACAGCTGCCTCAACCGTGGAACCACAGCTGCTTCAACAGCTGCTTCAACAGCTGCCTCAGCCGTGGAACCAGAGCTGCTTAAATAGCTGCCTCAGCCGTGGAACCACAGCTGCTTCAACAGCTGCCTCAACCGTGGAACCACAGCTGCTTCAACAGCTGCTTCAACAGCTGCCTCAGCCGTGGAACCAGAGCTGCTTAAACAGCTGCCTCAGCCGTGGAACCACAGGTGCTTCAACAGCTGCCTCAGCTGTGGAACCACAGCTGGTTCAGCTGTGGAACCACAGCTGCTTCAACAGCTGCCTCAGCCGTGGAACCACAGCTGCTTTAACAGCTGCCTCAGCCGTGGAAGCACAGCTGCTTTACCGTAGTCCTGCTCTCAGTCCTCCAGACCAGCAGAGTCGGTGGGAAACGGAAATGTATTTTACTTTGATACTTAAAGGTTAAAGATATGTTTTTGTTTTATTTTGAATTTTTAAAAGTGCATTTTTTTCCCTCTTACCTTCTTACCATTTTGAGGGAGGCATTACTTCTGAAAAATCATTTTCCACACAAGCAAAGCAGAAGTCAGGCTGTCAGATTAGAAAAAGAGTCAACAAAGTAATGTGAACAGAAACCCATGACTGTAGGAATGTAGAGTAAAAGGATAAAAGAAATAGATTAAGATGAATTAAGTCGACAATATTAAATATAGCAGCCACAGTGCAATTCAAGGAAGGCCATTTAAATCGATGTTGAACCCTAGTGGAAGTCACAACTGACTCCACGGCTCAGTTTCATTAATTTCTCTCCTCGGAGATGAATCAGATCGATCCTCTCCGCTGATCAGATCAATATCTGCAGGACCTCTGAACTCTGCGGACTGCTGGGACTCTGAAACTAAACTCCTTCTTCATCAATCCAT
Source organism: Hirundichthys speculiger (assembly GCA_018398805.1). Classification (NCBI taxonomy): domain Eukaryota; kingdom Metazoa; phylum Chordata; class Actinopteri; order Beloniformes; family Exocoetidae; genus Hirundichthys; species Hirundichthys speculiger. The sequence continues at coordinate 732,562 of JAGFBZ010000775.1, read as the reverse complement.
GCCTGTTTATTGCTAAAAGTCTCAATTAAGCTTCTTTGATAAATAAGCCCCGATTAAAAAAAAAACAAAAAACAATAAAAATTCAGATCGCATCGCTTCAGAATACGAGCTCACTCCAAATCCCATGGTGCACTGCTGTGACCAGCAGCCGATCAGAGAGCGGCCGTTTGCTCAGGTGTGGCGTGAGCCATGGATGCGGCCGTCTCCATGGCAACGGCCGGCGATGCCCGAGGGAGCGGCAACGTGCAGCTTTAAATCGAGGCAGCTTCCAACAGCAGGTGAAATATTTATGATGGCTGCAACACCTGCTCAAGGAAAGATTAAAAACCTCCAGGACGCGTGACAACGGCGTCGGTGCTCAGGCAGCGTTTCACAGAAACTGATCCGGGTTCAGAGGTTAAGATGCTCGTAGATCTGCGTGGTGAACACCTTCTCTCTGGTGGTCAAACATTGATATTCAGGGCGGTCTGCTGGTTCAGAGCAGAGACTCTGACGTCAGCTGACCTCAGCTGCCTACTACACCTGTCTGGCCCTCTCACTTCCTTTATAGACTCGGGAAATGTTCCCGCCGGCTCCTTTCTTTCCTTTCCTTCTGAGAACAGTCGCCACCTTTTTACTCCACCGCTGCAGTGGGGGTGGGGTGGAGAGGGGGGGACGCTCGCGTGCACGTGCAGTCGGCTGGGATCAGCATTAACGGGGCGTTTGGTGACCTTCAGCGCCCGTACACATGCTCGGACACCTCCACGGAAGTGTCGCGCAGAGGCGACATTACGCAAATGTCACGCCGCGCACTTCATGGGTGTGAGGTGAGCGAACCGCCGGTTGGTCACCGTCGGTTCATCACCCATGAGAGAGAGAGAGAGAGAGCAGATCTGAGGATGCCGAGCAGCCAGATGACTTTCCAACACCAAAAAAATTAAAAACGCATTTTAAACTCCATCCTCTAAACCACATGTGTCAAACACAAGGCCCGCGGGCCAAATGTGGCTCGCCACGTCATTTTATGTGGCCCTCAAGAGCTTGGACTTTATTGGCTTACATTTTAAATCAATATTTAAAAACTTAAAATAATCTTACACCACTTTAAAGTGCATATTGACAATAAACTACATCTCCCATCATGCATTTCATCATTACCCACAATGATAATGGCAGCTATGAGCAAGACGATTTTTCAGAACTGAAGGACTTAAAAAAAAAGTTTTACTAACTCACCATAACATGTCCAAAAAAAGAAAAATTTAAGCACAAAAGTATGTCTTTTGTGTAATGTGTGTCAGTCGTGAAAGAGTTTAATCTACGTCGGCATTTTGACAGCAAACACAGAGCTAAGTATGCTAAATTTAGCCTGCAAGAAAAACAAAGAACCGCTTCTGAAACCAAGCTAATGGATACTCTTACAACCACAAACCCTGAGTTTAATATAATAATGACTTAAAGGTGGAGTAGGTGTTGTTTGAAAAACGGTTCCAGCAATCCAATTCAAGTGAGATTTTGAAAATATACACTCCCTCCCTCCTCCCAAAGGCTCCGCCTCCTCCTCTTCAGCTCACCCCTCGAAACCACGCCTTCACATGATTCACGACTGCATGAACCATAGGGAGGGAGGGAGGGAGGGGTGATATTTGATGGACGTATTAGGCAGCCAATCAAAATAGTGATGATCACTTTTTTGATTGGTCAGAGTTTTTCTCTGATTATACCTTCTAGACTGGACCAAAATGTTTAGTTTTTTTTGCAAACATTTTATTTCAGTGGGTGCAATGGAAATGTGAAAAGGTTTTCAGGCAATATTGTAAAAAGTGTTGCAAAAAAACAACACCTACCCCACCTTTAAATATTTGAAACTTGAATACATAATAAATACAGAAACCAATATTTAACATTATAATAAAGTGTAGTTAAATTTATTTTGATTTACATTGCATTTTGTTGCATTCATGCTGTCAATCTGGTCCTTCGAGGGCCACCATGATGCTGATGTGGCCCGCGGGCCTTGAGTTTGACACGTGCTCTAAACTATCCTGGGACACACATAATGATCTCAGATCTTCTACTTGCGGCTGATATATGAGGGGTAAGCGTCTTCTTGTGAACTAACAGGGGAAACTGAGGCAGGAACTCCTCTAAACTCCAACGCGGTTCGAAGCAGAAATAAACACTCAGCTCAGACGTGGAGTAAAGTCGGAGCACGAGGGATGCTGGGAGATATTTTCCTTCCGCTGCCGGTTCAGCGTTTTGACGCGGTGAAAGCTCTCGGATTGCGTCGCTCGGGGGCCTCGGAGACGCCGCTGATCTGCAGCTGATCTGCAGCTGAACTGCAGACGGAGAGGACATAAACTTCCTGCTCACCTCCACCTGAAGCAGCTCGTGAGCTCTTCTCTTAATTCCAGCGCCGTCCAGGATGCTGCGAGACTTAACGAGACTTATAATCCATTTTTTTCTTTCCTGAGTGTATTTCATTCATCCATTAGGTTTTTTTTTCCCCTCCTGTTTTCTGATTTGATGGGGGCTGAGATATATAAGCTGTTCTTCCTGTTTTCTTGTAGCTTGTTTATATGCTAATAACTGCTGTTCTCATGTTTTATTTAAAAGCCAATTTATGCATATATTCATGTATTTATAGATGCTTGCATGTATATACATATCTAGCTGAGAAATTACTATTATATATATAATCATTTATATGCTCTTCTATATATCACATCTTTTTTTCTGTGATGAACAACATTAAATGTTAAAAATAAAAACAAAACTAAAACTCCAAGGCTCTTTTTATTCTCATTCTGAAATCTAACTGGACCCCTGATAAGGAGGTTTCATCCTCCAGACAGACACAAGTCTTCAGCGGTGAATTTAAAGGCGGCGGTTTACAAGCAGGGATCAGGACCAGCGGCAAACACAAGACAGCTCTGAAGGACTTTCAGACAGATGTGTGCCGCCTTTTCACATCTGAGCAGCCAGAGTTTAACGTTTCAGGCTGGAGATTTCAGAAAGATGAGGGACGTTGAGGCATCTCCATCTACACGACTACCACCAGATGTCTTTGCCCCTTTTACTGGTTCTTTCTTCGTCGACATGATGCAGTTTTTTTTTAACTCGTTTTCAGTCCTCTCTGTCTTAGTTCTCCTGAATTAATAAGTCTTTTTGAATCTTACACTGTAAAAAAAAAATTGTAAAACGGTAATTTTCCGGCAGCTGGGCTGCCAAAAAAATACAGTGAAATAACAAAACCTAGAAATAGCCTAGAAATATGGTAAGTAAATGCTGAATTACGAATAATAATGCTTATATTTACAGAAATGTGCTGTTATTAATTGTTTCAATTACATTATTTTATGTAAAGAAGTTGTATAATAATTTGTGTTTGATGTAATATAACAGTATATGACACAAAAATAATGTGATTCAACTTTCAAAACATGTCAAAAAACTGTTGAAAAACTAGATATTGGGTTTAAAATTGCTACAATTTTAAGGACTGTAGCCTTTGTACTGTAGTGGATCCTGGTCTGCAACACCTGACAGAGCCATGGCACTAGTCCAAGGAGTATTTTGTCAACTTCCTGTTTTTGCACAAAACAAGTTTTGTTTTAAACACTTTATTAAACAAACTCCCGGGTACTTATTCGAACACAGACAGACTTAACTCAGGGCGACACAAATTAACATGTTAAATGTAAGGGGTATGAATCAACAGGGGGTCAAACCAGCAACAGACTTTACATGGCAGCATTAAATCAAATAGCTAACAAATAAACACAGATAAGCACCTAAACAACCAGGGCTGCAAAGGATGCTGGGAAACGACCCAAAAGGACCCGCCATATCACTAGCAGCATATCTATCAGAGAAATGCTTTATTGAAAGCATTTAATTGCAGCTCCCTTGGTAGAGCTGATGCTCCATAAGCAGAGGCAGCAGCCCTAAAGTTCAAGTCCAACTCTTTATTTTTCACCCTCTCAAGCTTCACCTTTCCCTACGTCTCTTTAGATGTCCTTTCAAAATAAATATAATTAATAATAACTTATTGATATAATTTTAATAAATGTTACCATCTAGAATTGAGAGTAATTGTAGTTATTTTCAATGAAAATATTTGTCAATTAACAAAGAAATTATATTAAAATTACATATTTTTACTATTAATTCCTCAGTAATTTTAAATGATTTTTTAGTTTTTAGTTTTAAAGATGAATTTTACAGTTTCGTCCCTTAAATAACGGACAAATATTTGTGAAATTACGATATATTTGTGAATGTATTTTAACAATAAATATATGTATTTCTAATAGGGTTTTTTTGTAAAAGAACAGAAATATTGTGTGTTTTCACAGTTACAGTGATTTAATGTTATCTTACATTTGACATGTAAAATCACAGTCTATTTTTGTAAATTAAATGGTATTTTAAAATACAGAAAAAAATTGTAAAATAGACAGTTAAATTCTGTTATATTACAATTTTTTTTTTTTTACAGTGGGATGCACTGAAGAGAAGCTCAACACGTTTACCTGAAACAGCTCTGAATGCTCCTGTAGCGCCCACATAACTGCTTCCTTTTTCATAAGAACAAAACTTTTTTTCCCCCGCAGCCATTTTTAAGAGACACTGAGGGAGTCATCCTGCCAGTCGGGTGTGAAAGCAGCATCTGCGGTATGTAAAGTGCGACTGAATCATCCGTCTGCTTAATCCAACTTCATATACGGTGACTCATCTCGCAGAAACAGACCTGCAGCGACGTCGACATCGTCCAGAAGTCTCCTCAGTGACTTTGTTGGTTAACGCGAGTGAAAACACGGAAACCGATGTGAACGACGAGGCGAGCAGCAGAGCTCTTCATCCATCTGCAGACCTGCATGTGTGTGGCTCAGCGGGGGGTCTGATGGAGCGTCTGTCTGGCGCCAACCTCCAAAACTCATTGGTCTCTACTAGGGCTGGGCAAGTTAACGCGTTATTATCGCGTTAACTCATTAATTTATCAACGCCGACATATATTTTATCCCGCGTTAACGCATGTTGCTCACATGCTTTTATTTTGAAAAGTCTGTTACTGGCTGCTGTGGAACCGGAAAAAAACATGCGGAAAAGCTAAAACAGACATGGAGAACGGTAATTAAAATCTTTGAACTTTACAGTTCAGGTAGCAACTCAGGTAGCAATATTAACAATTCTGGACTGAAAAAAAAAAATTCTAGACTGCAACAGAACTTTGGCGTCATTCCTCCATGTTCCATCAGATCTGCTCCATGTGTTCACTGTCCTGCTGTTCTCTAGCTGGTTACTAGAGATGCGCGGTTGAACCGCGCACCCGCGGGCGGAGCGGATAATCCGCATATCGGGTGGATGACTCGTCAAAAAATAATACTTTAATTAAATTCGGGCGGGTTGCGGTTGAAGCACTTAAATAATAATAATAAGAAAAAATATTTTACATATTATTAAAAAGGATGGCGGGTCGGTTCGGTTTTGAAAATTGGTGAAAAAACGTTCCTGCAAATGGATAGCGGGCGGATAGAGATTTTAAGAAGCGGGTGCGGGTTAAAATATACGTCATCCGCGCATCTCTACTGGTTACTGCAGTGCGGCTCCATCTAGTGGCACAGATGTGTAATGACAACAGAAAGTCCAGTCCTCCATTATAAAACTAATTCAGTTCTGTGGCTCGTTTTTTAATTTCGTATTTTTGATCCAAGTCTAAACTTGAAATATAAAAAAACAGGCATTTTTTAAAAAAAAAGTTTTTTTGAGTTAGAATAAAAAACAAAAAACGTAACAAAATGTCACTTTTTAATTATTTCTCATTAAAAGTTTCTGCTGTTACCTCAGAAATTACCTGTTTTAATGTTCTGATTGTGCTGAGCCACAATCATTTTGTTGGATTTTGTTTGTAGACTTTTTTTTTTTATTTTTCATAAAGACAGGATGACATTAATGCCCTGGCAGTGGCAATAAGCTTTATTTTATTTTACATTTTTTAAGATGAGATTTACACTAAATATGTGTTACTGACAAGTGCTGATGTTAAAAGTGTTTGAACAACAAATGTTATGGCACTTTAGTTCATATGGCAGCAGAACATTTAAATAAAAGTGACCTTTAAACTACTTTTGAATTCATTATTTGATTTCGCATATACAATGCGATTAATCGTGATTAATCAGGGAAATAATGCGATTAATTGTGATTAAAAATTTTGATCATTGCCCAGCCCTAGTCTCTACACTTCTCTCACTCAAACGTCAGCACCGCAACTTGAACACTCAGCTGTTTGGGCCAAACACCAGAATCAGAAGTCCATCGATCGATTACCCGCCGCTCCCAGGCCGTTGGTAAGACTGAGAGGTGAGCAGCCATGGGCCGCCATCCGAGGCTAATGAGATCATGGAGAGGCGGGCCCGAACATCGATTTCACACCATGAATTAAACACTTATGCTGTCCAGCTCGCAGTTCCACATCGGCGGTGAAATATTGAATTTTAAAAGATCAAGGTTCGGTTGGATATTCGTGTGTGTGTGGGGGGGTGTAACGTAACGTGAAAGTTAATGTAACCCAAGAGGCCACAGACTCCCATTCATTCATCTGGCAGCATAGTAGTTTGATTTGTCCTCTGAATGAACCTCAAAAACACTGAGTCTGTTAGATCTTCTTTTGCCTGTGTGCTCCAGTAGGCACCCTGTCGGGCCCCTCCCCCTAAACTGCTTTCCGCTCGTTCTGCTGTCGATTATCAATTTCTTTCCAAACCAGTCAGGCTTCAACACCAGCCACCAGTCACAGACCGGACGGTCTAAAGGGGGGCGGGACCGGACCCACGCGGTGGACAAGATATGCGGGCCGGGCTCGTCTGCGCACGGGGGATTCCCGTGTCATCCCTGGTCCTGATGTGGGAGGATCCGCTGCCTCCCCTCGCTTCAGTTCAGGAACCAGTTAGCACCCGGGGGTACGCTGTAAAAAGAGACGGAGTTCCTCTTGACTCCGCCTCCCCCTCTGGTCCTGGAACCCGCCTCTTCCGATCGTCTCACTCCCAGCCCTTTGGCGTTGGCGGCACAGGTAACGTAGCGGTAACTGGCACGGTCAACCCATGAATTTTTCACGCTTGTCACTAAGGTTATTATCGTTAATGAAAACGAACGAAATAACGAAAACTAGAATTGAACAACATTTTCGTTAAAGGTGGAGTAGGTGTTGTTTGAAAAACGGTTCCAGCAATCCAACTCAAGTGAGATTTTGAAAATATACACTCCCTCCCTCCTCCCAAAGGCTCCGCCTCCTCCTCTTCAGCTCACCCCTCGAAACCACGCCTTCACATGATTCACGACTGCATGAACCGCAGGGAGGGAGGGAGGGAGGGGTGATATTTGATGGACGTATTAGGCAGCCAATCAAAATAGTGATGATCACTTTTTTGATTGGTCAGAGTTTTTCTCTGATTATACCTTCTAGACTGGACCAAAATGTTTAGTTTTTTTTGCAAACATTTTATTTCAGTGGGTGCAATGGAAATGTGAAAAGGTTTTCAGGCAATATTGTAAAAAGTGTTGCAAAAAAACAACACCCACCCCACCTTTAACTGAAATAAAATAAAAACGAGTTTTTTAAAAATAGATAACTAACTGAAACTGTATTATGTGTTTATAAAACCGAACTAAAATTAACTATAATAATATCAAAAACGTCCTTCGTTTTCATGTTTGTAATTTTTTTTCCTCATAAACGTTTGAAATCTATTAACTTCGCTCCGCCGTACAACAACAACTGCAAAAAAAAAAAAAAAGTGATCAGCAGTGATGGCTGCGGCAGAAGTTGGGAGAAAGCAGCTCAGTCCTATCTGGGATTTCTTTGACTATGACTGTGTTAACGATAAAAATAAGTGCCTTGTTGTAGAAGCAGGTGATACAATGTGTGGAATACTTCTGAAGGAGAAAAAACCCACAAATCTGAAAGTCCATTTGAAAAGCTCACACAAGAAGGCTAACCAAGACTAGCTGGATAAGCTAGCCTAAGCTAGCCCCCTGGAAAGAAGCTACAGCTGCAGGCCAGTCAGCGTTGGGAAAGAACGGGAGAAAACAGCAACTATAATGGACTGTTTCCATGGAGACCAGATAGCTGCTGGTCAGTAAATACGCAGGAACACCACAAGAGGGAAGACGCATTGATAAATATGTTTATTGAGACCAGAATGTAAACACGACTATGTGATTCGATAGCCTTCAAAAAGTTCAGTGCTTCACTCCAACCAAAATTACAACCCTAATTTACAAAATAAAACTAACACTAACACTGAAACTAATAAAAACTAAACCAAAACTAAGTATTTCAAAACAAAAATGAATAAAAACTAGCAAAACTGCTCTAAAAACGAATTAAAACTAACTGAATTTGGAAAAACTAAATTAAATAAGAACTAAAACTAATGGAAAACTATTATAACCCTGCTTGTCACTAGGGTTGTAGTGATACACTAACTCGTGATACGATACGATACACGATATTCAGCTCACGATACGATATATATCGATATTCATCTTACAATACATTTACATCATTTTCCGAAAGATTTTAAAGGGACAAAGTGATTTTAGTGACATCTGGTGAGTGTTCCAATGACTTTGTTTGAATTTATTGAACTGAAAGCATCAATTATATGGCTGACAGGCAGCTTGCAAATGCTGGACAAAATGAATAAAAGATGTGTTGAGAAAAATAGTTTCATTCATTTAAACGGTGCAAATTGTTGCTTGCAAGCTTTTAAAGGTGGGACACGGGGGTTTTAAAAGAAGCTTAGAATATCGATACCCGCGGCTGAAAAATCGATACTCAATACTCGATAAAATATCGATATATATATCGCAGAATCGATAAAATCGTTCAGCTCTACTTGTCACCACTAATGTAGTGACCTTGTACTGGCGCGTTTGATCGCGATGCTTCGGTTATTCTTTAAACACTGCTGTATGGAGCAGCACCTCCCTATACCAGCGTACCTTCCGAGTTTTTATGGGTTAACTTGATTTTTAACAAGATTTGCTCATAAATTAAATTTTTTTTTACTGTAACCATGTCTACCGTACTTTTTGTTGAACGAACCTGAGTGCCTCATGGCTGGTACAGGTACTGTCGGGTAGAGATGGAACGGTTACCGGTATCACGGTAAAGCGTGGTAAAATTTTACCTGATAACGATTACCGTTTATGTTTGACTTCATCTCATTATCCCGGTCGATTACCGGAGATATGTAATATCAGCCTCATTCAAGTCTCATGAGCGACTCGCGATTGTGTCTCACGTGAATTTGTTGCTTGTAACATCGGCACGCGTAATGTGAGCGTGGAGGAAAGTGGTGATAGCACACAGGACATCAAAAAATGACCGGAACGATGTTCTTCTGATGCAGGTAAAGTATTAATTTAGTCCATTAACTGATCCAACAACCATAACGCCGGCAGTTAGCGCCACAGCGGTCAAACAGCTAACCAATAACGGGCAGCTCCCTTTATACCTGACCCTCAGGGTAACAACACAGCGACACCCACAGACAGCCCCCCCGTGCTGCCACATATGCAAATAATGTTTTAAAAAGATCCCTGGAAGCTTCTAGTATGACTGCCCAGTGGATCCTATTGGGTCCTGCGCTGTGATGGAAACAAAACTGCTGGAGGTTGGCCATGTTGTAGTTCCCACGTCCTACACATGACCCCCGACCATAACTGGCCTACATTTACAGTTTACTCCACTGGCCTGTTTGTGCCAGTGAGAGTAACCTTCACATGTATGAAACCTTCAATCACTTCAGTGACAGATGAATCATGTTTCTTCTCCACTTTAACAGGTGATGGTTTTGCCGTGCAGACCTGTGGCCTGCAGCTGGGGGTTAGGGGTTAGGGGTTAGGGTTAGGGGTTACCACAACTCCACTGACGCCCGATGAGACGGGCGCCAGTGACCATCCAGAGACCCAAAAAGTTCACCTGCGGTCACCGTTTCATCATTTCACGTAACTGACTGGTGCTTACCTGTGGTGACGTCAGAGTTTCGTGAGCAGGGAGCAGCCGTCCAATCAGCAGCGAGCATGAGGAGAGAGCAGACAAGGAGAAACCAATGGTTAGCTGAGGGGACAGAAATCTACCGGGCAACAGATGATGGACACACTCAGCTCTGGCATCCCATCAGCTCTGGACTGTTTGTGCTTTAATTATGATAAATTCTGTCTATTTTTGCCTCAGAATTAAGGCCGTCTTGCCCCACATTTTAAAAAAACACACCCTGCATCCAGTTATTCTGAGCATTTTTGTGTCAAGGTTAGCCTTCTCTCCTCCATTACTAAACTCCCCTGACAATATGAGTCCCGCTGAACGTATCGACTGCGGTCTTCCCTTCCATCCCTCTTCCTCCACTTTCTGACAAAGGCAGCTCTCTTCTCCCCATTAATGAGGTGATTAATAAAGCCAGCTCCTCAGTTTTCTCTCTGTTCTCTCGTGGAAGACAGAGGGGGAGGAGAGCGAGACGAGGAAGGCCAGGAAAGCAGGTCAGGCCTCGAGAGGCAGAGGAGGAGGCGCGAAGACGTGAAGGCTCGGGAAGATGTCACCGATACGGTAAAGCAGCTCTAGAAAAGGATGTTTGTGTTCAAAAATGAATTACTGTCTGGCGTTCAGCAGCACGAAGAAATCCTCACGATTCACAAAGACGTCTACAACCGATAACTTCCATCAAGGATCAACATCAACAATGTCTTAACGGAGAACCTGATCCTAACCGAGCATGAGGAGTTCAGTGACGATTACTTTAAATCTCACATGGAGGCTGACGCAGTTTTCAGATACGTCAAAGAGAGATGTCTGTGACGTGTTTTTGGTCTTAGGGGGCGGAGTCAGACACTCCACTGCACCCGCCTCCTCCCAGCGTGAGCGCCTCTTTTTGAAATCCACCCAACAGCTCAACGTGTATGGCAAGCCATTTTAACATAAAATAGTTAGGTTCTACTATCCGGAATTAGCATTATAGATATCAATAATTTAATTTTCACTTGTCGTAATTATATTATGACTAGTAGGAATATAAATTAAAGATATCTATAAATTCATTCTGCCTAGTCAAAAGTACATTTAGAGATATCTGTAATTAATTTTTGTCTAGTCAAAACTGAATTACAGATATCCGTAATGACGTCACTTAACGCACCACTCGACTCGTCACAAATCCTCAATGACAATTACAGATATCTTTAATTCGGTTTTGACTAGTCAGAATGAAAGTTAAAGATATCTCAAACGTAATTGTGACTAGTCAGAATTGTTGAGTAAGATGTTGCTCATGCGAGGCATCCAATTCTTTGCTTATTATTGGCTATCTTTCTATTGGCTATTGGCTCAGTGAACCAAAGTTTCCATTAACCAAAGACTAATTCCTCTCCATTTCTGGCCGTTAGCTCCTGTCGTGCCCGGGCTGCGGCATTAAAAACCCGGTCAAACAAGCCAACTTCAGCCCCCCGTTGCTCGGACATCGTAAGAAACAGTAAAAAGACCTACTAGTATTTCAGCTGGCTAGCTGGAGAAACAGAGTTACAGTAGTAGTCGATGGTTTTAATGGCTTTGATTCGGTACCGAGCCCCGCCTCAATTTTTCACTTTTCTTTTCCCGCTCACTTTTCACAGATATCCGCAATGTCATTTCGTCTAGTCGAAACTCCAATACAAGATATCTGCAATTACATTCTGACTAGCAAGAATCAGGTTTAAAGATGTCCTGAATATGAGATATCTCTATTAAAGGTTCTTCTTGAGATATCTACAATCCGATGATAGATATCTACATATGAATTATGACTATCCATAATTCCAGTTAGAGATATCAACCACTTAATTTTGACTAGTCGTAATTCCAATTCAAGATATCAACAATGTTATTCTGGCTAAGTAAAGTTCAATTTAAGATATCTTGATATACAAAAGCAGATATCTTGAATTAACAGTATCTGGAGATATCTGGAATTGGAATTGTGACTAGTCAAAATTATGTTGTGGATATCTTTAAATGGAATTACGGATAGTCATAAATCAGTTGCAGATATCTGCATTGTGAGTTATGGATATCTGTTAATGGATTACGACTATCTGTAATATCAAACCCCAAACACATGAATGGGGAAAGTGATGTCATTTGTCCTAGTAAGAAAGATGTTGTGAATATCTGAAATTACAATTGTGGATTGGAGAAATTACTTTGTGGATTTCTGAAATGTTATTTTTGGATAGGAAGAATTGAATTATGGATATCTCCAATTTTATGTTAAAACTGCTTGCCATACAACGTGAAGTTGAACAGAGATAAAGACGGCGATCACAGATAATTCTCCTCTGCTCCGACATCACTGAATGTCGAGTTTTCAAACGTAAGCAGTTTCAAAGTGACGGGGCCACGCTGGTCATCAAAGTTTACAACAAAAACGACTTTCATGTTCTGTTCGTTCACTGTCAGCGCATACTGACGTCATACGTCCACATCAGTTACACAAGAGGGCTCATCATCGTCTGTACGCATCATTCCTGACGTCATTTTATAATCTTTTACCGCTGTAGTTCAGAGGAGTTCTGAGAGGCAGCAGAAGGTCAAAGTTGAGAAAAATGAGAAAGAGCATCAAAGAAATTTTGGAATAATAATGGTGGATAAATGGAAGAAATATGGAGAGAAAGTAGAAGAGAGGAAAGAAAAAAAAAGGAAAAATGAAAAAAGAAAATGTGCTGATGGTCCTCTGTGACACCAGCTGTCGGGGAAACGTAAAGAGCTGATCAAAGGTGGAAGGAAAGCCGTCTGCTAAGATAAAAATGTGCAGAGCTCCATGTTTCTCCACGTCTCTGTTCCCGCTCTGAAAGCAGCGTCTCATCTTCGGGCTCCTGATCTCGACGCCGTCAGCCGGCTGCCAAACATCGGCGTCGCTGCACGCTGCTTAAGAGGAGAAACCGAAAATGATGAAATCGCAGAGACGATAGCGAGAGAAGCAGTAACACCCCGCTGTGGACGAGTTAGTCCCCCGCAGAGAGAGATATGAGCAGGCGGAGGTGGACGCCGAAGCGCGCCCTCGCACCAGACACGCATGCTATAAAACATCCAACGTCACGGAGGCCGAGCCACGATCTGAGCCTGTTTATCTGCACCTGTTCAAATCGGGGAAGATGGAGGACCGAGGGCTCTACCTTCACTGGGAGGACCGAGGAGTCTACCTCCACCAGGAGGACCGAGGGCTCTACCTTCACCAGGAGGACCGAGGGCTCTACCTTCACCAGGAGGACCGAGGGCTCTACCTTCACCAGGAGGACCGAGGGCTCTACCTTCACCAGGAGGACCGAGGGCTCTACCTTCACCAGGAGGACCGAGGGCTCTACCTTCACCAGGAGGACCGAGGCTCTACCTTCACCGGGAGGACCCAGGGCTCTACCTTCACCGGGAGGACCGATGGCTCTACCTTCACCAGAAGGACCGAGGGCTCTACCTTCACAAGGAGGACCGAGGGCTCTACCTTCACCAGGAGGACCGAGGGCTCCACCTTCACCAGGAGGACCGAGGACTTTACTTTCACCAGGAGGACCGAGGGCTCTACCTTCACCGGGAGGACCGAGGGCTCTACCTTCACCAGGAGGACCGAGGAGTCTACCTCCACCAGGAGGACCGAGGGCTCTACCTTCACCGGGAGGACCGAGGGCTCTACCTTCAGAAAGGCCGAGGGCTCTACCTTCACCGGGAGGACCGAGGGCTCTACCTTCACCGGGAGGACCCAGGGCTCTACCTTCACCGGGAGGACCGAGGCTCTACCTTCACCAGAAGGACCGAGGGCTCTACCTTCACAAGGAGGACCGAGGGCTCTACCTTCACCAGGAGGACCGAGGGCTCGACCTTCACCAGGAGGACAGAGGGCTCTACCTCCACCAGGAGGACCGAGGGCTCTACCTCTACCAGGAGGACCGAGGGCTCTACCTCTACCAGGAGGGCCGAGGGCTCTACCTCCACCAGGAGGACCGAGGGCTCTACCTCCACCAGGCGGACCGAGAGCTCTACCTCCACCAGGAGGACCGAGTGCTATACCTTCACAAGGAGGGCCGAGGGCTCTACCTCTACCAGGAGGACCGAGGGCTCTACCTTCACAAGGAGGACCGGGGGCTCTACCTTCACCAGGAGACCACAGCCCCAACGGGATGATCACTCTCCTGTCAAACTGCTGTGTAGATTCATCTGCGATACAAAAACGTCTCAAAGGGGGATAATTTATAACCTTTCCAGGTTTGAGCCATTTTCAAATGTCAGTGGAAGCGTTATCGGAAAATATAACCCCGAACACAACATACTGTTTTACAGAAAAACGTCCACCAAGGCTCATATTTCATTGCATGTAACACCTTTGCTGCCCTCCAATGCATCCTCCTTATCTTTATTTCGCTGGCATGTAGATATGAGTGTGTTTGTGAAAGCAAAGCAAATATTTCTCTGTAGACCATCGTTCCTGCAGATACAGATGCGCCAGGCTGAAAGGAGGTGATGATTCAGCTGTGAATACGGGTTTTTGGGATCCGTTTGGTCACTCTGAAAGCCAGGACAAGAAGTTATACGACCCCACCTCTCAGCTTCCTGTTTTGAGTCGACAGAGAGCCTGAAACGTTGCTAGCGTGGGAAATACGATGGTGTTTCACGCTAGAACGCTCATTATCCAGGATAAATGTTGCGGCCAGCATCAGTGAGCACCGTCGGGTGGAAGGACACGAGGACGTTACTTAGTCAAAGAAGGAAAATCCTCGGCGCTGTGAAGCAGCGTCTCTGCACCGCGGACGCTCCGCTGCCGTCCATGTTTTTTTTCCGCTGAGAGCTCACCTGTGGCACCTGTGTGACGCCTGCAGCTCACGTCTCCAGCTCAACTGATGCCAGGCTTTAAACTCAACTCCCCCGTTTCATTCACGCTAATCTCAACTGCGCCTTTCTCTCCGGTACGTGACCGACTTCCAAAAAGTCTGTTGAATCATTTGAATTCTTTATTTTTCATCTTATTTGCTCTGAATTTATCCTCCAGCAGATATCACTTTCCTCTGAGGATGAACAGAGTAGAACCGCCCAAGTTTAAGGTCAAGATATCACAGTGATGTTGGTGTTTATGTTTTTATTTGACATGTTGAAATGAGATGAAAAGAGGAATCTAGTCTGATAGAATAAAAAATGAAGGAAGGATCAAAGAAATAATAAAATAAAACTACCAGTGGAGGTCAGTATTAAATCTCATCTTGACAAAATGGACCGAATGATTTCATTTTCATTTCCTTTTGTCCATTTTCTGCTCCAGATGATGAGAACTGAGAGCGACAGTCTACTTTCATGATCTCCAACGTGACCTTCTGACCTCTTATCGCTCCACAAAAACACACAGGTTTTCCTGTAAAAAGTAGATTCCTTTCTTTTGTGCAGCAGACAGATGGAAATAACCAACTTCAAAAGCGTCTTTTGATTTATTTTACAACCTTTTAGGAGTTTATAAACCCTCAGATTGCAAATTAAATGAGACTTTGACATCTTGAAGAACAAAGTTTTAACAACTGCACTGACAGAAGTGAGTTTTTCCTCATGAAAGTCTAAGTTTTAGCATCGTTGCGTCGTGTTTCTGCCTTGTCTTTTCCAGATTTCTTGTTCATAAACCGGCTGATGCGTTTTAATCACAGATGATGCGGAGATATGCGTGTACTTTTTTTAAGATCACGTCTCTGCGGCCAGCCTGAGCGCTCCTCATATTGCATTTCACATCCACGTCTTTAGCGGAGGACAGCAACGTATAGCGGCGCTCTCCAAAGTCTTCGTGACAGCTCTCAGGCCAGTTTAATGGTCACGAGTCCAACTCTCAACCGACGTGCCATTAAAAGGGAATCTTGTCAGGATGAGAAGGGCAAAAACTTCTAGCTTCTCGGTTTAATGAGTTTGGTTTTACGTAACACGCAGGATTGAGGGGGAAGCAGCCACATGCAGTAATTAAGCCACTGGAGGAAGCCGCTGAACGAGGGGACAGATCCAGATCTGAGTGGGATGAGAAGAAGAAGAAAAAAACGACGGAAAGAGAGCTGCAAGTCCTTGTTCATCCACATGACGAAAGGAGAAGAAAGGAGAGGAGGACGACAGGCATCAGCCGCACTTTCCTGACAACACAAAGAGGCACAGCCAAACTCCCATGATGCAACAGCCTACAAACTGATGAGAGTAAAAACTGCTCGTCTTTTGTAATTTCATTCTGGGAGGGGCGGGGTTTCTTGGGGAGCACTGGAGGTAGCGTGAGGGAGATGTTAGCTCACTCAGTTTCATGGATGTCTTATTTTAAATCTCAATGCACCATGCAGAAATTACCTACCCTGCCTTTAAGATGCAGCATCCAGGGGAGTGAGTGTTGCCATCTTCACCACCCTGGGAGCGTTTAAAAAAGACCTGTCCACCGTGGAACTCCAACTCTCAATGTATGATTCCAGGAAGAACAAGTCTGAACCTCCGGGTAAACTCCTAACCTCACAATGTATAATTCAAGAAAGAACAAGACTAAACCTTCGAGTAAACTCGTAACCTCACAATGTATAATTCAAGAAAGAACAAGACTAAACCTTGGAGTAAACTCGTAACCTCACAATGTATAATTCAAGAAAGAACAAGACTAAACCTTCGAGTAAACTCGTAACCTCTCAATGTATAATTCCAGAAAGAACAAGTCTGAACCTCCAGGTAAACTTGTTACCTCTCGGGATTCCAGCTGAGCAGGAGGTGCTTGAACAGCTGACTGTGTGGCTCGAAGCCGCACTGAAGATGTGTACCTGAAACATGCAGGAGGAGGATTACTACTATAAAGATAATAGTTTTTAATAAACAGTCTTCAATACGAGGCCAATTTTGCAGCAGTGGGAAATTATGTGATTAAGTTTTTTATTTTTTTAAACTCACACCTACATGGAGATAAAACCCTTCACAGGTTCAAGTCCGCTTTAGGGCAGATTTAATATTTAACCTGTTAAATTGAGCCATTGAAGCGGGACGACAGAACTGATTCTGCTCCTCGGCGTGAAGCCACTTTGAATTCAACAGGACTAATAAGTTTATGATTTCCAACACCGAGTCTGTCCGACGCCCCCCCGGTGATGTTCATTTACCAAACTGAAACCTGTTATTCCTCCGAACGCTTGAATACTTGTTTTCATTTGTGCTTCCATGTGAATCTCTTGAAAAATGACTCAGGGTGTAATTGTTTTCAGCCACCACACTGACAGCCAATTACGTTTCATTTACCACCGATACCGATCCTGCACTCCAGCAACACCAGCAATAAAACTAATTTATGTCTTCCATCTGCATCTTCTGTCTCGTCGAAGACGACGCTGGGCGAGGAGGAAATAGAGGCTGGAAAACAGAGACTGGGGGTTCCTTTCTGGAAATGTAACTATTAATTTAAAATTAGAGGACTTCAGAGGTTCCCGCCTGAGCACAGACTTCCTGGACCTGGAACTAATTCAAAGAACGCAGCTTATTTGTGCATCTTAAATATATCTTAAAGTGTAAATCTTACAAACATGGATACCAGTCCTTACGAGTCTGGGAACTAAGGAGATCAGCTGCTGAGGTTTTCTCAGAGGAACATCCCTGAAAAGACCGTCTACATTAGGGCTGTAGCGATACACTAATCTTGCGATACGATACGATACACAATATTCGATACCATATATATTGATATTCATCTTATAATACATTTACATCATTTTCCGAAAGATTTTAAAGGGACAAAGTGATTTTGGTGACATCTTGTGAGTGTTCCAATGACTTTGTTTGAATTAATTGAACTGAAAGCATCAATTACACATCATATGGCTGACAGGCAGCTTGCAAATGCTGGACAAAATGAATAAAAGATGTGTTGAGAAAAATAGTTTCATTTATTTAAACAGTGCAAGTTGTAAGTTGTTGCTTGCAAGCTTTTAAAGGTGGGACACGGGGGTTTGAAAGAAGCTTAGAATATCGATACCCGCGGCTGAAAGATCGATACTGTCACGGGAAATAAAATATCGGTATATATCATAGAATCGATAAAATCGCTCAGCTCTAGTCTACATGCCCTCAAGCACTAATTTTCCTTTCCAGATGTGCAAGCTGCCCCTTTCAACAGACCTTAACGGACCCCCCCATCAGAGATGAGCTCTGATAACAGGCGCCTGATGGTTCCTCGAACTTCTTTCGTCCAACACGATGTCCAGAGGACAGTTCTCTGTGGACATCATCTTCATGCTGACTTCCATGGTTCTAAAATGTTTTAATACGGTTTTAATTTGTCTGAGCAGCTTCAGAGGTGTGATGATCAGAGACGGCGGTCGCTGCAAAAGGAACAAACGAGCAGCTTCACGCTGCCTCGCGGTCAAACGAGCAGCTGTCGCTTGGCGAAAGACGTCGAGACCAAACAAAGCGCCGTGAACCGCGATGGGCGGCTAACGATGAAAGACGTGGCGAGCGCACAAAATCTAATTTAGAAACACTGAGTGGCTGCTCGGCCATACTGATGGTATCTGTCCAAAAACTAGAAAGCGCAAAGCAAACGCCATGAAATTCCCAATCAGACTGAAACCCACAAACACATGGTGCCTGCCGCTTCAATTTCAACTCAAATTGGGTTCTCGACCTTAAAAACATCGCCCTGGGATTTAGTTTCAAGTCTCCATTTCTTTCTGTGTCACTGTTCAGGCTGAAAGAAAAAAAAAAAGCCCCATCTGTCACATCTGTCGCAGCACCGAAACAAACCGGCTGCATTTTGTCCTGACAGCCGAACCGTCCAAACCAAATGTCACGGGAGCGTCAGAACGTTGGCGCCCAGAGTTCCAGAAAGCTCCGACGATCCAATCAAAGAGGCAGGAACGTTCGTGTCACGAAGGAGCCAATCAGGAGAGGCGTCACTAGCACGTATTTAATATGAATCCGTCCTTTCAGTGTTGAAACAGTCAGGCCTCATCTTCCTCTCTGACTGCAGCCTCATCTTCCTCTCTGACTGCAGCCTCATCTTCCTCTCTGCCTGCAGCCTCATCTTCCTCTCTGACTGCAGCCTCATCTTCCTCTCTGCCTGCAGCCTCATCTTCCTCTCTGACTGCAGCCTCATCTTCCTCTCTGCCTGCAGCCTCATCTTCCTCACTGACTGCAGCCTCATCTTTCTCACTGACTGCAGCCTCATCTTCCTCTCTGACTGCAGCCTCATCTTCCTCACTGACTGCAGCCTCATCTTCCTCTCTGCCTGCAGCCTCATCTTCCTCACTGACTGCAGCCTCATCTTTCTCACTGACTGCAGCCTCATCTTTCTCACTGACTGCAGCCTCATCTTCCTCACTGACTGCAGCCTCATCTTCCTCACTGACTACAGCCTCATCTTCCTCTCTGACTGCAACCTCATCTTCCTCTCTGATTGCAGCCTCATCTTCCTCTCTCTTTTACGCCGGCTCTCATGTATAACTACAGTTCCTGTGCAAATTAATTTCTGGCGCAGCACCGACCTGACTGGACCGGCCCGTTGGGGCGCAGCTGCAAATGAGCTTTTCCCAGGAAGGCGAGGAGTCGGTAACGCAGCCGTGATGCGCCAACGACCTCCAGCTCCCTGAACGACAGGCGAAGGCCTGCAGGTCAAACTTTTATTCTGCTCTCTGTCATTTATTCTTTTCTCCTTTTTTTCTTCTGTTGCTTTGGGAAGAAATGTTTTCAGTAGGGATGCACGATAATTATCGACCCGATAACTATCGGCTGATAACAATAATAATTATGATGTCATCCCGATAAGTCCGTTATCACGACGAACAGCCCCGATAACATATATATTTGTCAACACAGCAGTGTCTCGCTCCCTCTGAACCTTGAATGACCGGCAGTGAATGTTATGTTCAAGTGACTTGAATGCAGCATTGCAGCACAGTGCGCTGATAAAAAAAAAAAAAAAAAAAAACATGGCGGTGATTGTGTGCAACTTCGTTAAAGTTTCAGAAGAAGATAGTTCGCTGGTTATTTGTGACAAAAGCTCCAAGCGAAGGAGGGAAAAATAGCACAAGCTTTAATACGTCAAACCTGACCAGCAACCTGAAACATAACCATCACTTCCATGGAGTTTTGAAATCGTGCTAACTTGAGCTAACGTGAGCTAATGTGAGCAAGCCAGCACCAAGTCTCCCCTCCCCTCCCTCTCCTCTCCTCGCTATCATCTCTCTCATCTAAAGCTTCCATGAGATTAAAAAAAAACACAAAAACTACTAAACCTCATTTACTTTAATTTAAGGCGTTCATTTGAACGGAACCACAAGCCAAAATCCTTTAAACGTGAATTTCTGTAACTATGGAGTGCACTTTTTAAAATTCATTTACACAGACAAGTCTAACTTGTGTCAGTACATTATGCACTGCATTATTTTTCAGTTTGTAATTCTGATTCATGTATTTCCATCAGTTCAAGGAGCCTTTATTTTTTATATCAGTCAGTAATGAACCTTATTTAAGTTGATGTGAGATATCAAATAGGTTTGTTTGATAGCTTTATGAAAATGTTTGAGAGGCTTGCCAATAGGTTTTCACTGAAAAAAATAAATATCTGTTCATTTAAAGAGTCAAAACTGTTTTTGGTTTTGTTCATAGTATTAATGTAATGATCTTAGCTATATGTGTGTGTTATCGGTTATCGGTATCAGTTTTAAAAAACTGTTATCGTGCATCCCTAGTTTTCAGTGTTCTCCATGCAAAACCTGCAACCCCCCCCCCCCCTTTTTTTTTCTTTTGTGACCTTTATTGAAAGAAGCTCGATAGGAAATGAGTGCAGGGGAGGGGGAGGGGGGAGGGGAGGGGGCACGCAGCTAAAGGTCAGAGGCTGGGATCCCAACGTACATGAAGACCTCCACACATGAGATGCCTGCTCAGCCAAACGAGCTTAATAACTACCAGCCGACAGGACGTGGATCACGGGAGCGTGCACGGACGCTTTCATTGCTACCAGTAATAAAACCATCTCAGCGCTGGGAGGTTTCCAATTTCCTCCCAGTAAACTGGAACATGCTCAGGCTCAGCAGCGCCGAGTTTCACTTTCCTGACTCGGCATCCTGCTGTTGTGACCCAAATATGAGCCTGGCGCCCGTCTGCCGAGCTGCTGCTCTCCGATTGGCTGGAGAACGACATGTGAGGGGACAGTGGTGGTGGTGGGGTCATCTTGAGGAAATGGGGAAAGTCACACTCAGTGCATTTACATGGGAAGTTTAATTCCTCTTTAATTCAGAATTAAAATTAAATACGATTTAAAATGATTAAAAATTACCATGTAAACACCTAATTCCGAATGAAAATGTCCATTCTGAATTAAACTTAATTCTGAAGTAAGTGGCTGGTTTATTCTGATTTTAAATCTGAATAGAATAATTCCACGGTCATGTATACACTCATTCCACTTTAAATTAATTCTGGTCTTTCTGCGCATGCTAGTTCCTACGACTGAGTATTAGTACCACACTAAGAAAAAAAAAATTGTTGGCAATGATTTTTTTTCATTCCTCACTTATGAGAATAAAGTCAAAATGTCGAAAATAAAGTCGAAATGTTGAGAATAAAGTTGAAATGTCGAGAATAAAGTTGAAATGTTGAGAATAAAGTCAAAATGTCGAGAATAAAGTTGAAATGTTGAGAATAAAGTCAAAATGTCGAGAATAAAGATGAAATGTTGAGAATAAAGTCGAAATGTTGAGAATAAAGTCAAAATGTTTAGAATAAAGTCAAAATGTCGAGAATAAAGTCGAAATGTCAAGAATAAAGACGAAATGTTGAGAATAAAGTCAAAATGTCGAGAATAAAGATGAAATGTTGAGAATAAAGTCAAAATATCGAGAATAAAGTCGAAATGTTGAGAATAAAGTCAAAATGTCGAGAATAAAGACGAAATGTTGAGAATAAAGTCAAAATGTCGAGAATAAAGTCGAAATGTTGAGAATAAAGTTGAATTGTCGAGAATAAAGTCAAAATGTCCAGAATAAAGTCAAAATGTCGAGAATAAAGTCGAAATGTTGAGAATAAAGTCGAATTGTCGAGAATAAAGTCAAAATGTCCAGAATAAAGTCAAAATGTCCAGAATAAAGCCTAAATGTCGAGAATAAAGTTGAAATACAGTTTCCAAGTGTAGTTTCTTTTTCTGAATAGGCGCAATTTCTGACACAATCTCTTCAAAGTAGGAATACTTATTATAATACTGAGTCTATGTGATAAAAGCACATAGACTCAGACATTATGTTGGTAGAGTAAAGCTGGTTTGAATAAATCTTTAAGATAACTTTATTGTGAAAACTGCATTTCGACCTTATTCTCAACAATTCGACTTTATTCTCGTAAGTGAGGAATAAAAAAAAGAATTGCCCACAATTTTTTTTTCTCAGTGTAGCCCTAATACTCCGTCGTACGTTCCCTTGGCCGATGTCACGATGACGCTTATATTCTGCGCTGGGCTTGTTTACGAAACAAAGTTTCAAGATGGCAGAAAGCAGTAAACGGTGGTCAAGAGCAGAGACGATTTATTTAATAAATAGCTCGGAGGAACTGGAAATAATGAATTAAATAATGTAGTCCTCCATGTTATTGCTGATCAAGTAAGTTTGTTTTCTTCCGGTAGACGTAAATACGTAAAGACGTAAAGACGTCCGCCCCCCATCAAATCAGAACCCTTCCCAACCCCCAGACCTTAAGCGGAATTGGATAAAGCCGATCAAACGTGTTTTCCATGTAAACTTCAATTCGGAATTACTATTTCCATGTAAACTCGAAGGTAAATAGTTTAATTCTGAATTATTTAATTCTGAATAATTAATTTCGAATTAAAAAACATCATGTAACCGTTGCCACTAAAACATGCGCCGGCAGACTCAAACATATGTGAACGATGGTTTGCTGCGCGAGAACCAGAACCAGTGAAACGCAGCAAAGCCACGGCTCAGACGCTTTTAAACTCTGCTGCATCAATGAAAGATATGAAATTAGAGATCTGCCTGAATCTAAAGCAGCTCAGCTTAAAATATAAATAAAAAAACTATAAAAGCAGCTCCTTCTAGCCAAACGGCTCATCTTTTCAGCCTGAGCTCTCCCAACAAAAAGCTTAAGAAATCTGTCCGTCACAGTCGCTCAGCCGTCACAGGTTCCCCTTCTTACCAAACGTGCAGCAAACCCTGACGGGAAGCCTCATGCTCTTTAAGATCCGGATCACCGAGAGGTTTCAAGCACACGGAGACGACGAAAACAGTATTTCAGAATCTCAGATCTGGAGTCGCACTGAAAACTGAGGTCCGGTAGTTTTGTTTCGACGTCCTACGACATCAGAAACAGGCGCCGTTTAGTGGTTGCTGACTTGAATTGATATTTGCAGTAATCTCCCACATGTTACACATAAAAAGAAATAGAAAAGGCTGAAAGAACGACTAGCAAACGAGGGAACGGAGGAATTTACGTTACACCTTGAATGCAGCATTGCGGAACAGTGCGCTGAAAAAAAAAACATTGTTTTGAAAACGCGCTCACGTGAGCTAACATGAGCTAACGTCAGCAAGACAGCAACAGTCTCCCCTCCCCTCTCCTCTCCTCTCTCATCTAAAGCTTCCATGATATTAAAAAAAAAAAAAAAAAAACTACTGAACCTCATTTACTTTAATTAAAGGCATTCATTTGAATGGAACCACAAGCAAAAACCCTTTAAACATAATTTCTTTGTTACTATGGAGTGCACTTTTTCAGTTTATTTACACAGACAAGTCTAACTTGTGTCAGTACATTATGAACTGTGCATTATTTTTATTGACATTGAGGAATGAATTTTTTCAGTTTGTAATTCTGATGCATGTATTTCCATCAGTTCAAGGAGCCTTTATTTATTTTTTATATATCAGTCAGTAATGAACCTTATTTAAGTTGATGTGAGATATCAAATAGGTTTGTTTGACAGCTTTATGAAAATGTTTGAGAGGCTTGACAATAGTTTTTCATTGGAAAAAATAAATATCTGTTCATTTAAAGAGTCAAAACTGTTTTTGGTTTTGTTCATAGTATTGATGTAATGATCTTAGGTATATGTGTGTGTTATCGATTATCGGTATCGGTTTTAAAAAACTGTTATCGTGCATCCCTACTTTTGGCAAATGCACAGCACACAGAGAGGACCAACCAACAATGGGGGACAAAAAGGAGTCACGGAGCTGGTTTTCACCTGGCGAGTCCAACATCTTAATCCAAATGCAAACTGAGTGCAGGTCCTTGACGTCCAGCCGGTTGCCTCAGCTCACCTCGCCACGGACCCCCGCCTCACAGAGATGCTGAGAGCGCGTCGATGCCCCGCGGCTCCCTGAGGCCGAGGACGTGCTGAGTCCAACATCTGCTCGGAGTCCAGCTGTCGGCCTCCTTCCTGCGTTCGTGTGTGTAAAACACACGTTCGCAGCTTGGCGCCGTGTTCGGTCGAAGCCCCAACGCTTCACACAGGAACACCGATAAACTGATGTGCATCCGTACGTAAATGGGGGCCCCTGGAGGTGACCGGCCCCCACTCTGACGTACAGCTCGCCTCCACGTCTGAGGCATCACCACCTGACTGTATCGCAGCATTCGGGGGTAAATGAGACGACGAGTGAACGGCGAGCCTCCGTGATCTGTGTGCTGGGTGTAAACCTGAGCGTCATTAATGAGCCACACGGGGTCCGCCGCTGGATCTGGCTGCACCTGAAGCTGGTGCTCATTAAGTTCAGGCTGGTGACTGTTCATGAAGAACATCAGGAAGATGCTCCGTGTTCTTCTGGAGCCTCTCAGCAGCACGTGAAGCGACTACGACTCTGACTTCTTATTCTGTTATTTTCTCTTCAGTCACTGTGGTCAGGATTTAAGAAACAACAGGACCTCTATATACCACATGTGTCAAACACAAGGCCCGCGGGCCAAATGTGGCCCGTCACGTCATTTTATGTGGCCCTCGAGAGCTTGGGCATTATTGGCTTAAATTTTAAACCAATATTTTAAGACTTAAAATAAGCTTAACCCACTTTAAAGCACAAATAGACAAAAAACTACATATCCCATCACGCACTTCGTCGTTACCCACAATGATAACGTAGCTATGACCAAGACAATTTTTCAGAACTGATGGATAAGAAAAACCTCTACAAACTAACCCCAATATGTCCAAGAAGAGAAAAATTGATGCACAAAAGTATAACTTTGTGTAATGTGTGTCAGTCGTGAAAGAGTTTAATCTACGTCTGCATTTTGACAGCAAACACGGAGCTAAATATGCTAAATTTAGCCTGTTAGAAAAACAAAGAACCGCTTCCGCTTCTGAAACCAAGGTAATGGATACTCTTACAACCACAAACTCTGAGGTTAATATAATAATGACCTAAATGTTTGAAACTTGAATACATAATAAATACAGAAACTGTTTTTTAACATTATAATAAGGTGTAGTTTAATTTATTTTGATTTATATTGCATTTTGTTACATTCATGTTGTCAATCTGGCCCTTTGAGGGAAACCATGATGCTGATGTGGCCCTCAGTGAAAATGAGTCTGACACTCCTGGTCTACAACCAAGACAACTGAACACTGATCCTGAAAAAATGACAAGAGTGAACCATAAAGACTGAGAGACACAAATATGAGACCAGAAAGGAAAATCTCTACTGCAGAATTTAAAATGAAGATGATAAAATCTGCAGCTGAAAACAGTAATGGAGCAGCAGAGAGTTTGGAGATGAGAAACTAGTCAGAGACTGAAAAAAAGCAGAGGAACCTCTGACAGCTATGAACCAATCAGAGAAGGAGAAGCACGGACTGAAAGATGAACAGAGATGGAGGAACGAGTCCACAGATGGAGGAACGAGTCCACAGATGGAGGAACGAGTCCACAGATGGAGGAATGGGTCCACAGATGGAGGAACGAGTCCACAGATGATGGAGGGACGAGTCCACAGATGGAGGAACGAGTCTACAGACGATGGAGGAACGAGTGCACAGATGAAGGAACGAGTCCACAGATGATGGAGGAACGAGTGCACAGATGGAGGAACGAGTCCACAGATGATGGAGGAACGAGTGCACAGATGATGGAGGAACGAGTCCACAGATGGAGGAACGAGTCCACAGATGGAGGAACGAGTCCACAGATGATGGAGGAACGAGTCCACAGATGGAGGAACGAGTCTACAGACGATGGAGGAATGAGTGCACAGATGAAGGAACGAGTCCACAGATGATGGAGGAACGAGTCCACAGATGATGGAGGAACGAGTGCACAGATGATGGAGGAACGAGTGCACAGATGATGGAGGAACGAGTGCACAGCTGGAGGAATGAGTCCACAGATGGAGGAACGAGTGCACAGATGATGGAGGAACGAGTCCACAGATGGAGGAACGAGTCCACAGACGGAGGAACGAGAGGAAGGAGGAGGAACGAGTCCACAGCTGGAGGAAGGAGTCCACAGATGGAGGAACGAGTGCACAGATGATGGAGGAACGAGTCCACAGATGGAGGAACGAGTCCACAGACGGAGGAATGAGTGCACAGCTGGAGGAACGAGTCCACAGATGGAGGAACGAGTGCACAGATGATGGAGGAACGAGTCCACAGATGGAGGAACGAGTCCACAGACGGAGGAACGAGTCCACAGCTGGAGGAAGGAGTCCACAGCTGGAGGAACGAGTCCACAGATGGAGGAACGAGTGCACAGCTGGAGGAACGAGTCCTCAGACAGAGGAACGAGTCCACAGATGGAGGAACGAGTCCACAGATGATGGAGGAACGAGTGCACAGCTGGAGGAACGAGTCCACAGATGGAGGAACGAGTCCACAGATGGAGGAACGAGTCCACAGATGGAGGAACGAGTGCACAGATGGAGGAACGAGTCCACAGATGGAGGAACGAGTGCACAGCTGGAGGAATGAGTCCACAGATGGAGGAACGAGTGCACAGATGATGGAGGAACGAGTGCACAGCTGGAGGAACGAGTCCACAGATGGAGGAACGAGTGCACAGCTGGAGGAACGAGTCCACAGACGGAGGAACGAGTCCACAGATGGAGGAACGAGTCCACAGATGGAGGAACGAGTGCACAGCTGGAGGAATGAGTCCACAGATGGAGGAACGAGTGCACAGATGATGGAGGAACGAGTCCACAGATGGAGGAACGAGTCCACAGACGGAGGAACGAGTCCACAGCTGGAGGAAGGAGTCCACAGATGGAGGAACGAGTCCACAGATGATGGAGGAACGAGTGCACAGCTGGAGGAACGAGTCCACAGATGGAGGAACGAGTGCACAGCTGGAGGAACGAGTCCTCAGACAGAGGAACGAGTCCACAGACAGAGGAACGAGTCCACAGATAGAGGAACGAGTCCACAGATGGAGGAACGAGTCCACAGATAGAGGAACGAGTCCACAGATGGAGGAATGAGTCCACAGATGGAGGAACGAGTGCACAGATAGAGGAACGAGTCCATAGATGGAGGAACGAGTCCACAGAGGGGCTCATCAACGGTGCTTTTATCATCTGCTCTTATTGACCCATGGGGACATATTTTTCCTTCTTCACAAGGTATTTTTTGATAGATGCGACAAAAACCAAAATATGGTCAGAGAAATCAGAGTAAGTCCTGAACAGTGTCGTAAAAGCGACTTAACCTCCACAGCCCCAACAGCATCTGCAGATGTAAACCAGCCGGTAATTATGATGATTTTATCGCAGTAACAGCCTGGAGTGGATCACTGCGCTGACGTTAACAGAACATGTGTGCTGAGCGTTTGAACGCAGTAAGACATGAATTCATGACGTTGACCACACGAGAGCCAACTGGACAGCACTGACCTTTGGAGCGAACAGAGACTCTGAAATGAAACCTCCATCCCTGCTGTGGAGGAAGATGCAGGACGGCTTCGTTTTTTTAATATCGAAATCCAGCGTTGTAGAACAGATCCAAGATGGAAGCAGAAGAGTCTCAGGAAAGCTGCGTGAGGAACACTTGAAGCCTGGATTAGAATATTTTAGAGTTTTTTCTTCTTTAAAAATATTTTTAATTTGAATGAAGCACCACTGTGAGAGCACTCAGTCAGGACTGCAACCAGCTCACTGCCTCTCGGCCTCCATAACCGAGTCTCTCTTTGCTTATTTTGTTTGTTTTCTTTTTCTTTTTTTAGAGGTAGAATTTCTGAGTGCATTAAGGAATCAACAAAGGAAATAAAAAAAAACAACCATGCACACATTCACACACACATTAAGCTGTATATAAAAGCCCAGAGCAGCTCTGCTCTGGCGCACATAGGCTCGGCAGCTCGCCGTTTCTGTCAGCCTCCGACGCCGCCGGCTGCAGAGGTGATTCCTCTTCTGCCTCCATCACGTCTTCAGAGACACTCAACTATTTTTAGCTTCCCATTTCATACGGACCCCCGCCCTCCTGACAAATCACCCTTTCAGGCGTCTCTCCAGCATCATCCCCCACTGCCGTCACATTCCTCAACACCTCTTTTCTTTGCTCTCCTTTCATGAGACGTCACGAACGGCGGTTTTGACGGCTTTGATGCCATTGAGTATCGAAAAACTCTGCGTCATTCGACGCCATCTCTCCCGCTTCCAGTAAACCCTTCCAGCGAAGGGTTGGGGGTAGAGGTCTTCACGGGTCCCACTTTCATGGACCCGAACCCATGAAAATTCGACCCGAAACTGACCCGACCCGAGCTATTATCGTAAGTTCTGGAGTCGGAACCGGAATGGACCCGCAATATTTGGACCCAGAACTGACCCGACCCGAGTCTTTAGTTTTCCGACCCAGAACCAAACTGAGTTACCCGAATAGAACCGAGACAATCCAGCCCATAGTTGCTCATGTTAAAAGTTGTCTAGCGTTGAATAAAACTTGATTTTCTTACCTAAAGTTGTCTTCTTCTACCCGGTTCAGTTGCTACATAGGCTACGTGATGTAAACAACAATAAATCCACGTCGTTATTTTCTTTGTGGATACAGATGCTATTGGTAGCAGCTGCTAACGCTAATAGCCTACACCGGTCAGGACATGTCATGAATATGTTCTCTCATCCAACGTTGTCATGTTTGGCGATCAGTTGTGCTTTACAGCTGCCGGGCAAACCGCTAATAACACGCTACGGCAACACGATTGTTTCATGACAAATACGCCACGTTAATGAATAATTAATTAAACTGCCCCGAGTCCTGACATTAGCTGCCACCGCCAATATCTTTACCTCTCTCGAGGAAACGCGGACCCAGCCTGTCAGAGAGCACCGACCGGACCCGAGACTAACTGTACTGATTCCGACCCGAACCCGGAGTCACGTCTTTTGATTCGGGTCGGGATCTCAGGTTTTTGGGTTGTCAGGTTGTTCCGAAGACCTCTAGTTGGGGGTGATGCTGAACCCCCGACGGCAACGCGAAAGCAAAACGGAACGGAGCGATGCAACCAGAGGTCGTGGGGGGGCAGCAGCGAGCTCAGTCAGTCACTCGTTAACCAAAAATCAAGCAAACAAAAAAGAGGAAAAGCTTTGAGGAGCAGCCAGGTGAGCTCACCTGAAATGATACACATTCATACGATGTTCCAACTCCAGGGACACCTGGAGGTTCTGCTTTTCCTGAACCTAAATTTAGTCAGACTTGTGCACTAATAAAGACCGCGAGAGCCACAAAGTCATAAAAATAATCAACGTCGTAATGACCTAAACTGACGGTCACCGTTCTATCAGAGACGAAGAGCTGTCTGTAAAATAGCGGTCATCACTTCAGACTCCATAACTGCAGCACCGGAGTGTAAGAAAACCTGGACCGGGTCTCGAGAAATCAAACCGCCCCG
The DNA here is from genome assembly GCA_018398805.1 of Hirundichthys speculiger. Classification (NCBI taxonomy): domain Eukaryota; kingdom Metazoa; phylum Chordata; class Actinopteri; order Beloniformes; family Exocoetidae; genus Hirundichthys; species Hirundichthys speculiger. Next base: position 702,688 of record JAGFBZ010000775.1, on the reverse strand, counting down.
CCTCTACCGTCCGATGTAAAATTTGCAGTTTTACAACGAAGAACTGTGATTTCAGGACATGAAGGCATGATTTGATTTTTTTTTTTTCAAAAGTCGATGTTTCATTTCAAAAAAGCTCGAACATTCAGTTAAAAAGTTGCAATTTTGTAAAACTGACATGACAAAGGCCTCAATTTGATGATGAGCATCACAATCTCGCTTTCTTATGAAGAAAATGGTGATTTTTCAGAAATATCTGATAATGTAATGATCAAACTACCCGTCCACTACCCTGCTAATTTAACGTCATTTATGTTGAAATTTCATTCCATCAGTGTCATTCAGATATCGGTATCGAAGATGAGGTATCGGTATCGGTATCGATATTGATATCAACATCAACCATGTTACTGTTTAGAAACAGAATAATACAGAAAAAAACCCTTCATCTGTTAAGAAAGAAGAGCGCTGGCAGATTTATGACCGAGGTCGTCTCATGCCTGCGCTGACTCTGAGACGGCCGTTTGATTGGCTAATTACGACTCTGTGGGCTCGGCTGCTCCCTGACCAGAGGACCTGCCTCGCTCTTAATTGGCCCAAGTTATGTAACAGAGCAACCGGGGGGGGGGGGCAGAAAATTACTGGTGAGATCTCACTTCCACTGCGAGTATCCGAGGGGCTGGGGGAGGGGTGGGGGGTGGGTGGAAGGGACTAACGAGAATTAATGTGAGAGAGGAAGTGGAGATGAAGAGCTGTTCTCACTTGCTCATCTCGGGGAATGTCGGATCAATGATAATCTGATTGGTGGAGCCTTTTTCTGCAGCAGTGAATGAGATGAGGAGGAGAGGCGCTGTCACTTTAACTCAATAACACGACACAACTGAGAAAGATGGGGGGGGGGGGGGGGGGGGGGGGGGCTGAAGCAACGATGATGCAGCACCGACTCCATGGGGTTAAAGTTGAGGCAGAGCTGGTTGTAGCTCACGAGTTAAGTTCGTTTCTGATTGGAGAACGGAGGCTAGTAGGGGGCGGAGCTACAGAGCTATGACTCACGCTCTGCTGCTTTTTCACCTCAAGACGGAGAGAATGAGTCCACAGAGGAGAGGAGAGGAGGAATGAAGAGGAAACAATGAGATAAGGAAAGTCAGTGGAAAAGAGAGATAGAGCTGAAAAAAGCTGAGGAACTGTGGAGAGAGAAAGAGGACGAGCAGGATGTGAGACATGAACAGAAGATGAAGGGAGAGGAAAATATAAAAATAGTAAAAGTAGATGGTAACAAAGGAGAGCAAGCAAGCATAAGAAGGACAGAGGTGAGGAGTTTGGGACGCTGTTTAAAAGGTACATGGAAACAGTCTCATGAAGTCACGTTTATTTCCAGCAGAAAAAGAACATATCAGATGTTGAAACTGAGACGGTTCAGGATTTAAATGTGCAACACACCAAACAAACGGGGAAAACGCTTCACTTTTATCCTGCAGAGACCGTCTGCGCGTAAAACACCGCTGCTAACTTTCCTGGTCATCAGCTGCAGCGTCGCCAGAAGAGTCTCTGACACAGACGTACGATAACGTACGATAACGTTAGATAACGTACGATAACATATGATAACATTCAATAACGTTCGATAACGTTCGTTAACGTACGATAACATACGATAACGTACGATAACGTACAATAACGTTAGATAACGTTAATGTATGATAACGTACAATAAGGTTAACATACGATAACATACGATAACATACGATAACGTACGATAACGTACGATAACATTCAATAACGTTTGATAACGTTCGATAACGTACGATAACATATGATAACATTCAATAACGTTCGATAACGTTCGTTAACGTACGATAACATACGATAACGTACGATAACGTTACATTATGATAACGTACAATAACGTTAACATACGATAACATACGATAACATACGATAACATACGATAACGTACGATAACATTTGATAATGTTCGATAACGTTAACTTATGATAGCGTACAATATCGTTAATGTACGATAACATACGATAACATTCGATAACGTTCGATAACGTAAGAAAACGTACGATAACATTAACGTACAATTAACATACGATAACGTTATCGTACCTTATCGTACCTTATCGTACATTATTGAACGTTATTGAACGTTATCGTACGTTATCGAACGTTATCGTATGATAACTTAGGATAAGAAAGAGGATGAGCTTTAGGAGAGAGAGTCAGCTCTAGGATAGAGGTTCAGCTCTAGGATAGAGGTTCAGCTCTAGGATAGAGGGTCAGCTATAGGATAGAGGGTCAGCTCTGAGGAGAGAGAGGGTCAGCTCTGGGAGAGAGGGTCAGCTCTAGGAGAGAGGGTCGGCTCTAGGATAGAGGGTCAGCTCTAGGAGAGAGAGTCAGTTCTAGGAGAGAGAGTCAGTTCTAGGATAGAGGGTCAGCTCTAGGAGAGAGGGTCGGCTCTAGGATAGAGGGTCAGCTCTAGGAGAGAGGGTCAGCTCTAGGAGAGAAAGGGTCGCTCTAGGAGAGGAGACATGGGGAACGTGAAGGAAGGGAAGCTCTGCTTCATGTTCTCTGAAAGCTCATCCCAGAGCCTCTCAGTTTTTATGACGAGTGTCGGGGCCTTAAAGATGGTTCCCTCCTGGGAGCAGAGCAGCTCATGTTCCCGCCGAGAAGAAAGAAAGATGATCGATAACACAGTCGCCACGAAGCAGTCTGGAGTAGAGCTGAAGAACCGCTCTGTGGTCAAAAACCAGAGCAGAAGAGCCTTCACAGATCCACAAACTTTGTTTTGTTCACAGTTATTTCTGGAACACGTCCTCTAAAACAGCGGTTATTACCAAACATGTGGTTCGCCCGCGAGTTTTCAATTACACAAAAAAGCACCTGCAGCCAAAGGGAGAGTTTCAGCGACTTTAATGAGACAGAGACTGCGGCTAATTACTTTTAATTACCTGCAGGTCGTGTGTTTCTGATTAACCAGCCAGAGCGGTGGAGAAACAGCTGAAGAGGCTTTTATAATGGACAACGGATCCGACTCAAGGAGATTTCAGATCTGTTTCAGGGACGAGTTGGACTCCGTCTGGGCTGGATTTCAAAAGGTGTTGGGGGGTCTGTTGGTCTCAGGACTAGGGAAGTAACCATATGGAAAATTTGATATCTCCATTATAGTGACCAAATTATCACGGTTTATGATATTATCTCGGTATTCTTCAATGCTGTACAAATGTCTGAAAAACATAAACATTTAAATAATTTCACAAAATCCTGTGGTTTTCTTGTCATATTGAAACATCAGAAGCCAAAATTTAATAAAAAGGAAACTTTTACATTAAAAGGGCAAACAACTGGCACAGAAAGAGATTTTATTTTAAATTAACAAAATAAATAACAGGAACAAAGCTTATTTGTCTGGTGCAAATTTGAATAAAACACTTTAACAACCATAGTAGGTCAAAATATGCAAACAATTATCAGGAACAAAAATTATAGTGAAGTTCAAATGAAATAAACTTTGGACTTTAAGCTGAACCTTAAATACGTATAAATGTGTAAATAAAGAAACAGTTGTTTAGGAGCCAAATATGTTGTTCTGAATTGTAGTTCACTCTGTGTGTTTGTGGGTGTCGCTGTGTTGTTACCTGAGGGTCAGGTATAAAGGTAGCTGCCTGTTATTGGTTAGCTGTTGGACCCGGAAGGGCAAGAGGTTTTTGACCGCTGTGGCGCTAACTGCCGGCGTTATGGTTGTCGGATCAGTTAATGGAATAAATAAATATTTTAACTGCGTCAGAAGAACATCGTTAGGGTCCTTTTTGGATCAACACGTAACATTAACGTTTACGAAATGTGAGTTAGCGAAGCACGTCAACCAGGTTACTCTTGGTCAAACATTTCAGTAGCTTGAAGCATTAGCCTTAGCTCCTTCAAGTTGCTTCTACAAATTACAATAAAATGTAAACAAGTGCTCTGCAGACAAGATAACTGTCCTCCACCAGTTGTCCCTTTGCATTAAAAATTAATATATATATATATATATATATATGCCCAGACCTTGGATTTCATTATTTTAGTGGGTTGGTAAATGTCCTGCGTGCTATCATCACTTTCCGCCATGCTAACGTTACGATGCCGATGTTACAAGCTACATATTCACGCGAGACACAGTCACAAATCGCTCGCAGACTTGAATGAGGCTGATATTACATATCCTGGTAATCGACCGCGATAATGAGATGAAGTCAAACATAAACGGTAATCGTTATCACGTAAAATTTTACCGCGCTTTACCGTAATACCGGTAACCGTTCCATCCCTACTCAGGACTTTACTAGCGGACGACGTGACCATCCAAAGATCAAGACTTCACAATCCTTCATCATTGAACAGGAAAAAAAAAAGTTGAATTTGGTAATTAAGTGCCAGAGCGTGTAAATATCGCCTCATGAGATCAGTTCAAACATTTGCGATGTGAGAGGAAGTGACAGGATGAAGAGGAGGCAGTCTGCTGCTCTGAAACATGAGAACATGACAGCACGAAGATGCAGAGCGACAGAAAATAAAAGCATGAAAGAAAAGGAAGTTCCCTGGTTTATCATCAGCCTCCTACACTCTTTCTCCCTGACCGATGAATGGAGTTTAATTACCTCACCCCCCCCACCGATCCTCTCTGCTCCCCGGGGAGGAAAGGGAGATGAAAGCGATAGAAAGAGAAAAGGATAAAGACTGAAAGAAGGAGGAGAGCTGACGAAGCTCCAGAGGAGGAAAAGTCTTCTTTCTTATTTAATCTCTCACAAGCATTGATGGTTATAAAGCCTGATGAGTCACAGGGATGATCCCGCCTCCACTCAGCTCATACGACTAAAACACAAAAAAGCCTGTGAAGAAGAGGCTCCTCTCCTCCTTCTGAGGGGGAAAACCACCGGTGTGTAACACAATCCCAAACCGCTTTGTGGCCTCCTCAGTCTAAAAAAAAAAAAAAAAAAGCCAACACAATCAATGAGCTGCTCAGATTTACAGGGAAACTGTGACATCACAGATCAGAGTTTCTCCAGCTTCATCTCACACAGTTTCACATCCTGCTGCGTCTCTACAGCACGAAGCTGTAGAGCAGATCTCTAAACAGGAGGGGGCGGAGTCAAGCTAAACATATGACCCCGCCCCCTAAAACTAGTGGCTCTGAACAGAGTAGCCGTCGTCCTGGGTCTCTGTGGCATCTTCGACCAAAACACGTGAAACACTTCATTCAGATGTCAGGAATCACGTCTCTCACTGTTTTTTTTTTTTTTGTGGCAGCCAGCCGCCATGAGAACGGTCTCACCTGAGGAGCGGTTCAGATGAGCTCTGGTCTGCTAAAAATACACTTTCAAGTCTATTTTGGTGCCAGACGGCGGCTTAGATCAGGGGTGTCAGATTCATTTCCACTGAGGGCCACATCAGCATCATGGTTGCCCTCGAAGGGCCAGAATGACAACATGAATGTAACAAAATGCAATAAAAATCAAAATAAATTAAACTACACCTTATTATATTGTTTAAATAACTGTTTCTGTATTTATTATGTAAAAAAGTTTCAAATATTTAACTCATTTTTATATTAAACTCAGGGTTTGTGGTTGTAAACCTGCTCTTGTGCAGGTGATGTTTACAGAGTCCGTTGCCATGGCAACGGACTCTGTAAACATCACTCAGAATATCCATTAGCTTGGTTTCAGAAGCGGAAGCAGATCTTTGATTTTCTTGCAGGCTAAATTTAGCATACTTAGCTCCATATTTGCAGACGTAGATTACGCTCTTTCATGACTGACACCGCCTCATAATAAAAAGAGAAGCCTACTGTTTCTTCACCTTGAGGAACAAACTTGTATTAATTTTCTCATCGTTAATGAAACTGCCTTCCTTGTGCATCAAATTTTCTTTTCTTGGACATGTTGGGGTTAATTTGTAGAGGTTTTTCTCAAGTTCGTCAGTTCTGAAAATCGTCTTGACGTCTTGCTCCTGGTTATATACCGTTATCGTTGACGAAATGCATTATGGGAGATGTAGTTTATTGTCCATGTGCGCTTTAAAGCGCTGTAAGCTTATTTAAAGTCTTAAAATATTGGTTCAAAATTTAAGCCGATAATGCACAAGCTCTCGAGGTCCACATAAAATGACGTGGCGGGCCACATTTGGCCCGCGGGACCTTGTGTTTGACACAGGTGGCTTAGAGGTTTGACCCGTTTATGGCGAGATGTTCGGTTTGCAAGCAAAATATATTTTTTTATTTACACATGTTGTAATTCTAGAAAGAAAGATACAAGTCTTGAATCGTGAATCCGGCGGAGGAGGCGCCGCTCTGCAGCTGAAACGCTCCCGGCGGGACCTGAACATGGAACAGAAACCGCTGCGAAACCAGAGCGCGTCGCCTCCGCCCCCCCGGCAGGACCGAGGCCTGAGCAGGAAACGGCATCGTCCTGAATCCAGAACCACTCACCGGGCGGTCTCGGACCACGGGAGGAAACCCAGACGAGAGGGTTAGGGGTTAGGGTTAGGGTTAGAGCAGCAACAGCAGAGTCGTGCAGTACGTCATACGCTTGCAGCGCTTTCAACACAGCAGGCGAGATCCGAGTCCATGTCAGAGTTTATTAATTAATAAGGTTTTGTGATGTTTGTCGCTGAATAATCAGCAGATTTTCCTTTAAACTACCAGCTCCAGGGCCGAGCATTAACGGCCAGAGGGCGGGATCTAATTTGACTCATTTGTCATCCACTCAACAACTTTGCGTTCTGCTGTGGGAGGGACACCGGTGGCCCTCACGGGGCCCCGAACACCCCCCCAGGCTCACGGTCTATTACCGTCAAAGCGGCTGGTGATTTTTAACGGAGGCTCCTGATCAAACAAGGACCTGCGACAGAAACACGGACGGGAGCTGAGCGGCATCAGCGGTTTGAGAAAGGGACGACTCTGCCACCAACGGAGAAACAAAGCATCCTGTCTGATGACTTCAGCAGCTATGAGCTCATCCCCCCCCCCTCCTCCTTCTCCTCCTCCTTCCACCTTTATTATCCGCGCCTATAAAAAACCCCCCCCCCCCCCCCTCCAGCCAACAAATATGCCCATTACCAGTGTTCGGGACACCACGCGCTGCCATTCAGCCTAAAAGGAGGCTCGCGGCTTTGAAGAGGAACAAATGATCCCATTTCAGCCTGGCTGCCGGATACTTTCATTGTCTGCCGCTGCTTTTTTTTTTTTTTTTTTACAGCGCTCATTTGTCACGTGAAAACCAGAGATGGACACGTTTCGACAGTTTGTTGTGTTAAATCAACATTAAATCAGCGTCTCCGCTTCTGGATTCGTTTCACTAAAAAAAAACTCCAGCTGCTTTTAATGAAGTGACACAGACGTCCATCGACACGAGCGCCAGAAAACACGTTTGCAGCAGCAAGTATGTGTGTGAGCAGGTATAATATAGTTCTTCAACGGACCGTCAGTACATATCAGAGCATGTGTGCTCTTGTCCACTAAAGACTCCTCTACTCTGCTGGGGGAGGGGGGGGGGGTGCTTTGAAAAGGTCAGAGAGCTGTTTTTTTCTTTTTCTGTTAAATGTCTCAATCAAATTTAATCTCGAGACGCCACAGAAAGGCTGACATTTAAACTCATGTAAAAACCGCAAATATTTTGATATGCTTCCTCTGTGGCGTCGGGGGACGGTTTATTGGACAGTCTAAAAAAAAATCAACTAGGAGAGTAAAGAGAGGTAGCATCGTGGTAGAAAGCCCCCAAATGAGTCTGAATATTGGCTTTAAAAAAGACTGAAATAGGATAGAGGGATTCTGATCGGTGTTTTTTTCCCCTCTTTTTTGCATCTTTAAGGAGGGAAACAATGGTTCAGTTGATATCCAGGCCCAGCAACTGCTTAGATTTGAAGGTACGGGTCTGTATGAAGGCCAGATGGGATATTGGCAGGGAAAACCTCCCATCCCCCCAGAAAAAAAACACCAGTCGAACTACACACAGAGAAAACAGAGCTCTGATTGGCTTTCAGAGTGTTCATTCAGATAGTGGTGCATGCATTGGGTACAGCTCAACAACATTCATCTTAACCTACTTTCCGGCAATATTCCACATAAATACTCCCCCGATCTCCAAGGGAAGGGACGGCAGAAGACAAATTACATCCCCAAGGCTAGAGCAGGAGCATGTGCGCGTTTGCGTGTTTTTCTGTTGCTTCCAGACGGGCCGATCCGGAGCCCCGCGCTCCCGAGGCTCGCGGTAGATCAAAGGAAGCCTGGCGGCGGCGTGGAGCGCGTGGTGGGGCCGCAGAATGCAGATGATCCTGCGGGTCGTCATCCAGACTCGGAGCGAGATGACACAAATCAGTCCAGCCGTTTCAAATTAGCGGCGGCTCCCATGGGCGCCTTTGTCTTCCAAGAGCTGAAGGTTAGAAGTGGAGCGGATGTGCTCCAGTGTGCTGGTTCAGCACCGCAGACAGCTCCGCCTGCGCTGCAGCCTCCAAACGCTGCAGTGCTCCGGTGTGCTGGTTCAGCACCGCAGACAGCTCCGCCTGCGCTGCAGCCTCCATACGCTGCAGTGCTTCAGTGTGTGCTGGTTCAGCACCGCAGACAGCTCCGACTGCGCCGCAGCCTCCAAACGCTGCAGTGCTCCAGTGTGTGCTGGTTCAGCACCGCAGACAGCTCCGACTGCCGCCCCGCAGCCTCCAAACACCGCAGTGCTCCGGTGTGTGCTAGTTCAGCACCGCAGACAGCTCCGCCTGCGCTGCAGCCTCCAAACGCTGCAGTGCTCCGGTGTGCTGGTTCAGCACCGCAGACAGCTCCGCCTGCGCCTGCAGCCTCCATACGCTGCAGTGCTCCAGTGTGTGCTGGTTCAGCACCGCAGACAGCTCCGACTGCCCCGCAGCCTCCAAACGCTGCAGTGCTCCAGTGTGTGCTAGTTCAGCACCGCAGACAGCTCCGGCTGCGCTGCAGCCTCCAAACACTGCTCTGCAGTGCTCCTGTGTGCTGGTTCAGCACCGCAGACAGCTCCGCCTGCGCTGCAGCCTCCAAACGCTGCAGTGCTCCAGTGTGTGCTGGTTCAGCACCGCAGACATCCGCCTGCACCGCAGCCTCCAAACGCTGCAGTGCTCCAGTGTGTGCTGGTTCAGCACCGCAGACAGCTCCGCCTGCGCCTGCAGCCTCCAAACACTGCAGTGCTCCAGTGTGTGCTGGTTCAGGACCACAGACAGCTCCGCCTGCGCTGCAGCCTCCAAACACTGCTTCTTCTTCTGCTCGTGGTCCATGGAGTTCACTGTTTCTAGCGCTACCAACAGACTTGTTTTTCCCTTATCTGAACATCCTGACCTGTCTGACCCCCCCCTCCCCCTCCCCCCTCCTTAACTGCACTGAAGCACACTTCCAGCGCGACGACGGTCTGAAGATGAAAGCGCCGCCTTGTCAGCTGAAAACCAAAAATAAAGTCTCACAAGAGATCTGCCGTTCGATTTAGTCGTGACTGGCATCGTGACTCATCATCCGAGCAGAGCAGAGGGAAACTTATTCACATTAGATAAAAAATTTAGATCAATTTAGTTCCCAAACTTGCATCGAAACAAAGCGAGAGACCGTTTTTTTTAGCCTTTTCGAAAGAGCTCAAACCCCGACATTCTTCATCTACGTGTCTGAGCTGGTGAAATACTTTACAAACCAGGGCATGGTCCGCCCTGTGAGGACTGGCCACTTCAGTTTTTCATTTTTGTGCTTTACTGATGAACCGCTGAGGACATTTTTGACCTTCTAATATTTTGTTGATGGCACATAACCATTGTGTCGCGGTTGCTTCTGGGACCAAACTCTTGAGTTGCCACGACTTCCAGAGAAAGCAAAGTATTCATCGAGGCTTAAGCAGGTCCATGACAGAGGTGAACATAGCTGAGTGAGACCCAAGCAGCGCCAAGTCTGCACAAACACCTCAACAGTCAAGCACGGTGGGGGTGGGGTGATGATTTGGGTCTGTTTGGGTTACAACTTACAAGAATGCCTAGTCATGAGATCCTAGACTGCACACATCTGGTGCAGCATATACGAATGAGAAGGTTTTCGAGCTGAACTGAATTTAATTGTTTTGCAACTGCAAGACCTGGCATCCTTGAGGTCACAGAGTCGACCATGAGCTCCCCTGAAAGTCAAAGCATGGAGTAAACCTGAGGCCATCAGTCTGGCTGCTGAAGCTTGAAATCAGCTCCTGCAGCAGGACAATGAGATGTTGTGGTGGGACCTTAAGAAAAAAGATTAAATGGATAATCAGACTGAACATCTCCCTGCACCCTATAGTTGTTCTAAAGCCACGTAAACTGATGTTTATACGTATAACCAGCCTCACTGAGCATCATCTGAAGCTGCTGTCTGGGCTGGAGAGCTGAGCCACGAGTCCGTGCGGGCAGAGGTCAGATCAGACGGACGCCAACGCGCTGGCACCCATCAGAGAGGAGAGGAGCCCGCCGACTCTCCGCCAGACGAGCCGCTGCCATCCCGTCTGCCAACGCAGCAGAGCCAGCAGGAACACGAACCACAGACGCGCTGGTTTACAGCTGAAGGTATTTCGCCAGCAAGTCGCAGCGATCATCAGTCCTCCTGCTGACATAACTGGGTTTCCACTGACGAGCGGATGTTCAGAAAAACACAAAAAACTGGGACACGGCCCCACCTGATACTAATCCTTCTCATGTTAATATCCTGAAAGGGGTGTCTTCCTTTATCATCAGTAATACGGTCATGTGCAAAAGTTATGTTTCTTGTGTAAAACATATCTGTAGAGGATTTTAGTTCTGCTGTAGTTTGCCGTCACGTAACAAGCGGAGAGCCAAAGAGATAAAAAGAAGAATGTGGGTAAGAACCCTCTAATTATACTTCCATCAGGTTTAAGAGACTAAGCCTCAGCTCGTGCAACGCTCAGAGAAATATACATATATATGTATAAAAACTAGGGCTGGGCAACGATCAAAAATTTTAATCGCGATTAATCGCATTATTTCCCTGATTAATCACGATTAATCGCATTGTATACGCGAAATCAAATAATGAATTCAAAAGTAGTTTAAGGTCACTTTTATTTAAATGTTCTGCTACCATATGAACTAAAGTTTTAACATCAGCACTTGTCAGTAACACATATTTAGTGTAAGTCTCATCTAAGAAAAAAATGTAAAATAAAATAAAGCTTATTGCCACAGCCAGGGCATTAATGTCATCCTGTTTTTATTAAAAATAAAAAAAAAGTCTACAAACAAAATCCAACAAAATGATTGTGGCTCAGCACAATCAGAACATTAAAACAGGTCATTTCTGAGGTAACAGCAGAAGGTTTTAATGGGAAAAAAATTTAAAAGTGACATTTTATTACATTTTTCGTTTTTTAATCTAACACAAAAAAACAAAAAAAAATGACTGTTTTTTTATATTTCAATTTAAGACTTGGATCAAAAATACGAAATAAAAAAAACGGGCCGCAGAACTGAATTTGTTTTATAATGGAGGACTGGATTTCTGTTGTCATTACACATCTGTGCCACTAGATGGAGCTGCACTGCAGTAACCAGCTAGAGAACAGCAGGACAGTGAACACATGGAGCAGATCTGATGGAACATGGAGGAATGACGCAAAGTTTTGTTGCAGTCCAGAATTTTTTATTTCAGACAGAATTGTTAATATTTCTACCTGAGTTGCTACCTGAACTGTAAAGTTCACTGATTTTTACCGTTCTCCATGTCTGTTTTAGCTTTTTCGCATGTTTGTCTTTGAGCTCCGCAGTAGCCAGTAACAGACTTTTCAAAACAAAAGCATGTGAGCAACATGCGTTAATGCGCGATAAAATAAATGTCGGCGTTAATAAATGAATGCATTAACGCCATAATAATGCGTTAACTTGCCCAGCCCTAATAAAAACGAGAGCAACCTGTCAGGCCCTGACGTGTTAAATGTTCATGAATGAGCAGGAACTGGTTTGTTTGAAACGGTCGACATGAGAAAACCTCTTTTAATCTAAGAAGCATGACCGCGTAAGAACAAACGAGACTTCTGCGATGACGTCCTGTGGACGGACCCGGGTCCATCCACGGGATCCATAACAGTGACTGCTGAGGCCCGACGGCTCCACCTGGACAGGCCCAGGTGGAGCCGTCGGGCCTCAGCAGTCGCCGTCATGTTCGGCCGAAACGCCTCCAGCCCACTGTCAGGCACGGCGGTGGAGGGGTGGTGATCTGGGCCACCAGCTAATCTACATCCAAACGGTTGAAAAATAAAGTGATGAGGTTTGGGTTTCGGACCTGATCAAACACCGGAGCTGAAGACCACCGAAGCTGTGAGAAGCATCAATAATTATTAAAAGATGGCTATATTTATATAAACAGAGCTTTGTCCTCCGACTTTAGAAAAGGAAGCTGTGAGCCTCCGACGTACGAGACACTTTTATTTCACTTCATCAAATCACATCTGAGATGTTTCCATTCTTCCTCCTCCGCGATTCAATAAACCAGCACTTTCACAGAGACAAAGGGATTCCCCAAAGAACTGATGGAAAATGTGCAGCGCGAGTTCATCCGTGGAGCGATATGGGGGGATGTTATGAGGACGGGGGTTGGGGGGGGGCTGGAGCTGCTGCAGACGTGGCACATCTGTTTCTGTGGTAGCGGGATGGAGGTTAAGCTCTCATTGCTCTACATCCCACCACTCCTGCAAGTATAAGGAAAAGGGATTGGGGTGCGTGTGTGTGGGTGGGGGGGTGTGGGGGGGTTGAGGTTACAGGGTGCTTGATCCCGCTTCAATCCTTTCAGTGTTTTTGTTGACGCAAAAGCAAATCCTCAAATAAACAAAGATCCTAGATGCTGGCCTCTATAGCACCCCCCCCCCCCCCCCCCCCCCCCAGCCCTCAGCCAGAGTGGGATCCCGCTCTCGGTAATCCCTGAAAAGCCGGCTCTGGAGCGGAACTGCAGGAGAGAGAACTCTGGGATTGATCCGTCTGTCTGGAGCCGTCTGGTTGCGTCTTCAGGCATCACGGAGGGAAAAACCTCCCTGAAAGCTCGGAGGACGGAAGATCGCAGCTGAACCGGGAAGGGTTAGGGGTTAGAGTCAAAGAGGATCGGTCCGGGCCTTTCAGGAGACACTCCGTGTAAATGCTGTCATTTCAAATTTTTGATTTATTTGCTTTAATTATATTAAAATTGCATTTCATGTGAAATGGCACCTTTTGTTAAGCCGCTGTATAATTCATGATAATATTTACTTTAATACAAATCTGGTGACTGTATGCTTCACTCCATGAGCGTCCGTGTGGGCGGAACTGAAAGATTGGAACTTTTGTTTCCGCGTGGACGTAAATGAGAGCAAGCAATTATTTTTCATTGTTGCACGAGGTTCATCAAAGAAAGCACATAACCGACCGACAACAGAAGACGCTCTCCGGTTTGTTTACAGATTATCTCTTTTATGTATTTTTTGATATTGTTTGTATTTCAATATTATTTTATGCATATTATTTTTTATGTCATGCTGCATGTTGCCGACAGGAATTGTAATTTCTTTTATAGTTTTCACGGCGTAAGTGGTTACGTACGTCACGCAAAGGTGTGAAGAAATAAACGCCCATTAAAAGAAAACCGACCTGTGTGTTTCGTCATGAAGAGAGTTACACTCTGGGGGGGTTGAATTTCTGCTGAGGTTTGCAGCTGGTAGAGTTGGGAATCGAGAACCGGTTCCTGTAGAGAACCGGTTCCTGTAGAGAACCTGTTACTGTAGAGAATCGGTTCCTGTAGAAAACCGGTTCTTGTAGAGAACCTGTTGCTGTAGAGAACCGGTTCCTGTAGAGAACCTGTTACTGTAGAGAACCTGTTACTGTAGAGAACCGGTTCCTGTGGAGAACCGGTTCTTGTAGAGAACCTGTTACTGTAGAGAACCGGTTCCTGTAGAGAACCTGTTCCTGTAGAGAACTGGTTCCTGTGGAGAACCGGTTCCGTGTGTTTCAATTCCATGGAATCATTTGGCAGTTTATCTAGCGATAATTTACGCAAGTTACGCACAGTCAATTCCAGAAAGCACTTACGTGATTAAGTTACGTCGGTTTAGCAACGCGTATTGCAGTTGTAAACAACAATGGCGCCAACCAGGTTCAAACGCTCCAAAGTTTGGCTTCACTTCACCAAAGAAAGATGGCAACAAGGCAACTAGCAGTCATTGTAAAGTGGAGATAACAGCGTCGGGAGGGAACACGGCTAACATGTAGAAACATTTGAACACACAACATGTGATAACGAGTGTCGTGTTTTTGATGCTTCGGACTGATGGATCTCAACCCAGCAGCAGTAGCCAAGCTAAGATCACCTCTGGTAACTCTGGTAAGTAGCTATCCCGCTGCCTATGTGCTTCTTTGTAAAACACGCTATAACATTAACGCTATGCTATTAAACGAATGCCTTCTGCATTACATTTAGAAGATGACCGTGACGAGAGAGAGTCTGACTGGCTCAGAGGCTGGAAGACATGATTATTTTTCTGCAAAAGAATTGTTAATTCTTCATAGTATTTGCAGATTTGTACTATGCACTGTTCCGTTGTATTTGATAGTATTTATCTTTCTTTATTATTATTTTTGAGTGCTTAGTGAGCTCATATATCCTTTTAAAAGGGAGATTTTTTTTCATTTCTATCAGGAAAAATCTGTTAGTAAAATGTTACACATTCTTGTGTATTTACACAGTTACATATTACAACAGTTAACACGTTATCCAGGCTTTGGGCCTCTTTTGACCTCGCTGTTGAGTTTGTAAAGTCGTGACTTCTAAGTAAAAAAAATTGATGCTAATAAAACTGTTTGTTCTCCTTTTTCCCCAAATTAGAATCAATAAGAGAATCGATAAAGAATCGAATCGTTAAACAGTATCGATAATGGAATCGGAATCGGAAAAATCTTATCAATTCCCATCCCTAGCGGCTGGTGAATGCAGTTCCAGTGAATCCCCACAAACGTAGCGCCGCTAGCGCAGGAAACCTGACGGAAGTCCATGCGTAGTTCAGAGGAACTCTTAAGCTGCAAGAAACGTGATCTGAGGTAAAAAAAAAAAAGGACAGCATAAGACCCTAGGGGGTGAAAAAAAATCGATTTGGCAATATATCACGATTTTTGGCCGCCCAATATAATATTGATTTTTCAGCTCCTAATGTTGATTTTTTTCAAAAACATTAATAATAAACAATAAATAGGTTGTTTTGTAGCAAATAGTTTTGACTCAATTTGTCCTCTAAATGATCAATATCATCTAATGAACATATACAGTAGGCTTGGGAGGTATTACGGTAATACCGTATACTTCCGGTATTTAAAAATAGCAGCGGTATCAGTTTCAATACCGTCATAAAAAAATGCAATGAATGATTCCTGTGGTTTAAAGTTTAGTTTCTCTCCTGTATCGCTGTGTCCTCGTCTCTCGTCCTGTTATGGTACTGATGATGAAAACAACACTTCCTGAGTCTGCTGCTTCAAAATAAAAGCTTCTAATGAAACTAATAATGTTGGACTTTTATGTTAAAGAATTTATAGGAAGTGAAACGTTCAGCATCAGACACTTTACTATAAAGCGCAGCGCACTATAAAGGCAGTTACAAAGAAAGGAGCTGGAGCAGAGAAGGAAGAGTTAAAACTACAGTAAAAAACAAGAAATACACAAATAAATAACAACTGTAGTTGAGCCAACTTTATATTGAAGCACTGAACTGCTGTTTCGAGGTAAACTCGCCTTTTATTCAGGCGTAAAGCCCCGCGGCGGCGCACATAATGGGGACAGCTGTTTTGACGTGCGGCGTCCACCGGTGGCGTTTGTTTGTTCGCCTTAATAGTCGCGGTAATACCGTATACCCCGGTAAAATGTGAGGGAAGTTTGACAGTATCAAAATTTGGATACCGCCCAAGCCTAAAATACAACAACTTGATTTTTCATCTCTACTTTTAATTTTGATATTAACTGGGTAGAATATCGCAATATATCGCAATATCGTGATAGTATCGCATCATGACCCACGTATCATGATATATATCGTATTGCGAGGTCCTTGCCAACACTCACCCCTATAAGACCCACGGTTGACCGTATCCTCCGCAGAACGAATAAAAACCAGCTCCGCTGTTTGAGGAATTAATTTCTGGCCATGGTCGTTTTAGAGCCCTCGTTTAATCACATGTGATTCACAGATCGCTACAGCAATAAAAAAAAGTTCCATAAATCTGGACGAATGAAGTCGGTGACCTCATTCCAGCTCGTAATGTGTTTCACCTTCAAAACATTT
The DNA here is from genome assembly GCA_018398805.1 of Hirundichthys speculiger. NCBI lineage: Eukaryota > Metazoa > Chordata > Actinopteri > Beloniformes > Exocoetidae > Hirundichthys > Hirundichthys speculiger. The sequence continues at coordinate 686,402 of JAGFBZ010000775.1, read as the reverse complement.
GACCCAAATAACTGGCTGTGGAGCAGAGATCCAGGAGGAGACTGAGCTCAGCTTCCCTTTATTCATCTGTGGAGGGGGGGCGGGGGGGGGGGGGGGGGGGTCACTGGGGGTCCAGGGTAGCTTTAGGGGACGCTGACCTGCACCTCTACGGGGCAGAAACCAGTTCCTGCTTTTATAAAAAGCTGAAAATCAGTGGAGCGGATGGCAGCTCAGAGTACTCCGTCTGGAAACCTGCAACCACGAGGTCGACGAGTGAAAGACCCCAGAGCTGCAGCGCTGCAGGGCAGCAGAGCTGCAGGGCAGCAGAGCTGCAGGGCTGCAGGGCTGCAGAGCTGCAGGGCAGCAGAGCTGCAGGGCTGCAGGGCAGCAGAGCTGCAGAGCTGCAGGGCAGCAGAGCCGCAGGGCTGCAGAGCTGCAGGGCTGCAGGGCTGCAGGGCTGCAGGGCAGCAGAGCTGCAGCGCTGCAGGGCAGCAGAGCCGCAGGGCTGCAGAGCTGCAGGGCTGCAGGGCTGCAGAGCTGCAGGGCAGCAGAGCTGCAGGGCTGCAGGGCAGCAGAGCTGCAGGGCTGCAGGGCAGCAGAGCTGCAGAGCTTCAGGGCTGCAGGGCTGCAGAGCTGCAGGGCTGCAGGGCTGCAGAGCTGCAGGGCTGCAGGGAGCCTCTTCCCTCCTCCGGCTGCTCGTTGACTGCAGCGCCGGTCACGAAGCATAAAGATGAATATTAATGAATCTATGCGCAAGTCTGCTCATCTGACGGATCTGGAGCCTCCACGTGCTCGTCCACGCCACGTCCTCAGAGCGCATGAAAACCCACCGCCGACGTCAAAGTGTGACGTCAACCACCCCCCTACCCCCATCCCCGCCCCCCCGTCCCTGAAGAAAACAAAGCAGAAAAAAAAACAGCTCTGAGAGGAGAATTTTTAGAAACATAAAAAGAGCAGAACGATGCTGATCCAGAGCAGCGCTGGTGTTCCTGCTTCGCTCTCTTTCAACTCTCCGGGGGGGGGGATCAAGGGGTGAGCGTTGGCCGGGGGCCACAGGGCCCCCCTGCACTCAGCGGGCTGCAGACTGCTGCATTCTCCCTCTGCAGGCCTGAAGACGGACCGTAAACATGAGGAGCCAGACTATGGAGCCCCGTTTGGGTCATAATTCAATGAATAAATGAGTCTATTATTATGAAATACAGGCATTTATTATTATTAAAAATTACCCATTATTATGATAATGGTTTCGATAATGGTTTCATTTGGGGCTCCATACCAGACCGCCTCGCTGGATCAAGACTTTTAAAATCTGTGTTACGAAACCACGTCCAGCTTTGCTTCAGTCACGGTGTCCATCAGAATCTGGAGAGAGAGGACGAGGCTGAAAACCATTATTAGATGCCAGCGATCTTCAGGCCCTCAGGCGACGCTGCGTTATCGTTCTGTCACGGAAATGACTGCACGGTCTCAGGAAATCACCGTCTGAGCCAACGGTCCACAAAGGCGGGTCGAAGCTCCATGAAGCACAGAAGAAGCCGTATGTGATTATGGTCCCAACACGCCAGACCACCTCCGTTACAAGAGGAAGATCCACATCAGCCTTTCTCAACCTTTTTTTAGTCAGGACACCTTTCAAAAGTGAATAAAATCTCACGACACCCCAGAGTAAAAATATAATCCAAAGCTACACTGCATCGCTTCGACTGTAAATGCTTACGTCCCGTTTATTTAGTTTAAATAACCTGAACAGGATAACTGCACCAGAGTAGGCCTCAGCAGGAAAGCTTCTTTTCATCCGTGATGTGCTTGCTTCCATCCATCATCCTTGTATTGCTCTTTTTAGCCTTATCGCTAGCAGCTAGCTTTTGGTACCTATGGAGCAGATTCAGAGCTGGTGGATGAAGGCTTGATGAAGAAGTCGGCTCCTCTGTGATGTTCCGTTCCTGTGGGGCTTTTCTTTTTAGAAAACCATCCATGATGCTGCTCAAAAGTTCTCTTTGCTATCTGTGAAATAAAATTCCAGTGGTTAAATGATATTATGACGTAAGCTAACTGGGCAGTCACGTTGACCTTACGCTGACCCCGTACTGACGTTGTTAACATTGGGAAATGGGCATGTGAGACATATTTTTATTATTCATTTCATGTCCAATTATGTACCTTATTTATTTATTTATTCATTCATTCATTCATTGGCAAAAAGTATGTATTTATGTGGGCATTTATATATTTATACAGTGGTACCTCTACTTACGAAATTAATTGGTTCTGGAAGTAGTTTCGTAAAAATTTCTTAAGTAGAGACGCGTTTTCCATGTAAATGCCCTAATCCGTTCCGAGCCCCCCAAAATTCAAACATATATATATTTTTTTATAAATTATAAATAATACATGAAATGACATAAAAACCTGTAAGAAATACATGTTAGAACTAGAAAAGCACTCAGAGAGCACAGACCTCCACTAAACGCAACAATTATCGAAAATTTGAATGTGATCCAGAATCCAGGATTTCTTCAGGATCACACCCAAAATGAAATCAGTTCTTCCTTTTCACATTTCTGACAACTCCTGAAAATTTCATTAAAATCCATCCATAACTTTTTGAATTATCTTGAACACAGACAGACAGATAAACGCTGGCAAAAACATAACCTCCTTGGTGGAGGTAAAAATAGTTTGTTTACCTGGTTGCTGGGTTACGCTCATACAGACAAGGGGCCCTCCTAGCCAAACGTTCGTAAGTAGAGGTACCAGTGTATATGAAATGTCAGAATAGGTAATTTTTTTGACGACACCCCTGAAGCAGCCAGACGACACCCTGGGGTGCCGCAACATCCCGGTTGAGAAAGGCTGATCCAGACTAACGGATGAACTCAAACGTCTGGCGCATCGTGACATTTGCAATTCATAGCGTTACCGGGTTTTTCCCGCTCAGACGCCCAAACGTGAGCTCTCAGTCACAGCAGAAGTTATTTTTCCATCACAACGCTGCACGTCTCCTTCAACCTGCATCTACCTGGTGCACTGAAGCGTCTTTTCTGCTTCACTGAAAGAGATTACTGCTGCTGAGAGGACTTCGACATGCTGGAGAGTCTCCAGAAATGTTTCAGGCTGCAGCGGAGTTCAATCTACTGGAGTTCAGAAAGTTAAGGAGGGAAAAAGGCCACACACGGGTTTCCCGCCCAAAAGGGGAAGAAGGAAAATGAAAAAAAATGTCCACATTCTGCCTGAAGCGGTGGCGGAAACATTAAAAACAGAAGCAGCTCCGTAAACTGATTTTTATGCATAAACTGTTCTACTCAGCCTCAAGGAAAAAAAAAAAAAAAAAAAAGAAGAAAGACAAGAAAAATCAAAGGGATCTGCAACTGTACGTCAGGGAGCATCGAAAGCATCCTAAACACACAGACGGACAAGATTATCTCCATTTTGACAAAATTACGCTCCTTGAGAAAATGAAATTTCAAGACCTGCACAGCGGGGAGCTTCGCCCCCTCCGGTCCCCCCAGACCTGCAAAATCATTAAAAAAAAAAAACCCTGGACCGCATCATGAAACGGTCAGTTATTGGTCTCGCTTCAAACCGAGCCGTGATATCGCGTCATATTCCAGCATCTCAGGTGGAAAATCTCTTTATTGCCGCCTGAAGCGCTCGTTTTCTCTCTGAGGCGAGAGAGGAGGCGAGCAGGGAGGGGGGGGGCGTGACACCCCAACATCTGGTGCCAAAACCAAATAATTCATCCGGGTTGTACGGGGGATTGGAGGGAAGACGGCAGCAAACAGGACAGCGATAGAAACCGTTTTCAGGTGAGTAGCGTCTGGGATTTAAATGTGGATGCAGCTCCGGGGGAAACCACACTCACAGAGGATACAACATCATTTATTCATCGCAGATGTGTGACCGCGGGACGCCTGTTGGGGCGACCGCGATAATGACCGGGGCTGGAGCACCTCAAGGAGCCCGCGGCGTGTTCTCCAGTGTTACGTAGTCTCCTCGATATCTCTTGTTTTATTATTGTTGTTTTTTTTAAAGAAAAGAAACAGGAAATGTCACGTTATTCTCGACCACGAACATCCGGGCCACTGAACACATCTGGGCATGCGCGGGCCATAGCAACCAGGCCATAGCAACCAGGCCAAAGGGGAAAACAAACGCCACGTCGATATCGAGAATATTTGTGATAGTTTTCAATATAAAATGGTTAATGATTAATCGATTATTAATCATTAATTCTCCCGACGATCAAAGAATAAATCTCAACCAAATGCCCATCCCTATTGTTTATTATTAGTGTTTTTGAAAAAAATCGATATTAGGAGCTGAAAAGTTGATATTATATTGGGCAGCCGAAAATTGCGATATATTGCCAAATCGATTTTTTTTCACACCACCAGTGTCGTCTGTCCACAGAACGTCGCTGCAGTCGTGCACTTTAACGTCTGACATGCTCACTGCGTAGTTTTATTTTCTCTGAGCATGTGCAGTTTGACCTCGTGGTAAATCTGCAAGCCTCCACCATTTTATCCCTTTAAATCCCTTCGAAAGGAAGTGAAGGAAGCACTTTGGTTTGTTCCTTTTCCGCTTTGTTTTTCTTGAACAAATAAAACGTTCCACGCTCTTGTTTGTCGGCTCATATTTTCCTGACGCTGTAATGTTGAGACCCACTTAGTACCGAGCAAACACCGTTGATTATGTTTTCACATAAAACAACAAAAAAAAAGGAAGGATTAAAAGAGGGGGGTGTTCATTTCTGCCCTGACTTTCACCAGCAAAAAGCTGCTTCAAGATTCTGCAAAGCAAAAAAACATCTCTATTAACATCTGCTGCCCCCAGTGTCCAGAACCGCTGAAGCAGGAGCAGGAAGAGCAGGTATGAAACATCCGCTGTGAGAGCATCCAGCTGCGAGGAGATGAAGAGACTCAACGGGGAGGCAGATTCGTCTAACCAGCAGCCAGCGGGCGGATAACCGCCTATTAGCTTGTTCCCGCTCCGTCAGCAGTTTCCAGTCGGCCGCGGCCTCGCTGAAGCTGACCTTACGGCGCCCCACGTATGACGCTCCCGACGTCCGGCTCCCCCACCTCGACGGTCCGAGGACGCGGCCGCCAGTCAGACGCTGCCGTCTGTGTTTTGGACAACAACACCGTGGGTGATGATTCCCACCAGCTTGAGGCGGTTTGACTGAAATCATCCTGCTGTGGAGGAAAGCGGTGATTGAATAAACGCAGCTTTGAGTCTTAAAGCACCTCAGAGGCAGCAAAAATCATTCATGGCTCATTTGTTTCTGGATCATTTTAAATCCAGAAAAAAATTATGAAAAAATGATTAAAAAAAATGTCATAATCACTTATAAATACAGTGATCCCTTATTTTTTGCAGTTAATGGGGTCCGGCGCCCTCCTGCGTAAATCAAAATCCGCGAACTGGAGCCGGAGCCCCCCAAGCCTAAATAATGTGTTTAAAATATGTTTAAAAACCCCAAAAAAGTAGCGAGGCACTGCAGAGAAACAAGACAAAGGCTCAACTGTGGTGTTTCTGTTACCTTCACAGCCTCTGGTCTCTGAACCGTAGTAAAGAAACCGCTGGTATTGTGCTATTTTTGGCCTCGTAATTAGCAGCTAACATGCTAACAACAACAAAAGAAACAGTCCAGTTTTCTCTGCATGGAACGAGCACTTTATTCTGGTCACTGCAGGAACTTGTAACATCACACAGGTTGTATTGTTGGGCTCCTGTCGGTTAACAGAGAATGTAAATCTATACACGCTGGGCTGCTGTTGATGCTCACTACACTTTTCATCTAACCCCGTTTTCATTCTGCCTGTCCCACGACACACACAATGCATTACCCATAAGGCCACACCATTACCCATAAGGCCACCTTCTTAAAGGGGCCAGGCTGGCTCACATTTCTTCACTGTGAGAAAACGCGCACAACATCCTGTGGTGTTTCCGCGATTTTTAAAATTTTTAAAAAAATTTTAAATTATATTACTGTATTTTCCAGACTATAAGCCCCTACTTTTGTCCCACGCTTTAAACCATGAGGCTTATACAGAGATGCGGCTTTTCTATGAATTTTTCTTCAGCCCTCAGGGGGCGCTCTAGCAGGAAGTGCAAAAACCAAAAACAAACCAAGTAGTTAAAAGCTATTCTGTTTTTGTTCAGTAGCCTATGTTGGCTATGCTACTCTACATTCATTTTGTGAGCATCAATACTGATGAATCCAGGTGTGTCTGACCATTGTAGCTACTAAGACACACCTGGATTTATCAGTTTGTCGATTCCCCAGTGGATTTCAGGGTTCTGAGCGGACCCGTTGCAGAGGTAAGGTTTTAATCTCAGATGTGGACCGGACGCAGCATGGAGCCAGCAGGTCCGCGATCCGGCTCCAAAGCGGATCCAGGACTGAGTGCAAGTGGACCCCGATACGGGTCCGTTTCGCGGGTCGGTTCCAGATGTCTTTGCTGTGTGGGGGGGTTTCAGTACACAGGAGGAGGAAAAATAAAGCAACTTAGTTTTAGTGGACTGCAGGAAAATGAATAAAACCATCAATGACTTTTCTGTTTTGTTTGATCAGCACTTTTACTGCCATGTTACAGGTTCTGTTCAGAAACAATCAGTTCAGGTATGTGAATAAACACTTATGGTACAAAATCTTTCAATGTAAATATCTTATTTCTCAGCCTGGATACCGGCAGCTTATAGTCTGGTGTGGCTTATATGTGACAAAATATATATACTTCTTTTAAATTTTAATGGATGCGGCTTATATTCAGGTGCGCTTTATAGTCCAGAAAACACGGTATATATTTCTGAAAAACCGTGAATAACTAAAACCGCGGAACTTAAACCGCAAGGGATATTATAACCCCCCCCCCCCCCCCCCCCCCCCCCCCCGAGGCAGCTGATCGCCGCTTTAATGAGACCGTTATCGGCCGGGCAGACGGATTAACGGCATGTCGCCCCTAATGGTTGCTCCTAAATCACAGCTCACAGAACTGAGGGCCACGGGGGGGGGGACATACCAGTTTACGTACAAATTTAAGGCACATGAAAGCACGTGAACGGCTGCACGTGCAAAGAAAACAGTCCTATCCTGTCATTTCAACACAACATTATAGTTTTTTTTTTCATTTTGCCTTTAGCTTCAGCTTCACTGCGTTAACTGAATAACGGTTCAGACTGATGAGCGGTTTCTCGTTGCTCCAGGTAGGTTTTTCCTCCTCCTTTTTTTTTTCTTTAATAAAAACCTCGGCTGTGAAACTTCATTACTTAAACAGCGTGACTGAACAGTGAGCTGCATGTCGTCTGCTTCCAGAAAAACAAATCACCCTGCGCCCGGCGCTGACAACTCATCTCTGGATTTAAAAGGTCGTTCGCGACCATTCAAGGGTACGAGGCGTTTATTTCTTTTTTAAAATGTTATTTTCTGACAACTTTCCTTCAGTAATTAAAACCCCAGAGTCGTTTTGTTATTCTGGAGGAGAGAGAGGGAAGCCCTCCTCTCTTACAGCAGCCGGGTTTTAGGGGGCGGAGTCAGTGGCCACTCGGTTTGACTCCGCCCCTCCCCTCTGAGGGACGTGCATCCTGTGACATCCGTGTTGGAAGCTCTGCACTCGTCACCTCTTTCTGTCGTGCTGTGAAGGTGGATGGAGGTAAAGACAGAGGCTGAACAGCTCTGCTGGGTCTGTGATGTCACAGCGCCCTGCAAACCCAAACATTTCACTAAATTACACATTTTCAGACCTGAGCACCCCGATCAAAGTGATATGTTGGATTAAAAAATTTTTATAGACCCCTTGGAACTTGTTGCATGTTAAATAGATCCGATTTTAAGTCCCAAATATTGTGCTAAAACCAGGTGAGAAATTTCAAAGCGACACCTCGATGTTCGAGCCGCTGCGTCGCTGCTTTACGGGGAAAACCTGTTAAACTCTGTCAACAACAAGTCGCTGCGCTGCCACCCATCAAGCGTAAACGCTCCCATCAGCTGCAGGACCATAAATCCCGACAGGATGTGGCTGATGAGACTCTGCCGTCTGCAGAGGGCGATTATGAATCAGTTACACGCAAACGCACAACTGTAAACAACGAGGCATATTTTCCTGTCAACCTCGTCTGTCTGACGGGCGGCGAAATCCATATCCTCTTAGCAGTGACAGAGAGAGAGAGTGGCCTGAATGAGACAGAGAAATCCTATTAGGCTGTGTGCATGCGTGTGCATGCATGTGTGTGGGTGTATGTGTGGGGGGGGGGGGGGGGGGGGGTGGGGGGGGGGGGGGGGGGGGGGGGGGGGGGGGGGGGGGGGGGGGGGGGGGGCTGGCCAGTGACCCGCTGCAGCTGGATCCTGTAAGCGCCCTCAAATCCATCAGCTGCCAGCAGAACACTGGTCCGCGGATCACGTTTCATTATGAGCTGAAAAGCAACAACAACGGCGGCGGCAGCACGGGTCCAGGAGGTTAGCTAATGAACAGACCGACGTCCAGCGGGGCTGACGGGCTCGCTGGAAAAAAGAAATGCACTCAGCGTGGTAATACAAAAAAAAAAAAGCTCAAATGCAGCTCTAGACTTTCTCTATGTTTTATATGATCAGTTGTTAATGTGAATGAAGTTTGAGAATTGAAACACATTCAGGCGACAAACTCTTCAGCATGTCCTGGATCTTCTCCTGGTTCGACCCCTGGTTCAGCCCCCCCCCCCCCCCCCTCCAGGGGGCGCTGCCCAGGAGGCATCCGAACCAGATACCCGAACCACTTCAGCTGGCTTCTCTCAGTCCAGAGAAGCAACGGATCTGTTCAGAGTTCTGGACATCTCATCCCATCTCTGAAGGGGTCTTAGTCATGACCACAGGCAACGGTAGGAACGTAGACTGACCGGTAATCAGATCGGTAGTCGGTCCGGTAAACAGACCGGTAATCAGACCAATAAACCGACCGGTAAACGGACCAATAAACAGACCAGTAAACAGACCGGTAAATGAACCGGTAAACAGACTGGTAATCAGATCGGTAGTCGGTCCGGTAAACGGACCGGTAAACAGGCCGGTAATCAGACCAATAAACCGACCGGTAAATGGACCAATAAACCAACCGGTAAACGGACCAATAAACCAACCGGTCAACGGACCGGTAAACAGAACAATCAAACCAACCGGTAAACGGACCAGTAAACAGACTAATAAACCAACCGGTAAATGCACCAGTAAACAGACCAATAAACCAACCGGTAAACAGACCAGTAAACAAACCGATAAAGGAACCGGTAAACGGACCGGTGAACAGTTTGGTGCAGAGTCCAGTTAGCTCTCCTGGACCTACTGGACCCTCTGGTCTGCAGCCTTCCAGATGTTCTGGTTTCAATCTTTTTACAAGTTAATCTACGTTTGCAGAGAAAGAAAAGTGAAGTCATTATCGGTCCTGACAGTTTTAGTTGATTCTCCATACCCCCCCCCCCCCCCCCATTCTTCTTTAAAAACGGTTTTGTTCTGAACGCTGCTGGAGGTCCAGCTGACTGCAGCGATCATCCATCAGAAGTAGAGAGGCTGAAAACGGAGAAACACTCAGATACTCGCTGTCATGACGCCCAGGCACTGGTCCCAGTCTGATCCGGCCCCCCTGTATTTCGTTCCTCCAGCACGACCACAAATCTTCAGGGTGTCACCGTGTCCCCATTTGCGGGGGGGCGCTCTTCATCAGGCCTGACAGTGATGGCGGAGGCAGGCGGGCGCTGAGGCTGGCGGCTCTCATCCCTCAGATACAGACGCCGACTCATCCTGGAATCCATCAGCCCCCTGTCCTGACCCCCACCCTGACAGATCTACCGGTCCAGGGAAATTCCTCCATCTTTGAAACCGCTCTGCTGCTCCATCACGCTGGGTCCCTCCACCTCACATCCATCTTTCAGTCAACACAGAAAAAATAGCGTAGCGCGCCAGCAGCCCCTCACACGGGCCCAACTTCCTTCTGACGATCTAAATCTTTTTTAAGAAGTAAAAAATTCCCACAAGCATTCATCTGCATTTTTAAATCAAACAAAACAGCTAATTATTTGGTTCTTACCAAGAAAAAAAAACTTAGAAGCGTTAAGATTCAATAACGATTATATATAAGTGTTTCTACAATCTTAATTTAAGAAATCTTACCAAGTGAAATCATCTTGCTGCATGGACAGATTTTTTTCACTTGTTTTGTTTGAAGACTCCCTTACTTTGCAGTGCATCATCTCTGGACTGATCCATAAATCTGAAATGACTCCAAGAGCTTGGCTGGATCGGTTCATTATAACTCGTTTAAAGGATTTCAGATTATATTTCAAACAAAACTGCTAATTATTTGGTTCTTACCAAGAAAAAAAAACTTACATTTAGAAGGGTTAGATATTTTTTCTTGTTTTAATAATTACTTTCTTATTTTAAGTCTTCACTTTATCAGTATAATCTTATGTCAAGTAAAACTTTGAGACAATTTACACATAAAATAAGATGTATTACGTTTTTTCCTCCTCCTCATCTCCTCTCCTCATCAAAATAAATCTTGTTTTAAGATTCAATAACGATTATACCTTTCTTAAATCTAGAAACAAGTATTCCTACAATCTTAATTTAAGAAATCTTACCAAGTGAAATGATCTTGCTGCATGGACAGATTTGTTTCACTTGTTTTGAGAACCTTTTTCCTTAGTTGTGGTGTTTTTATCTTGTTTGAAGACTCCCTTACTCTGCAGTGCATCATCTCTGGACTGATCCATAAATCTGAAATGACTCCAAGAGCTTGGCTGGATCGGTTCATTATAACTCGTTTAAAGGATTTCAGATTAGCGCAAGGCTTCCTTTGGTTCATTTAATCACCAACGACTCGACATTAAGCACTTTAGTTGTGTCTTCACTCTAAAACTTGTTTGCTGGTTGATTCAAACATGTATCCTGAGGATGATGGTTGGAGGAATTCAAGTCACTTGAGGCAGAGCTGAGTGGAAAAGCAAAGGTTGAGCCGGGGCGCAGCGGTGTGTAGTGGAGGGGACAGAAAGCCAGAGCTCCCAGTTTACCGGTCCATCAACCTACGGTGCGAACCGCGGGGCAGTGACCGAAAGAATCAGGTCGCGGATACAAGCGGCCTCCTGTGAGGGTCGCCCGGGCCGACGTGTAGGGATCAGTCATCCAGAAGAGGTTCAGAGCGGAGCTGCCGCTCCTCCACGTCTAACGGGGCCAGCTGGGGTGGCCTCCCATCATCTGGTCAGGATACCCCCCAGATGCCCCCCACGGGAGGAGGTGCTTCGGTCACGTCTCCCAGGACGAGGCTCTGGGGCGGACCTGGAAGTCACTGGGCGGATCACGTCTCTCAGCCGGGCTCGGGAACGCCTCCGTGGTTCCCCAGAGGGGTTTGGAGGAGGAAGGGGGGGGAGTGGGGGTGTCAGGCTGTTGCTCCGGTCACTGATAAGCAACAGAAATTAGAACGAGTGGATGGATAAATGGAGAGCGTGACATTTATATACGAGACGAGCAGCTGGAGGTGACGACGGCGTGAAGGAGTTAAACGTATGGGACGTCTGCTGCGTCCCATTACAAAATTACTGAAGGAGTCTTTCCAAGTGTTTGGAAACTGGCTGCTGTTCCCTCCAATCTTTAAAAGTGGAGACCGTCTCTCCACCTGTAATTACAGACCCATCAGCATCCTCCCTGTTGCATCCAAGGTCACTGAGAAACTTTTAGCAGAACAAATGATAGCATTTTTAAATACATGCTCCTCTCCACTGCATCCTATGCAATTTGGTTTCCATGCTAACCACTCAACGGAGACAGCAAACTGTTTTTTTCACTGAAAAACTAAGCTCTTTATTAGACAAAGGAGGAGTTGTTGGAGCCACTTTTTTTAGATTTGAAAAAGGGTTTTGACACCATTAATCATAGTGTTCTCTTGAATTAGTTATCCACTTTTAATTTCTCAATACAAACAATTAACTGGCTTAGTTCATATCTAACAAATCGATCACAGTTTGTTAGTTAGGGGTCATCAATCAAATCCCATTAGCATGCCTACTGGTGTCCCACAGGGATCCATACTGGATCCACTTTTATTTACCCTGTATGTTAATGACTTGCCAACAGTTTGCCCCGACACTAATATTCAAATGTATGCAGATGATACTGTAATTTTCATTCATGGCAGCAATGCAGCACAAGTTGCAGGTCAGTTAACAAAGTCAATGAAAAATGTTGCAACTTGGTTAAAACAGAACTGCCTACAACTGAATGTGTCTAAAACAGTATGCATGTTCTTTAGAAAGTCAAATAAACACTTGACTGAGCCAGATGTTTATGTAGAAGGGGAAAGACTACAGGTAGTCTCAGAGTTTAAATATCTCAGTGTCATGATTGATAGTAATCTGTCATTTAAAGCCCAAATTAAAAACGTCTGTCAGAGAGTTAAATTCAATCTAGAAAACTTTAGATATATATGGAACTGTATGTCCACAGAGGCTGCAATTATGTTTATCCATTCAATGATCTTTTCCCACATTACCTACTGATTAACAACTTGGTCTCAGACCAGTGCAACATCTCTAATGTCCATTCAGTCCCTTTATCAACAAACCCTCAAAGTTCTGGTTAAAAAATCTAGATATCATCACCGCTGTTTCATTTTAACTAAATATAAACTCCTGAGTTGGAAAAATCTGGTGAAATACACTAACTTATGTCTAACCTACAAGATTAAAAATGGACACGCCCCTTCTGTGTTAAGACAATTTATAAAAACCAGGTTCATCTGCAAACAGGTGACTGTATAATCCAGATGAGAAAAAGCAGTTTTGGCCAATCTGCATTTTCCATTAGAGCTGAACCTGAGTGGAACAGAATACCATCCCACATTAGAGATATAAGTACATACCATATATTCAAGTTAAACCTAAAAAAGTGGTTAATTAACCACCAGATATGTCAACACTAAACATCACACTGTCACCTCTACTTGTTATTAGTTGTACATTGTCTTATATCTTTACCTTTTTTTAACTTCCTTTTTTCTCTTTCCCTGTTTTTCCTATATTAACTATGCTCTTTTTTTTATGTCTTTTTATCAATAAGATTTAACATGATGTTTGTGTATTTAATGATTTTGTTTCTTTTAGTATGCATCTGACCTGTTAACATCGGTCCATGGACAACAGATGTAAAATAGCCATTTTGGCTAATTCTGGCCCATTTACATTCTATGTTTATTAATGTGCACTGTCCAAGCCAAATAAACCATAAATAAATAAGTATTCTGCAGCTTCAGACTTCTTCACACTTGAGAAGAAATCATCAGTACAAACAAGAAAAGAAAGACTGAATGGAAGCTGCTTAAAGCCACAGAGTCGCAGGTCCCAGATCAAAGACCCTTACTGTGAGACGGACGGGACTCCGGCCAATTAGGCCCGACCTCGCATGGAGGAGCGTCAATGGGCCACAAGGAGCCATCTCTTCTGGCTCAGAGCCTTCGTGGCTGGTTTGTAACTCCGACAGCAGCTGGCAGAGAGACAGAGTCTGATGACAGATGGGCAGCACTCACACCAGCCAGCAGTCACTCAAGGACTCAAGGAGCCGGACGAGCAGGATCTATTTTACTGAGCGCTGTGATTCAGCCATTAGGACTGATTAGTCACAATTACAGTCAACAGAGCCAACGAGCTCTTAGCGGCGTCCGCACACTCGCTCCTCACCGGTCAGCTCAGCGCAACAGCGCTCCCGCAGTCAAACCCGCAGTTGCTCTGCTTGGCTTGAAAAATGTACTGAATCACATCCAAAGCAGGTGGTTTTACCTAAAAGAGCCACGTTTCCTTTGCTGCTATTGGTCTACACCAACATGATCCCCCATGATCCTCTTCTCTCCCCTCCTTTACCTTTCCTCTTCAGCTGTATCCATAGTTACTTTTTTAATCTCATTGTACTGCTGTAAAATGAAAATAAAAGGATTTATATTTGTTTTCATTTCCACTTAATTGACCTTTCGGTAAGCACCGCCCCCTTCCTAGTTACTGTTGCTAGGTCGGACAAACTTGCTGCTCCTGCGTTAAGGACTGTGTTAATTCGCTATTTTTCCGATGTGTATCATCAGTGTTAATATTATACTAGAATAACGCCATGGTGAAATATTACTTTGTTTATTAGATGATTGATTTAACCACCCGTTTAGTAAAAGTAATAATATGATTTAGCGGCAGGAAGGGTGATGAGTTCTCTGTTAGCATTAGCTCTGATCCATAGGTCTATTCCACACCAGAGCTATGTTAGCAGGAGACAGCCGCAGCATTGTATTAATATAATTAATAAAGTGACGTTAACATCACTAGCCTCACCTTATACCTAACAAAATAAATATCCATGGCCATATATATTTGTAGACAACGAGGCAGGCTATAGTTAGCTAGCTAGCTCTGGTCCATAGTGGAGAAGTCATTGACCCTATAAAGGCTTTTTTTTCTTCCTCTATGGGAATTTTTTTTACATTGCCATTTTTCTTTGATTAGGATTTAATATTTTAACTTTAGTTAATGATATTTGCTCGGTGGTCATGATCTGGGTCTCCGTAAAGCACCTGGAGACCACTTGCATTGTAACAGACGCCATACAAATAAAGTTGAATTGAAAATTGAAAATGAAGCAGCTGTTTTTATTTATTAACACTACAAGTAAACATGGTGAATATGATGCAGAGTTGAATTTAAATGCATGCTTGCTGTAAAGCAAAAAAAAGCTTCTACAGCTTGCGCTTTTCAGTCGGTCTTGATTCTTGACCTGTTGAGTCAAAACCAACAAATGAATTGAATGAACAGTGTGTGAAAATCTCACTACATGAAATCCTTAAATATCAAAAATGGACTGTAACTGGAGTTTCTTGTGGTATGAAACAACTTCCTTTTATTGACACAATGACCTTTTGCATGTGGCTGCATCTCTGCTCCGTCAGGAGTTGCATGCTGGGAAACACTGGAACTGGCATCATGTCACTGGCCACTGATGTCTGTCTGATGCCCCCCCCACCCATCTGCTATTCCAGCTGTGGCCTCTCCAGCTGTGAGAAGCATGTTTTACAAATACACCCCCCCACCCCCGTTAAGACGTGCAACGCGGCGCCTTTGTCACGTCCTGCCGTCTAACTGGCTGCGCCGTGATGCCGATCAAGCTGTAACCAGCAATGCAGCCAATTACAAATGATGACATCATCGCCTGGACTGCCTTTCAGACTTGGACGCCCTCCAAGGCCTCATCACAGCTCGTCCCAAAGTCTTCTCCCTTCTTCCATTTCAGCCACCGTCCATATATTTTATATTTTTATTGCTTTTACTGGTCAACTTTTCCACGTCTCTTGTCCTTCTTCTTCATTTTCCTCCGTAACTCTTTCTTCCTGCGAGCTCTGTGTTTTACATCCCCCTCCTCCATCGCTTTCTTTCGTGGATTTTCCTCCATCCCCCTTCCCCCCCCCCGCCTCCTGTTGGCTTTTATTCATCCTCCACCAAGTGTGCCTCTCCCCCTCTCCCCCTCTCCCTCTCTCCATCCACTTCTCTGCTCCGCCCACCTGCCTCTCTAGTTCCAGATTCACTTGCAGCGCTGTCTTTGTCTGCGTCCCGCGTGGTGTGTGTGTGTGTGTGTGTGTGGGTGTGTGTGGTTGTGTGTGTGTGCCGTATGAATCTCCGGCTGGTATTTTTAGCTGATCCCAGGCTGTCCTGGCCTCTCCAGCGTCCTCCTCAGAGACTCCTGAGGAGCTGACCTGCTCGGCGAACCTCCCCCACAACCAAGCAGCCCCTCAACTACCAGCTCAGCCGCCGGATGAACACGAGCAATGCTGGGAAACGTTTGTTTCACCGCCACAGACGCGATCCTCAGTTAGCCCACTCACAGCTCTACCGTCCAGACGTCACAGGTGAACCCAGGTTCACCCAAGTTCACCCAAGAACCCAAGTGATTTCTAGGGAGAATTTCCATATATAGTCTTGTTAAGAAAAAATAGGTCAGACATCAAGACATTAAACACATGAAGAAAAAGGTTTTACGCCAAACAAACTTAGTTTGATACAAAGATCTTTCTGCACGATGACTCACAGGGACACCAATGGATTTACAATATTCTGATGCTACATCCATCCATCCATCCATCTATCCATCCATCCATCCATCCATCCATCCATCCATCCATCCATCCATCCATCTATCCATCCATCCATCCACCCATCATTCATCCATTCATCATCCATTCATCCATCCCCCCATCATCTATCCACCCGTTATCCATCACCCATCCATCCACCCATCATCCACCCATCCATCATCCATCCATCCATCCATCCATCACCCATCCATCCATCCATCCATCCATCATCCATCCATCATCCATCCATCCATCCATCCATCCATCCACCCATCATCTATCCACCCATCATCCATCATCCATCCATCCATCCATCCATCCATCCATCCATCCACCAATCATCCACCCATCACCCATCCATCCATCCATCCATCCATCACCCATCCATCCATCATCCATCCATTCATCATCCATTCATCCATCCACAACATCATCAGAGGTTTGGTCCTCAGCTAGGAAGATATATGGCTTATATTTGAAAAGAAATGGAAGGAATGCATTTCTTTCTTGATTCATTGTCTTGATCTCACACTCTACATGCGTGTGATGGGGGCAGATAGGAGGTCTTCTGAAGCTTCCCTTCCCGCTGATTCTGCCTTAACAGTTTCATAAAATCAGTTCGTCACAGACACGAGGAAGCCGTTTCTCATCGAGTTCACCCAGCGGAGGTAGCGGACCCCTGGACCCGTCATCAGACGGACGGAAACACACCGGCAGGAGCGTTCGGTGGAGGACATGGAGGGCTTATTTTAGCCTGAAGGACAAAGGCTACATCAACGGGGTCAAGCAAGTGGATTTGACTTGGTTTATCCTTTCATCCCCCAACCTCCACCAACCCCCCACCAACCAGCCAGTGTCTGCACTACTGTGCCTGAGGACACGCAGACCTGAAAGAAGAGGACGAGAGAAGAGAGGGCTGCAGACGACTGTCGTCTGGGAGCGGCACTTATGATAGATAACGACTTTTTCCAATAAACATAATGACTCTACAAGACTTTATTTCTTATTACACCATTGTGCCTCAGCCAGAAACAACTTATGGATATTTTACTAATTTGCTAATTGCTTTTTGTGCTGATAAATTGACCAAAGGGCCCGTCGATTTGCGTTAAATATGAAGTGACACTCTGGAGACTTCCCTCGCTCCCTGACCGCTGAAACTCTAGTGGGAACGATGACATCACAGAGCCAGATCTGTCTTTCGCATCGCCGTGCCCTTGAAGTGGCCGGCGCAGAGCTTCTGCTGCACTTTCACAAGAGGCAGGTCCAGCAGTGGATGTAGGTGGAGGCGAGACAACCGCCCAACTCCCCCCTCCCCCCAAAAAAGAAAAAAATAATAACTTTCTCACCGTTTTTTTCAAAGCTATTGTCAGCTTTTTTGGAGCTGAAACCAACTGAACTTCACCTTTGCAAAGCTAAGTTTAACCTTAATATGAAACTAGGAACAAATTAAATGAACAAATGAAAACCAGGGGTGCATGATAACTATCAGGCCGATAGGGGAAATTATGACGTCATCCCGATAACTCCGATATCACGATGAATAGCCCAGATAACATATATATTTTTGTGAACACAGCAGTGCTGGACCAACAGTGAATGTTATGTTCAAGTGACGTCGGCATAATCAGAAAAACAATTTCTCAATCATGAAAATCAAGAATATCCCCTCATGCCAGAAAACAACTCGTTAACTCGGTCATAATTTTGGTAGTTGCTGACTTGAATTGATATTCGCAGTATTTCCCCACATGTTACACATAAAAAAGAAAAAAAATAGAAAAGGCTGAAAGAACGACTAGCAAACGAGGGAACGTGGGAATTTATGTTACACCTTGAATGCAGCCTGCAGCACAACGCTAATCACAACAAACATGGCGGCGATGGCATGGAACTTCATTAAAGTTTCAGAAGAAGATAGTTTGGTGGTTATTTGTGACGAATCCTCCGAGTGAATTCTACGAGGAGGGAAGCACAAGCTTTAATACGTAAAACCTGATCAGACACCTACAACATAACAATCACTTCCATGGAGTTTTGAAATCACGCTAATGTGAGCTAATGCTAACGAAAGCAAGCCAGCAGCAGTCTCTCCTCCCCTCATCTCTCATCTAAAGCTTCCATGAGATTAAAAAAAAAAAAAAAAAAAACACTAAACCTAATTTACTTTAAATAAAGGTATTAATTCAAATGGAAACACAAGTCAAAATCCTTTAAATGTTAATCCTTTTCAGTTTGTAATTTTGATGCATGTATTTCCAACAGTTTAAGGAGCCTTTATTTTTTTTTTTATATCAGCAAGTAATGCACCTATTTAAGTTGATGTAATTTGTTTACGAAAATGTTTGAGAGGCTTGCCAATAGTTTTTCATTGGAAAAAAAAAAAATCTGTTCATTTAAAGAGTCCAAACTATTTTTGGTTTTGTTCATAGTATTGATGGAATGATCTTAGGTGTATGTGTGTGTGTTATCGGTTATCGGTTTTAAAAAACAGTTATCGTGCATCCCTACTGAAAACACATCGGGACCTGAACCGGGCTGTGACGTAAAGAAACTTCTGGAAAGCCTTCGAGCGCTTCTCTCCCGTGTCATCGGTGAGTTTGTGCTGGTGTGAGTGTTTATCCGTGCTAACAGACCGACAAACACACGCAGCGTGGTGTTGGACCATCTGCCAGGCGGTGTAATGAGGGTCACGACCTTCTGTCACCCCCCCCACCCACCCCCAACCCCGTCCTCATTATGAGACGAACATTTCAACAGCAGCAGCGACCAGGGTTTTGTTATGAGAAATGAGGAGCTGCAGCAGGTTTTCACTCGTGGAGTCACGGTTAACGGTTCACGCCGCCGTTTTCCGGCGACACGTTTGCTCAGGATTCAGAGACGCACAAACACAGTTTCAACAGCGCAAATGGAGACGACACAGGTTGCTTGTGTTTGTTCTTCTTCCCGCTATATGCTCTCATGTTGATTTGTTAAAACCAGACAACCCCCCCTCCCCTCTTTCGTGCTGGACGGTGGGATTAGTATCAGATTAAGGCCGGTGCGACAGGGACGGCCCGACCATCGCCCGACAGCCACGCTCCTCTTTGTCTGTTCGAACAGGACCGGATCCAGAGCAGAGGATCCACCGGGATGTTTGAGTGGCAGCAGCTGTCATCGCGTTAGAGTCGTGACTGAGCAGCGACAATGAAGCCCGCCGGTGAATCACATCACGCCAGCTTTGGCGCATTTGTTGCCTCGTGTCATCTCGTCATCGCTCTGATATTCCGTCTCAGTCCTCAGTCAAAAAGTCCCAGAAAAGCTGGGACAGCGTGTAGAACGTAAATAAAAACAGAATAGAAAGACTGTCTCATAAAGCCAGATTTGATTATTTTATTGGTCAAAGGTCTGGACTGCAGTCAGACCAGTTCAGCAGCTGGATCTTCTCCTGTAATGATCCAGTCTGTGGTTCAGCATCGTCCTGCTGAAATATGGAAGGTCTTCCCTGACAGAGTCGCTGTCTAGATGGAGCAGATGTTGCTCTGGAACCTCTATGTTCTCTCCAGCATTGATGGAGCCTTTCCAGATGTTCCAGCTGTCTCCATAGACACTAATCAGCCCCAGACCATCAGAGATGCAGCTGTTGAACTGTCTGACAACATCTGGATGGTTCCTCTCCTCTTCAGTCTGCAGGACGCTGCCTCCATGGTTGATCCATCTGACCTCAGAACAGTTGTCCTCTTGTCTTCTGACCATCTCAGATGAGCTTTGGTCCAGAGGAGACGCTGGTGTTTCTGGATGGTGTCCACATCTGTCTTCTTCTCTGATGGTCCAGCTTTAACCTGCATCAGTGGATTGTAGGTGGACTGTGTTGACAGATGGTGGTTTCTGGAAGAGTTCCTGAGTCCAACAGTAATGTTCGGGAGAAGATCATGTCTGATTTTAATCTGAAGACCTGAAGATCTCCATCATCCAGTTCAGACCTTCATCCTTGTCCCCTGAACACAGAGACTCCTCCTGATTCTCAGAAGATCCACCATCTCCAGTCCATGATATCATCAACAGATTCAGAGTCTTTATCTGTATTATCTATCGAGATGACAAAACAACTGCACGCGCTTTGTCCGACGTGCATGTTTTTGGACCGTGCACAGCAAGTAAAGAAGAGTTATATTTCTGGTGTTGGTGAAGTCTAAGCAAAAGCAGAGTTAATTCCACTCTGAATAGAGTCAAATCCCTTATATGTAACTCTAAGTTTACAAATAGTTGGAGTCAAAACAAAGTGTCTTCAGATCAAATCTGTAAGTGTCATTGTAGTAACATCAACTCTGAACTATTTAACTCTTAACTTCAAACGTGGATGTGACACTTCAGGTGTAAATCAGACTCCGCCCCCACCGTGCTACACAGCGAGAGGAGCTAAATACTGACTGAGGAGCCTCTCGTTCAGCTGTGCTACAGGCTGTGTTTCACCGTGGTTTTATGTCGACATTGTTCAATAAGTAAAATTAGCTAACTTTATGTTCGCGTTAGGTTTTGATATTTATATTACCCCTCTGGCACCTGGTCCGTCTTCTATCTTGGCGAGACACTCAAGGTAACGTTATGTCGCCACATTAGCCGCGCTAAGCAGTGATGATTTTAGTTCGTCATTTGGTTCACTAAAACTTGTAATTTGATGGTAAAGACTGTATCTGCTATGGTAAAAAAGTTTTAGACCGTATCTTTGTTGTGTTGTTAACTCGGCTATGCAAGCTAACACTGAATAAGTAGTGTATCGGTTGTGGGCTATTAGCATTACTTTAGTGTTAACATTAAGTTAGCTAACGATGAATTGTGTCCAACTCATCGTTGTGTTTTTTACCTGCCATTATCATTGATTGGATTTGATGATATAATCTTAGTTGATGATATTTGCTCGGGGGTCATGCTCTGGGACTCTGTAAAGCGCCTAGAGACAATTGTCATTGTAACAGACGCTATATAAATAAAATTGAATTGAATTGAATTGAATAAAGTGTTTTTAATGTTAATTTGTGGTGCATGTTTTAAATAAATGAGTTTCAAATAAACATGATGGCATTATTTTTAGCAAACCTTATTTTCTAAGTATTTTTTTAGTAATTCAGAAGAGCTAATTTTACACCTTACAGTGTTAAAATGACTGTAATACTTGTATAGTTAACCAACAATCCCGAAAGAGAGTTAATGTCTAACACTACATAAAAGTGTTGGGATAAAGTAACACTAGTTAGTGTTAAGAAGTGTTAAGTTTTAACTCCAAAAAAAGAGCCAATAATTACACTAAGTTAGTGTTAATGTACTAACTCTCCAAAAAGAGTTAAATTAACTCTTTGTGGTGTGGACCCATATAGACACTTCAAAAGTGTTGAAATCAAATCTGAAAATGTTAATTTGAGTCTGCTGATTTTGCTGTGTGGGAGGAACCGTCCAGCCGTGGGGGAACAGTGCTCACCACTACAAGACACCGGCTGATGTTCATCATCACAGAGCGAACCATCTAACTCAGCTTTCATGAACTGAAATTCATCTAGGACCCCGTGACCTCCAGTCGTGTCCCTGTAAGTCATTTACACCTGCAGAAACCCAAACGAGGACGCGGCAGAGAAAGTTTCGCATATTAATGCAGGAGGCCCCTGCAGCGCCTGTGATGTCACCGGTGGCACGCACGTTGGGGCATGTGTGTGTGTGTGTGTGTTTACTGCAGTGAGGCTGCAGCCAGGCGCTGCTGTAATGCAGCACTACAGCAGCTTCGCTGAAGGTTACGGAGACGGAGCCCTCCTGCAAGACAGCACACACATGCACACACAAGGGATGGAACGGTTACCGGTATTACGGTAAAGCGCGGTAAAATTTTACACGATAACGATTACCGTTTATGTTTGACTTTGTCTTATTATCGCGGTCGATTCCCGGATATGTAATATCAGCCTCATTAAAGTCTGCGAGCGATTTGTGACTGTGTCTCGCGTGAATATGTAGCTTGTAACATCGGCATCGTAACGTTAGCATGGAGGAAAGTGGAGATAACACGCAGGATAACACGCAGGACATTTACCAACCCACTAAAAGGACGAAATCCAATGTAGAGGGACAACTGGTGGAGGACAATTATCCTGTCTGCAGAGCACTTGTTTACATTTTATTGTAATTTGTAGAAGCAACTTGAAGGAGCTAAGGCTAATGCTTCAAGCTACTGAGATGTTTGACCAAGAGTAACCTGGTCGACGCACTTCGCTAACTCGCATTTTGTAAATGTTACCATTGCGTGTTGATCGAAAAAGGACTGGAACGATGTTCTTCTGATGCAGTTAAAATATTATTTTATTCCATTAACTGATCCAACAACCATAACGCTGGCAGTTAGCGCCACAGCGGTCAAAAACCTTTTGCCCTTCCGGGTCAAACACCTAACCAATAACAGGCAGCTACCTTTATACCTGACCCTCAGGTAACAACACAGCGACACCAACAGACACACAGAGTGAACTACAATTCAGAACAACATATTTGGCTCCTAAACAACTGTTTCTTTATTTACACATTTATACTTATTTAAGGTTCAGCTTAAAGTCCAAAGTTGATTTCATTTGAACTTGCACTATAATTTTTGTTCCTGATAATTGTTTGCATATTTTGACCTACAATGGCTGTTGAAGTGTTTATTTAAATTTGCACCAGACAAATAAACTTTGTTCCTGTTATTTATTTTGTTCATTTAAAATAAAACCTCTTTCTGTGCCAGTTGTTTGCCCTTTTAATGTGAAAGTTTCATTTAGATAAAATTTTTGCTTCTGATGTTTTAGTATGACAAGAAAATCACAAGATTTTGTGAAATTATTTAAATGTATGTGTTTTTTAGACATTTGTACAGCAATTAAGAATATCGCGATAATATTGTAAACCGTGATAATTTGGTCCCTATAATGGAGATATCAGATTTTCCATATCGTCACATCCCTAGTGCACACACGGACACCACCTGCTAGTAAAGTGAGTATAATGGTGTTTCTCACGCCCCCCCCCCCCCCGGTCCCCCCACCCACCCTTGATCTGATTATGCCACATGATTGGACGTTGCAACTCAAGGCGCCGCGGTGCCGCCCGCGTGGACCGGATGCCTCTCCGGAGGATCATCCTCCGTGTGGTCCAGCTGGACCGGGAGGATACGAAACTGCAAGAGGTGGGAAAGAGTGGCCGGTCCCTAACACTCATGGGTAATGCTAATGAGCAAATTGAAAAAAAAAAAAAAACTCATTAAGGTTCTGGGCCGGCCGGACTCGCCATCCATGACCGTGTTCTCTTCGCCGTGAAATCGTTTGATAGCGGAGGCACCCGGTCGTCCCATCATGCACCAGTCAGGGGGTTTTAGGGGATGAAGGGAGGCGAGTTTATTTATCTATTTTGAAACAGCTCAAACTTCATATTACTACGAAAAGAAGTGAGGTTCCAGCGTGGGTACAAGAAGCGGGAAGTGAGGACGGCTCTTCAAATGGTAATCTCCCCCCCGCTTCACTCCTGGACACTGCGAGTGCTGACTCATGGGAAAAGTCCAGATTGCTTTTGGAAAAGGATGAAAGAGAGTTTCAGAGAGAGAGAGAGAGAGGAGGGGGATTTATGCTCAATTTCATTAAGTTTCTGGCTGACGGAGGAGTGCTGCGGGTCCATAAGGGGCTTATCTGGAGCCATAACCCATTCCTGTTTGATTACCAGCTATTGATTGTGGCTTTAAATTGGTCTCCGTTGGCCGTGGCAGCGAGTGAAGTCGGGCTATCAGACGTGACCGGGGCAGCGACTGGATTAAGGTGGAGGCGGCAGATGGAGCCGATTCGAGCAGCCACCGTCGGCCACAGCGGCTGATCGGCCTGCTGTTTCAGCAGCTGGTCCCTGCTGATTTGTGTGTCAATCACAGCAGAGAGGGCGGAGCCATTTATGTGATTGGCTGCTCTTTCATTCAGGCATAAGCAACAGAACAGTGAATATCGATAGTGGGCGAGAGGTGCAATGTTTATACTCCAGGCCAGTAGGTGGCAGAATGCACCTCAGTTTACGGTTAAAAGTTGACATCGACAAGAAACGTAGCGCAAAATGTAGGGAAAACTTGATTTTGACGGCATGGTGACAGGAGAAAGATCCTTTTCTGCCATAGCTACAATCGGACTAGGAGCGCACCTTGATGACGCCACGGCCCGCTGCTAACGGGACCTCACGGCCAAAACTAGTCGATGTCAGAGCGTAGAATGGAGAAGGATCAGCCAATGAGCATGCAGGTCAACCACTGGTCCCGCCCAGTGGCAAAATGTTATCATTATGTAAAACCTCATTCTTATGAAAAACAAAGCCATTATGTAAAAACTCATTCTTAGATAAAAAAGACATTCTGAAGTAAACTATTATGCATTAAACTAAGATTAAATAATAATACAAATATATTTTATAATAATAAACATGTATTTCATAATAATGGCAAACATTTCATAATAATGGATACGTATTTCATAATAATAAACGCCTGTATTTCATAATAATAGACTCATTTATCACGCCGCGCGTCCTGCAATCAGCACCAGCGTCCCTGATTACGACGCCGTCAGCGGGTTTTAAGAGCTTCAGAAAAGCACCAGGATGTGTTAAGATCACAAAAGAAAAAAATAACTTTTCATATCTCCTCGTTGGATTTCATAAGCAAAGGCTGATGTTGAAAGCAGGTCACGTCTATTTAAAAGCCTGAGCTGACTGTTACTTTGACAGTTTCTGAGCTAAATTAAGCCTAATTACATTTCTGAGCACTAATTATATTAGCACAACAGCAGCGGTGCCATTCTTCCCCTTCTGCAGCTCTCAACTTCACTTACCAACTATTTTTTAATCTTCTTTGCCGTTTTTGTTGGCTGTTAAACTAAAATTATCCGCAGCTCATAAGTCTTCCTGTGAGTTTAAAAGGCCTGATTTTATGCTTTTTTTCCTGACTTTCAAAGACCCAGAACTGACATTTTTCAGGCCTTCTTGACGTAAATTTGAGAGCTGCGTGATCGCCGTCATCCCCAGAGCAGCTTTCTGCTCACAGAAGCAGAGTTCTGGTCTTACTTTTGTTAGGGAAGCAAACAAAAGAGAGCTACGTCGCTGCGAACTGATGCTTCGGGATGTGGCTATTCGATGTGAATGGGGATCAAAACTGCATATTAATTTAAGTTGGGCTGGGCAAGTTAACGTGTTATTATCATGTTAACGCATTAATTTATTAACGCTAACATTTATTTTATCGCGCGTTAACGCATGTTGCTCACATGCTTCTTTAAAAAAAAAAGGCTGTTACTGGCTGCTGCGGAACCGGTAGATAATCGACAGGTAAACATGACAAAAAAGCTCTAAAACAGACCTGGAGAACGGTAAAAATCCGTGAACTTTACAGTTCAAGTAGCAACTCAGGTAGCAATATTAACAATTCTGTTTGAAAACAAAAATTCTAGACTTCAACAAAACTTTGGCGTCATTCCTCCATGTTCCATCAGATCTGCTCCATGTGTTCACTGTCCTGCTGTTCTCTAGCTGGTTACTGCAGTGCGGCTCCATCTAGTGGCACAGATGTGTAATGACAACAGAAAGTCCAGTCCTCCGATTATAAAACAAATTCAGCTCTGTGGCCTGTTTTTTAATTTCGTATTTTTGATCCAAGTCTAAAATTGAAATATAAAAAAACAGGCTTTTTTTTTGTTGTTTGTGTTTGATTAAAAAAACGAAAAATTTTATAAAATGTCACTCTTTTTTTTTTATTTTTGATTGACAACTGAAAATGGAAAGAATGAATGATACACGGATTGGTAAAGTTACTGAACTTTAACATGGACATTTTCATTTTAAAGTTCTCCCAGACGGAGGATTCAACAGAAACAAGGTTATTTGTAACAACTGACAAGTTGAACTCCCCGTTAAAAGTTTCTGCTGTTACCTCAGAAATTACCTGTATTAATGTTCTGATTGTGCTGAGCCACAATCATTTTGTTGGATTTTGTTTGTAGACTTTTTCTTAATTTTTTTATAAAAACAGGATGGCATTAATGCCCTGGCAGTGGCAATAAGTTTTATTTTATTTTACTTTTTTAAGATGAGATTTACACTAAATATGTGTTACTGACAAGTGCTGATGTTAAAAGTGTTTGAACAACAAATGTTATGACACTTTAGTTCATACGGCAGCAGAACATTTAAATAAAAGTGCATTTTACACTACTTTTGAATTCATTATTTGATTTTGCGTAAGCAATGCGATTAATCGTGATTAATCAGGGAAATCATGCGATTAATCGCGATTAAAATTTTTAATCGTTGCCCAGCTCTAGTTTTAAGGCAAAGGTTCAGCTCCTGAATTGTACTTGTGAAAAACAGCAGTTTACCTTCTCATCAAACCAAAATCGTTTTACAGGCTCAAAGAGCTTCAGAGAACATTTGAAATTTCATTAACTACTTATGAAGAAAAGGGACCATCCAGGGTGAATCTCGTCCCCAGCTCCCCTTTGACCCTGAACAGGATGAAGCACTGAAGCGAACAGACGAGTGGTTGGATGGATGGATGGATGGCTATGAAAAATGCCTGAGGATGGAAAAGTCACCTAAGTGCTTCTAATGCATCAGAGGTTAAACACAGCTTCAATCTTCAGTGCACCTGCCCACACTGACGGACAGCAGACTGCAGCACAGAGAGCCCCGCGGCGTCTCAAACCTTCACAGGTGCTGCAAATCATCCTGAAGCGTTGATGGAGCCCCGCCCCCCAGCTTAACCACCCAGATTAACCACCAGCACTTACATTGCTAACGCCGTACACACACGCTGCAGGAGTTGATTAAAACGCTACCTGTTGCGTGATACAGATAACCGAACGGAGGGAAAATTCAGAAGAGGAGGTCTGTAGGTGCAGCAGAGGTGACGGAGCGCATTTAACCAGTGGGATGAATCTGCCTCCAGCGGGCAGGCGGGACACACAGGAGGTCAAAACTGGTTCACCTCCAGCACCTCAAACACTCCAGGCGGTTCTCAGCCTCTTCAGTACTTCACCTGTTTCACCTAAACGTGTCCACGCTCTCAGAAAGCTGTGGAGACGGATGAGCGACTGCAAATTCAGCTGCATGCAAACATCTGCTTGGATCGTTGATGTCAGTCACCGACACAGACGGTACAGAGAGAACCGGACAAACCCTCTGTGACGTCACCCGGACGTTTGTGAAAGGATGCTTCTGATGCCACAGCACGACGTCGGCTACCTCCCCCGGCCCCGGCCGATCCGCAGGCAGGCAGGTTGGAGGAGCAAACGACGCTGGCGACATTCGTTGTGACCGAATCCGCCATCGTTGCAGCTGTCGCTACTGCAACAGCTAGCGGAGCTAGCAGAGCTATGGCCACCCGTGTTCGCCTGAATCCAGCCCAAGGTTATTATCGTTAAAGAAAACGAACGAAATAACGAAAACTAGAATTGAAAAAACATTTTCCTTAACTGAAATAAAATAAAAACGAGTTTTTTAAAAAACGATAACTAACTGAAACTGTATTATGTGTTTATAAAACAAACTAAAATTAACTACAATAATGTCAAGAACGTCCTTCGTTTTCGTGTTTGTTTTTTTTCCTCATAAACGTTTGAAATATATTAACTTCGCTCCGCCGTACAACAACAACCGCAAAAAAAATTAAAAAGTTATCAGCAGTGATGGCTGCGGCAAAAGTTGGGAGAAAGCGGCACAGTCTTATCTGGGATTTCTTTGACTATGACTGTGTTAACAATAAAAATAAGTCCCTTGTTGTAGAAGCAGGTGATACAATGTGTGGAATACTACTCAAGGAGAAAAAACCCACGAATCTGAAAATCCATTTGAAAAGCTCACACAAGAAGGCTAACCAAGACTACCTGGATAAGCTAGCCTAAGCTAGCCCCCTGGAAAGAAGGCTAACCAAGACTAGCTGGATAAGCTAGCCTAAGCTAGCCCCCTGGAAAGAAGCTACAGCTGCAGGTCAGTCAGCGTTGGGAAGGAACGGGAGAAAACAGCAACTATAATGGACTGTTTCCACGGAGACCAGATAGCTGCTGGTCAGTAAATACGCAGGAACACCACAAGAGGGAAGACGCATTGATAAATATGTTTATTGAGACCAGAATGAATGTAAACACGACTATGTGATTCAATAGCCTTCAAGAAGTTCAGTGCTTCACTCCAACCAAAATTACAACCCTAATTTACAAAATAAAACTAGGTCCAATTAACCGCACACAAGACCGGCATGAAATAAAAAGAAGCTCTTACTTCACAGGCTGGGGCGCCGAAAAGGGGGGGTAAAGGATACGGATTATAGGGGCCCATGATTGAGGGGGGCCCAGAGAGGCCCCTAATGATGATCAAAAATAGCATCAACAAATTTCGGCACTGTGTTGGGGGGCCCTGTAAAGATTCTTTTCGTGGGGCCCAAAATCCCGAGCGGCGCCCCTGTTCACAGGTGAGACGTAAAACTCACAGAAAATGTTCCGCAGCTACAGCGATGGCAGAGTGGAGCCCAAGTGGTCATTCAAGGAGCTGCACTTCCTTTCTCCAATTCCTGGACCCAGATGTAGCCCCTTCCTCGCTAAGCCAAGGAGGCCTCAGGACAAAAAGAAGTCTCCTAAACTCTCTGTGATGATTATTTCAAAGTTTCTGGACCTTTGCAAAAGCTAATGAAGGAAGTTCATCACATTTTAGTGATTATTATGATGAACACATTTAGAACAATCAATCAAACAAACTCCTTGATGTCTGGCATCATATTTAATGTCATAAAACCTTTTTATGAATTACTGTTGCCCCAATGAAAGAAATACTGGCACATTTACAACATAAATAAGTCATTATCATCAACCAAAAATAAGATCGTGAATGGCCTAAATATAAAACTAAGGAGCTCACCATGGAAACGGCGGTGATGTGAGGAGCAGACAGGCACAGCTTCAGCAGCCTGAATATTTCAGCGGCAGCCGTCTGCTGAGTTGCTCTGGGAGACCCGGTAACGACCGACAGCCGACAGGCAACAGTGACAACCAGCTAAACTAATTCAGGACAAGGTGTCTGCGAGCTCGAGGCAACTAAGGAACAAATGAGGGTTAGCATCCTGATGTACGCGTGAGCCTAGAGACGAGCACGAGCTCCGGATAACTGAATCATCTCATCCACCAACCAGACTTTGTTCTTCCCGTTTCCCACGCCATCAAAGATTCTATTTCATCTGATCTAAGAAGAAAAAAAATGCTGTTTTTCTTTCCCCACTTTTCTTTTCTTGCATCATTAATTTCATCTGTACGACGGAGTTTTAGGGCCACACTGAGAAAAAAAATTGTGGGCAATTACTTTTTTTTCATTCCTCACTTACGAGAAGAAAGTCGAAATGTCGAGAATAAATGCAGTTTCCACAATAAAGTTGTCTTAAAGATTTATTCAAACCAGCTTTACTCTACCAACATAATGTCTGTGTCTACGTGCTTTTATCACATAGACACAGTATTATAATAAATATTCGTACTTTAAAGAGATTGTGTCAGAAATTGTGCCTATTCAGAAAAAGAATCTACACTTGGAAACTGCATTTCGTCTTTATTGTCGACATTTCGTCTTTATTCTCGACATTTCGACTTTATTCTCAATATTTCGTCTTTATTCTCGAAATTTCAACTTTATTCTCAATATTTCGACTTTATTCTCGACATTTCGTCTTTATTCTTGACATTTCAACTTTATTCTCGAAATTTCAACTTTATTCTCAATATTTCGACTTTATTCTCAACATTTCGACTTTATTCTCGACATTTCGACTTTACTCTCGACATTTCTTCTTTATTCTCGACATTTCATCTTTATTCTCGACATTTCTTCTTTATTCTCGACATTTTGACTTTCTTCACGACATTTCGACTTTATTCTCGACATTTCGAATTTATTCTCGTCATTTCGACTTTATTCTCGTCATTTCGACTTTATTCTCGTCATTTCGACTTTCTTCACAACATTTCGACTTTATTCTCATCATTTCGTCTTTAATCTCAACATTTCATCTTTACTCTCGACATTTCGTCTTTATTCTCGACATTTCGTCTTTATTCTAGACATTTTTAACTTTATTCTCGACATTTTGACTTTCTTCACGACATTTCGACTTTATTCTCGACATTTCGACTTTATTCTCATCATTTCGACTTTATTCTCGACATTTTGACTTTATTCTCATCATTTCGAATTTATTCTCGTCATTTCGACTTTATTCTCGTCATTTCGACTTTATTCTCGTCATTTCGACTTTCTTCACAACATTTCGACTTTATTCTCATCATTTCGTCTTTAATCTCAACATTTCATCTTTACTCTCGACATTTCGTCTTTATTCTCGACATTTCGTCTTTATTCTAGACATTTTTAACTTTATTCTCGACATATTCTGCGTCCCACAGGGTTCAGTTCTGGGACCAATCCTTTTCACTTTATACATGTTTCCCTTGGGAAAAATTATCCAGAGCCATAACTTTCACGTAATAGTTGGACTAAGTTCATCAGCTGATAAATGACCTGTCACAACAACACCGGTGACACTCTGATGAAGGCGGAAGTACATGCCGAAACATGTCAGGTAAAACAACCTAAAAAGTTATTGTCTGTGATAAAAGAACAGTTAACTGATATCCAGAGCCATGGCATAAACTTTCATTGCTACGCTGATGATACGCAGCTGTACTTATCCATGAAACCAGAGGAAACAAAACCTTTGGCTAAACTTCAAGGGTGTCTTAATGACATTAAGTCCTGGATGTCCTCTAACTTTTTGCTTCTAAACTCGGATAAAACAGAGGTTATTGTCTCTGGTCCCAAACACCTGAGGAATGGATTAACTGGGTTTACACTGGCTTCCAGCACAGCTGAGAAAAAACTTGGAGTCATTTTTGATCAGGATATGTCATTTAAGCAGCATATTAATCAGGTTTGCAAGCCAGCCTTTTTTACATCTCCGAAATATCACCAAGATTAGGACCATCCTCTCCCAGGGTGATACCGAAAAATTAATCCACACGTTTGTCAGTTCTAGACTGGATTATTACAATGCGTTGTTAGCAGGATGTCCAAAAAGCTCGCTGAATAGCCTCCAATTGATCCAGAACGCAGCAGCGAGGGTGCTGACAGGAATCCGCAAGCGAGATCACATCTCTCCCGTGTTAGCCTCCCTCCATTGGCTTCCCGTGAAATTTAGAATTGAGTTTAAAATTCTGCTTCTCGCATATAAGGCCCTTAATGGCCTAGCTCCGCGCTATTTACAAGACTTGATAGCACGTTATGCTCCTAATAGAGCTCTTCGCTCTCAGAGTGCAGGGTTACTCGTCGTTTCTAGAATATCTAAAAGTAGGTTTGGAGGACGGGCCTTCTGCTACCAGGCACCTTTTTTATGGAACCAGCTACCAGTTTGGGTTTAGGAGGCTGACACCATCTCCATCTTTAAAACTAAACTGAAAACATTTCTGTTCAGTAAAGCCTACAGTTAGTCTAAACTATAGTGTGTAGGGGCTAATAGTTATAACTATAGTTGTAGTAGTAAGACTAGAGTAGCTCGTCTTAATCACAGATTCGTCATAGCTATGCTGCTATAGGCCTACGCTGCAGGGGGACGCCAACATGATCTGCTGAGTGGTGTCTCCACTGCTTTTCTCCTTTTTCTTCCCTTTCCTCCTCCCTTCCTCCTCCTCCAGCTCATTCATAATTAATTGGGAGCTCCCTGCTACTGAAACTGTGCTCCATTTTCTTTACTTTCCTGTGTTTGTTGTGCTGGTTCTGCCCCCTTTTCTTTCTGTGTATTTGCAGGCCAGAGTTTCCTGGGTTTCATGCTGACTTGCAGTTCCATCCTCTGTCCATCCCGGGGTTCTCCTCCACTTGTGTTTGGGTGCCGACTGGCGTGGTGATCGGCGACCTGGTCCTCTGGCCATCTCATCCCAGTGCTGCTGCCTCCATCTGTTTATGTTTATGTTTATATGGTCATTATATTCAGTCATTTGTGTGCTCTCCTCTCTCTGTCCTGTCTCTCCTCTTTTCTTTCTCTACCCGGCTGGTCTTCATCAGGAAGGTCCCCCCATATGATCCAGGTCCTGATCAAGGTTTCTTCCTCTTAAAGTGGAGTTTTTCCTTGCCTTTGTTTGGCTTAAAGTTTTTTTTTCTCCCTCTGTGGGAGTTTTTTACCTGCCATTATCATTGATTGGATTTAATATTATAATTTTAGTTAATGATATTTGCTCGGGGGTCATGATCTGGGTCTCTGTAAAGCGCCTAGAGACAATTGTCATTGTAACAGATGCAATATAAATAAAATTGGAATTGAAATTGAATTGAATTCTCAACATTTCGACTTCGTTCTGGAAACTGCATTTCGACTTTATTCTCGACATTTCATCTTTCTTCTCGTAAGTTAGGAATGAGGAGTGTGGCCCTAATACTCCATCCTACATCTGCGCTTCTAAAAGTAACCGCTTTTATTCTTTCTTTCGCTCTTCATACGTCCAGGAATAAATAAATAAATAAATAAAAGCGTTAACTTCCAACGCAGAGGTACAATAACGTAAAATCAAGCCAGATGAGTCCTACATGAACCCGTGAACGGAACAATTTCATGCTGCTTTTATCTCCGTCTCCTCTCATCTCTTCTGTTTAAACATGGATCCGGATCAGACGGAGCGCGTCCTCCGGGAAGAAGCTGCAGATAATCTGGCGGACGGAGAGGCATCAGCGGGGCTGCCGCCTCCCCGTAATGACTCATCCGAGCAGCGGGGACCCGGAGACGGTGACAACGTGAGCGATGCGAGGGGCGCGCAGCGGCGGCGGCGGCGGAGGCGCGCAGCGGCGGAGAGGCAGAGCCGCCGGAGCGATGGGGGGTGGTTTCTCAGTCATTGTTTAATGGCTCAGGCGAAACACCCACCTCCCCCCCTTCTGGAGATGGGGGAGGTAGGAGGCGGCGGGGGGGGGGGATACCTCCAACCAGCCTCAAAAGAGAGCATTCCGCCGGTTGCCACAGTAACCGAGCCCTCAGCTGGGAGGGCGAACCTAGAGGGAGAAGAGAGGGGAGCCAAATGGATGTAGAGTATAGAAAGAGGGAGGAAGGAGGAGGAGAACGAGGGGTGTTTGACACCAGCCATAATTTTGATTATCCCCCCCCCGGCCTGCAGAGAGAGGAGAGAGAGCATCTCCCAGCAGCGTTCCTCCCACTCCTCCTCTGACTGAAGCATCCTCTCTGAAACCACTTAGTTATCCAGCGATGCCTGGAAGATGAAGCGCAAAAAAGAAAAAAACAAAAAAAGAAGACGAGGGACACTCAGGCCAGTCCTCCCCAAATTAATTCACTGATAATCCATCTTAATGCAGCAGAAAGGTATTTATGGTTTCCACTGAATCACTTCGAGGTTCCAACCTGGACACGTCCAGGGAGACAGGTGAGTCTGGCGAGGAGGAAGTCCAGCAGCGCTCCAGTGCCTCAGCACCACCTGATCCAGACCCCGATCCGATGACCGATCCAGACCTGATCCAGACCTGATCCAGACCTGATCCAGACCTGATCCAGACCTGATCCAGACCTGATCCAGACCTGATCCAGACCCGATCCAGACCTGATCCAGACCTGATCCAGACCCGATCCAGACCCGATCCAGACCTGATCCAGACCTGATCCAGACCTGATCCAGACCAGATCCAGACCTGATCCAGACCTGATCCAGACCTGATCCAGACCCGATCCAGACCTGATCCAGACCTGATCCAGACCCGATCCAGACCCGATCCAGACCTGATCCAGACCTGATCCAGACCCGATCCAGACCTGATCCAGACCTGATCCAGACCTGATCCAGACCCGATCCAGACCTGATCCAGACCCACTCAGGGCCGTCTGCTACTGAAGCCCAAACTGGGAGCTGGTTCCACGAGACCTGTGGACGCTCAGCCGGACATGAAAGTTCTGGATGTCTAGGGGCGTCCAGGAGGACCTGCGGGACGTCCCATGGCGGCGGCGCCGAGGACGTTGTGACCCGCTGCGGCCCGTCCTCCGGCTAAGACGCCCGCAGAGAGCGGTCCATTACCCTCTCTGCAGGATGTTTACCGTCGCAGGGTTCACCGGAGAGCCTGCAGCATCATCAGGGACCCCCTGCCCCCCCCAGAACTCACTCTGCAGCCTCCTGCTCGGGGGGACGGGGGGGACAGGGGGACGGGGGGACCCCCACCACAAAGAAGAACCAGTTTTCTCTCACACACTCTCAGCCTGGTGGGACGATAATAACAGACTTCATGCAGACGGCTGAAGCTGCTACCAGCTGTACATCATTTATCTCTATTTATCTTTTCTATTCTTCTGTTTTTTGTGTTTTCATTGTGGGATGAAGCTTTTTTTTTTTTCACCTGAAGATTAACGTCTGAACAGAATCCCAGAGGTGAGACTGAGGTCACGACTCTGAGTCCAACTGTAGATCTGCTTCACCTTCAGCTGGATGCAAATGAGGCGGCGTGGATTTAATCGTTTAACGCAGCGACATGAAGCAGAGCCTGCAAGTCAGATGTAACACACACAAACACACACCACACACACAAACACACACACACACATGCATCCATACGTCGGGTGTAAACATATGCACACATACGCAGGACTGACAGGAGTGGAACCACCTGCAGCCTGCTGATAATGAAGCTGTATTTCAGCCTCCTAAAGGCTGCCATCTGTGATGGGGCTCTCCCCGCTGCCTACACTCCACCCCCCCCCCCCCCCACACCACACACACACACACACACACACGCACACACACAGACACACTCACACAGACACTCCTCCATGAGGGCCAGGGGACCGCGGTCTTTAGGATGCTCCATGTCAATAACGTGACACTTTGATTACATCACAACTGGGACGCGCCTGTTCCTGACGGCTCACAGACAACAACGAGGACGCCGCCGCCTCTGACGGATCCAGACAGGTTGGAGCTGCTCAGGAGCACAGACTGCAGTCGTAGGTGGGTGTTTTCCAACCGTCCTCCCGGTTGCTCGAACGCATCTTGACGGGAGGAGAAGAGGGGGAAGAGGAGGGCTCTTAAGGAGCTAGGAGGCAAGGACGAGGCGTAAAACCATCCTGTAGATGAGGACACCCCCCCCCCCCCCCCCCCCCCCCAGACAGGGACGTCTACAACCCCAGACCTCAGTTTCATTCATTTATGTCACGTCATTCTCACCAAATACAAGCTGAGGTTATTCTGATCAAATCAAATCAAATCAAACTTTATTTATACTTATTTTTCACGGTTAATGGGGACCGGCGCCCCCCCATGTGAAAATCAAAATCCACGAACTGTAGTCTGAGCCCCCCGAGCCTAAATAATGTGTTTAAAATATGTTTAAAAACCGTAAAAAAAAGTAGTGAGGCACTGCAGTGAAACAAGACAAAGGCTCAACTGTGGTCTTTCTGTTACCTTCACAGCCTCTGGTCTCTGAACTGTAGTAAAGAAACTGCTATTGTGCTAATTTTGGCTCGTAATTAGCGGCTAACATGCTAACAACAACAAAACAAAAAGTCCAGTTTTCTCTGCATGGAACGAGCACTTTATTCTGGTACTGCAGGAACTTGTAACATCACACAGGTTGTATTGTTGGGCTCCTGTCAGTTAACAGAGAATGTAAATCTATACATGCTGGGCTGCTGTTGATGCTCACACACACACTACATTACCCATAAGGCCACACCATTACCCATAAGGCCACCTTCTTAAAGGGGCCAGGCTGGCTCACAACATTTCTTCACTGTGAGAGAACGCGCACAACATCCTGTGATGTTTTCGTGATTTAAATTTTTTTTTTATTATATTATATATTTCTGAAAAATCAGCGAATAACTAAAACCGTGGAACTTAAAGCGTGAATTGGCGAGAGATCACTGTATAGCACTTTTCATACATGTAAAATGCAACACAAAGTGCTTGACAGAATAAAATAAAACCTAAAACAGGAACACAACAGATAAAGACCCGTCCCTCTCACCCCGACAGCACAAAGTAAACAGTTTAAGTAACGTGGCTGGACACTGAAACTCTGGTGGGACTCACTACAACACAAATAAACCCTCAGATGGACAACGTGAAGTTCCAACATTTATTTAACCAACATGAAAGTGAAAACAGGCAGAAATCCCCCATGATCCACTATCTTCTGGATCCACGTCGAGCAGCACTGGTTTCCTGTTTCCAGTCCATCCCAAATCTGGGATGTAACTCCCATCTGTTTTCTGGAATAACGACCAATTCACGGGGTGTTAGTAGCTCCCACAAAGACCCGCTAATACAACAGCTAACCTGCAGACTGACTAGTCTGATGAAGACCTGGTGGAGGTTTAGATGATCACTAACCCACGGAGGTTCACTAGAAATGATGAAATCCAAACAGCTAGTGTAGCCCAAGCAGGCAGGTCTGTTGGTGGACTGGTTCACTGGTAGATTCGCTCAGTTCGTCTTCAGTTTGGTGGTCGTTCCTCCACTCCTGGATCCGTTTTTAATGATCAAGTTTTTTTTTTTTAACATTCAGCAAAAAGACCCTGAGGAGCAGCGGAGGGAGCCTGCGGGGGGAGTATCATGATGTGGGACCGCTTCAAGAAAATGAGGCTGCGCGACGAACCGAACACACTGAAGGTGCAGGTTCTTCTCTTCTTCCAGTCGATAGAAAATCTTCGAGAAACCCGCACGCTACTCTGGACGGAAATAACCGATGAAGGAGTTGATGCAACGATGCTTCCTGTAAATAAAGCTCTTTAATCGACCCAATAAAGAGAACATATATGTTTCTATATGAGCCTCCTCTTTAACAGAAAACCACCGGCTCTATGAATATCTACAGTCTGTCAGAACTTCGGTGGAGCTCAGAGGGTTGAAAAGCAGAGAAGTGCTGACAGTTAAACGCCGTCAGCCTGTAGCACGGCCAAGGAGGAGAGAGGCCATTGTCGCCGGAGGAGACGTGAAACCATGACAACCAGCGTAACTGTTGGCCAACATCGAGAAAACAAGCGCTGCATGGAGTCTAGGAAACCAGTGTAATATAAAAAAAAAAAAAAAAAGAGACAGAACCACTTCAGCATCACCCCCCCTCCCTCCACATGAAAACAAACCGGCCGATTGTTCACAGACTCCATGAGGTCTTTGTCCAGCTGCAGACGCGTCACCGCTGCAGCGACGCAGAAGCTCCGGCCGGAGAGCGAAGTTTCAAAATGTACAGAGTTGAACATGGAAGCTGAAACGTGCGTGGTCCCGCAAACTGAAACACAGTTGCAGCCGCTTTGCATCACCTCCGTCTGCAGATGTGCTCTTTGCTTTTTTTTTTTTCTTTACTGCCAAAGAAGCAAAAAGTGTTTATGAGATGATAACCGCTGCAAAAGAAAGGGAAGGCAAGGACACACTTCAACCATTTTAACAGGAGAGAAGAAGCATTTATAGAAATATTCTCATTCTTTAGCTGTTTTTTTGTACAAAAGCTTCTAATCCAAAATTAAAATTGTGACTCAGTCAATATTTTAATTCTTTTCTCACTGTTTAAGAAATCCTGATTAAAGCTGTCAAGTCTTATTTTACACCCTGAAATAGGACACCAGTTATGAAAAGCAAATCTAAATGCATTTGTTTGAGAGCATATATTTCACATGTGTCAAACTCAAGGCCCGCGGGCCACATCCGGCCCGCCTGTGTAATCATATCCGGCCCGCGAGATCATTTTACATTATCGTTATTAAAGGCCCGTTGATATGAAGCGCTGATTAAAACAATACTGCACTGAAGATGGACCTGGAACACAAACCGTAAACTTTATCCAGCTAAAGCGTTAAATCACCGGCAGTTTGGTTCCTTTATGGGAAAGATAGATTCAGAATTTGCTACATTCCTTATCATACAGAAGTGCTTTAGCTCATAACTTGTATCATTTAACAAGATATTTTTATGGAGAGCAAAATATTAAAAATAAGCTATTTATTACAGAATAATATTTCTGTCTGTTTTTATTCATTTTTATGTTCCAAAAACATTTCGTTTTAATGTGTTCAATAAATGTTTATCCTGTTCAGCCCACGACCTGAAGTGGGTTTGAAATTTTGGCCCCCTGTGGAACTGAGTTTGACACCCCTGATATATTTGATCAAATACAGATAATAAACTCCAGCACGATGGAGTCCTGTCTCTTTGTTTACGACTGAAACGTTGCGGTTCAGTGTCTAACGGGGCTCTGTGACGTCACAGACCAGACCAGAGCAGAATCATCCAGCCTCTCCACCTCCATCGGTCCAGCTTCACCCTGCAGCTGCTGCACCTTCGACGTTTGAACACGGATCCCAAAGAGGGAGGCTGTTGTCTTCCTGTTCTTAACCACAGAACAACAGCAGTGAAGCTTCATACTGATAACAGAGATGATGCATCATAGTCCTGGGCGGTTCATACCGAATACTGGTGTTTATTTTTCTTATGATATGAATTTTTCATATACCATAATACCGGTGAGTATGTATTGTAGCGTACACAACGTTGGGAACGCCGCGCGGCGGAACGTAAGTGCCGCAGAACATTGTTTGACAGGGGACTGTTTTGCAGTTGCACTGGAGGCACAACACGCTACTAGTTTATGGTTAAACGGTGATGGCTGCAAACAGCAAGTCCCGAGGAGTGGGAGCTCCAGAACGGCAACATGAGACTGAGGAACTTCTTCCTAAACGAGGAGCCGTGTCTGTCGTGTGGAAGTTCTTTGGATTTAAAAAAGACGACGTCCAACAAACTACAATAATCTGCAAATGTTGCCGAGCTAAAGTTGTAGCCGTGGGAGGCAACACCAGCCTGGTGTTGCCTCCCGCAGCTACAACTTTAGAACGTTGTTTACATTGTGTAGTTAATGTTGATTTTTTTTTTTTTTTTACAAAATATGTTTTTTCAAGTTGTTTGCAAAATTTCGAAAAATAAAAGGGTTCTGTATTTTAACTGCAACTATCATCATTCTGATTCCTTCAGTTAATTCAGAATCACGAGTGCCACCTCTTTGTCAATAGTATCATTTTGTGAGGCCATGCAAACCTGTATTAATACTAGTGTAGATATGAATGTTTTTCTACAATATTCACTCCTCGTGACAGTGAAATAGGTCATTCTAAGACAATTTACTGCAGCAATTCCTCCTTAAATGATTAGAAATGTGGTTAACACCCAGTTGTGCCTTCAAAAAAAAAAAAAAAAAACCATGATACTAATTTTTGGTCAGCACTATTGCATCAGTCCAAGGCAGCCAGAGTTCCCCACAAACACAGCAACACAAATCACGGCCCGCACTTGTGCTCAGCTCAGCACCGGAGCTCTGGAGTCATAAAAGCCCCTCAGCAAGCAAACTCTGCCCCGTCTGCAGCCCTGCTCCACCTGCTCCACCTGCTCCAGCGCCGCAAACACTCCCGCAGTCCGAGCGCGCAACGGCAGAGCTGAAAGGTTGCGGGAAGAGCGCGCAGCAGGTTCACTCATGCTGACGCAAGCACTCCGCTCCAAGGATTACCAGGAGACAGTCTGCAATGTCACCTGCAGACGCTTGTGGGTTTGAACGTTGCTCCATTCTGCTAAATTAACGGGCAACAACCTGCGCGGGAGTCTCACCTGTCTCACCTGGTCCCCCGGGGGACAAATTTGCGCTCGAGATGGGAACGGGGAGATAATGGTTCCTGCTTTTTTAATCCCACCCGAGCAGCAGAGCGGGAAATGATCCGCTCAGAGCGGAGAAAACAAGCCCGGAGCTCGGGTCCGTGAAGTTACAGCATCAGCATCAGTATTTACTAGATGTCAAGTGAAACAGCAGACCATCAATGTGACATTTGTTCTGAATCTCCAGTTACTCCCCAGAACAGCTGCAGGACTGATCTCACAGTCTGTGGCAGGAAAGAAAGAGAAAATACCCATCTCTTGTTTTTTTTTCTTCTTTTTTTTGGAGAAACTGAACACATCTGGAAGAGTCCGGGACAGCCTTTACTGTCAGAGCTGATGACGTCACTCTGTCACGGTCGTCACGGACAACAGCTACAAAGCCAGTAACTGTTCTGCAAAGGCCTCTTAGTGGATGAGAGGGGGATGATGGGGTTTATGGCGGCAGCTCGGCGCGCGTGGAGCTACTCTGAAGTTAAAGTCAGGGGGGGCCAGTTCTGGTCCTATCCAGAGGTTTCCCAGCTTCAGCACACCTGATTCTAATTAATGATCGTCATCAGGTTGTCATCAAGGTCTGTTGATGACACAGACACTGGTATCACGGTGTCCCAAAGCAGGGAAACATCTAAGATCTGCTGGATCGGGGCTCTCCAGGACCAGGACTGGGCCCCCCTGGTCTAAGTTCTCGCTCACCAGAGGAGCAAAGGTCTGCGCCTGGTTAATGTGGACCCACCAGCTGAACTGAACTGGCTGAGGATGAACTCTTCACCCACCGACGGGAACGAGTCACATCCGCCCTCAGGAGCTGGAGGCGGCAGCCTCGATGGTCTCCAGCCAGAACTGGGACCCTGGCCCGCTGCGGGACTGGAACCGGGCCGCAGATCCGAGACGAGGGGCTTAAAACACTAACTGGTGCCAGGCTTCCAGCTGGACCGGAGGGTCCTGAGGAGGTGTTGCAAGAAGCAGCCCCAAAAATGACACCTTGAGTTAACTTGAAGAAACGTCAACCGGCTGTTTTAGACGGAACACGTGACGCGCAGCAGGTCCGGGGGCCAGCGACACCGAGGAAAAAGTCCAGAAATAAAGTCGGTCCACTGCAGCAGTGAAGCAGAAGCTGCAGCACAGTGCAGCTCTTCTTGCAGAGGCCGGTGTGACAGATGGATGCCAAACCGGAATTACAAGAGAAAAAAAAAATCACAAGGGCCGGTTATCCGGTTATCGGTCCTCTCTCTGCCTGACAACAACGATTAAAGGCGCACAGCATCATCATCATCACCATCATCATCATCACCATCATCATCATCATCACCATCATCATCATCAGGAGAGCGGCTTCTCTCTCTGATCACTGCCATCCCGCATCTACACAGACGTCCCTCCCGCCTCCGGTCTCCCGCATCGGAACATTCAGGATGTCAGCGGGGCCGGTGCGGTGATGCCGAGCAGAGTCACCCTGCGCATCCGGGGGGAGGGAGGGAGGGAGAGAGGGAGGGTGGTGGGGGGGTTCACTAACCTGTCTGTCCTTTGCCCAGCGTCTTCTCCAGGCGGTACGGTCCCACATAGTTGGCGTAATGCC